>CAJQUN010000017.1:6391750-6992528 GCA_907163345.1 Haberlea rhodopensis
TAAACCTAAACCCTCCACCTAAACCTAAACCTTAAACCACTAACCTACACCCTAAACCCTAAACCCCTAACCCTAAACCCCTAAACCCCTAACCCTAACCCCCTAACCCTAACCCCTAAACCCTAAACCCTAAACCCTAAACCCTAAACCCTAGATTCTTTTGTTTTTTTTTAACAGTTAGAGCTTTCACATATTTAAAATTTTGAGATTTTGTTTCCTTGCGCGTTCAAATTCTCCAAGCAACAATTTTATATATTTATGGCATTTTTACTTTTAATGCACCGGATCCCATCAGAACTCCGAAGTTAAGCGTGCTTGGGCGATAGCAGTACTAGGATGGGTGACCTCCTGGGAAGTCCTCGTGTTGCAACCCTTTTCGCAACTTTTTGTTTGCAACGGTTCCTTCTTTTTGTTTTTTATTGAAAATAATATTAATAATAATTGTAGAGGCCAATTAGATCGGTTGGTTAGATCTTCTTGTTTGATCACGCGAGGTCTCATGTTTGAGACTTGCTTGTACCCAAATTTTTTCGGTCTTTTTTTTCATTTTATTTCTTAAATCATTGAGAAGATTTCTTGCTAATCAAAATTAATCAAATAATGATTTACCTCTTTTTATTTTTTTATTTTTGATTTTTTTTTTATCCCCTAAACTAACAACGGATTTTTAATTTAATTTTGTTAACTTGCTTGTAATATTTTTCATTTTCCTGGTCGGGTCTTATTTTTGTTCGGATTTCAGTCGTTTTATGTAAGTTACATGCACCACTGAGGGGTTCGATTCTCGGCTGGCGCACATCTTTTTTCCTTATTATTTAGTTCTATTTTATTTTTTTTTTATTCATAATTTTATTTCATATTTTTATTATTTTTATTTTTTTTTATAAATTTTTTATAACTGCTTTGTACAATGACATAATCAAGCTCAATAGTTTAAAAAAAAAAACCCTAATATGCTCTCGGCTTCTCTCCCTTCGTTGAGCCATGCACGGCCGTCCGCCTTCCGATCCAACCGCCGCCGCTGTTGCTGATGAAGGCCGTCGCACGTTCGCAAAGCTTTTTAAGCCGGCATCCCCTCGCACCTTGCGTAAGAGCTTTTTATCCAATGATGGTAATGATCTTTTCCCTCAACCAAAAAAGATTGAATTTTACAAGAATGTTCCGGGGATTTTCTTTCCAAACGACGAGGTCTTGGAGATGGAACAAGAATATCAATTTGCCTTGGTAGGTAAATTTTCCGGAACTTGGCCAAAAAAAGATCTTATCATGGATGCTTTTCATCGTATGGGTCTTTCGGGTGAATTCAATCTTCAATTTCTCAAACCTGGCTATGTGTTCATTGATTTGAAGAATGAGGAGGATATGGCTCGTCTTTGGATTAAGGGCCGATGGTACATACATGGCCATCTCCTTCGAATTATGAAGTGGTCTCCTCAATTCTCTTATTCTAAGGAGGCTTCGATTGTTCCGGTATGGATTCGTTTTCCTGATCTTCCCATTGCTCTTTTTAACCGTAAAAGATTGTATTCGGTCGCCCATGCAATTGGGAAACCGCTGAAAATGGATGAAGCCACATCGAATGGATCGCGGCTTACCTTGGCTAGGGTTTGCGTGGAGATCGATCTTATGCAGCCGTTAATTGAGAAGATCTGTCTTGGTAGTGGTGACTTGATTGTTGATCAAAGAGTACCGCCGCCAATTGATCTTCGAAATGTCCTAAATGCTAAACGTGTTGATGATCCTATACAGCATGTTCATGATCAATATTATTATTAATGATGGCAAGACTCGGGATCATCACTTGTCGGAAAATATTGCTTCTTCTTCGAAGGATGATGTTGAGCATGTGCATGAATCACCTCCTGTTCGAGATGTGGCTGGGCAATACTTTGGACCTCATGGAAATGATCATCTTCGAAATTTTAACAAGGGATCTACTTTCGCCTCCTCCATCCATCGGACGTCAAGGGAAGGTTGGTTCATCTTCTATTTCTGATAAATTGTCGCCTCATTCAAAGAATGTTAATGATTGTATTCATGGTGATGTTGGGGTGATGGTTAATGGGAAGAATATTTCAAATCGCTTTGAAACCCTAGCTTTTGATGATGTTCCTAATATTCCTTCGGAATCAATTAATGCGTCGCTTAAAAAGTTAGCTAGTGCTCTTGATCCTTCTCAACCGATTGTTGATCATTTATGTGTCTTGAATAAGGAGGTTTCGAATTTTTTATCTTCCTCTTTAGACATGAGTGCTTCCAATGATGTTTCGGAATCATTGTTGGCGAGGAATGAATTTGATTCTATTAAACAAATCCATGGTTCTTTGGGTTTAAATGAATTTATTGTTGAGGATGTGGAGGTTGCTAACCCGAATGTTTATATTCCGGGAGCTATTGATCTAAAGTTGGGTAATTTTGATCCTTCCTTGGGACGTGTTGGATTAAATAGCAATGTATTGGCTTCCAAGCTTATCTCCATTCCGGTTGATCCTTCTTGTGATCAACCTGGTTCCTCTTCTTTAGCTAAGAGCTTGTCTATTCCGAATAATCTTAATGATGTTGTCTTGGTTGATAATCCTCCTTTGGAAGATATTATCCCTCCTCAAGGTTATGATAAACAAACTGCGCGCCTAACTCGTAGTCAAGCTAAGCATCATGCTGCCTCATCTTCTTCTCAATGAAAGGTTTAATCTGGAATATTCGCGGTATTGGTAATCGTAAATCTCAATTGAGCCTTCTATATTTTAAGAAGTTGCATAAGTTGAATTTTGTGGCTGTTTTGGAACCTTTTATCTCACTTAGGGAACCTTTGATGGCTCGTAAACTTGGTTTCCACCATGTTATTTCTAATGTGTCTGGTAAAATTTGGTTATTCATGGATTCTTCCTTACATGTGGAGGTTCTATTAGATCATGCTCAGGTTCTTCATGTGAAGATGGATTCTCTGAATTTTCCTTGTAGTTTGTTTGTTTCTTTTGTCTATGCTAGCTGTGATAGAGCTTTGAGATTTAGTCTTTGGGATGCTCTTACTTCGGTTAAACCTCCCTTCGATTGCCCTTGGATTATTGGTGGTGATTTTAATTGTATTGCTGCTTTGGAAGATCATACCCCTGGTCTGATGTCTCGTACTGGTGCTATGTCTGATTTTAATGATTTCATTTCTGATGTTGGTGTGATTGATGCTGGTTATGTTGGTGATCGATTTACTTGGACCAATGGTCGTGTTTGGAAGCGTTTGGATCGTGTGTTGATATCGTCTTCTTGGAGTTCGGTTTTTAATGCTTTTAAAGTTGAGCACCTTAGCAGGCTTAATTCTGATCATTGTCCGTTGTTTATATCTGCTCCCTTTCTTCCGAAGCCTACATTTTCTTTTCGTTTCCAGCATATGTGGATTAAACATGAGGGATTTCTTCAGACAGTGAGGCTCAATTGGTTTAATCCTTGTGTTTCTTTTGGTATGCTTAAATTGGCTGAGAAACTTAAACGGTTAAAGAATCATCTTAAGTGGTGGAATCAAGATGTTTTTGGGAATATCTTTGATAAGATTACAGCAGCTGAAAGTTCATTTTCTGATGCTCAATCTGCTTATGATTATGATCCTTCTGATGCCCTTAAAGACGTTCTTTTGAACTGTCAGTTGAATCTTAATGCTGTTTTGAACATGGAAGAAATCTTTTGGAAACAGAAGGCTTCCTCTGATTGGATGGTGCAAGGCGAGCGTAATACTAAGTTGTTTCATAATATGGTGAATAAAAAACGTTCGAGGGATAAGATCTTTCGCATTTGGGAGGATGGTCAGTGCATTGAGAATCCTTTATTGATTCAGGAATCTGATGCTAAGTTTTTTGAAGATCTTTTAGTTGGTGAACCTTCAGCGCTTAATTTTCCGCACCTGGATTGCATCCCTTCTTTGGTAACAGAGGCTGATAACCTTTTTTATTGGGAGGGTTCCGAGTATTGATGAAGTTAAGGATGTGGTTTTTTTCGATGAAGTCTGATAGTGCTGCTGGGCCTGATGGCTTCTCTGCTTTATTCTATAAAACCTGTTGGGATATTATTGCTCAAGATGTTTATGAAGCAGTCATTGATTTCTTTAATGGTTCTCATTTGCCTCGGAGCTTTACGGCCACCACGATTGTTCTCATTCCTAAATCTGACAATGCCCAACAATGGACAGATTTTAGGCCGATTAGCTTGTGTAATGTCTCTAATAAGATCATTACTAAGCTCTTTACAACTCGGTTAAATTCTTTTATTGGCAACCTGATCTCTTCATCTCAGAGTGGTTTTGTTCGTGGAAGACTTATTTCGGACAATATTTTATTAGCTCAGGAGCTCATTCATAGAATTAATGATCCTGTGCGTGGGGGTAATTTGGCTATTAAACTTGACATGGCTAAAGCTTATGATAGAGTTCAATGGGACTTCTTGGAGAGGATGTTGTATGCCTTTGGGTTCTCTCATTTTTTTACTGGTATTATCAATCGATGTGTTTCCAATTGTTGGTTCTCTGTGAATGTTAATGGTGTGGTTTCTGGGTTCTTCAAATCGAAACGAGGCCTTCGTCAGGGGGATCCTTTATCCCCATTATTATTCATTCTTGCTGCTGAGTATTTATCTCGTGGTTTAGACAAGGTTTTTCTTGAGCATTCTACTATGTTCTTCTCGTCTGGATGTCGTACTCGCATTTCTCACCTGGCATATGCTGATGATATTGTGATTTTTTGTAATGGCTCCTTGTCTACGGTTACTAAGATTAACTCTTTTCTTGACCATTATGAGGCTTGTTCGGGGCAGCTTGTGAATTCCTTTAAGAGCAACTTATTTTGTGCTTCATCTTGTTCGCATTCTAGGTTGGCTCGTTATAGTGGTATTACTTGTTTCTCTATTGGTACTCTCCCTATGACTTATTTGGGCGCTCCCTTGTTTACTGGTAATTCGAAGGGAATATATTTTCAATCATTGCTTCTTAAGGTTCGTAGCCGCCTTCAAGGTTGGGAATTATCTGTGTTATCTCCTGGCAGTAGAATGGTTCTGATTAAAAGTGTGCTAGGTTCTTTGTCGTTGTATCTTTTTCAGGTACTTCAACCCCCTGGTGCAATCTTGCATCAATTGGAAATGATATGTGCTAATTTTTTTATGGGGTTCGAAATCTTCTTCCAAAAAGATTCATTGGATAGCTTGGAAAGATATTTGCTTCCCTACCATTGAGGGTGGGTTGGGATTTCGTCGTTTGAAGGATGTTCTGAAGGCCTTTTCTATAAAACTTTGGGTTCGATTTCGATCTCAAGAGTCTTTATGAGCTACTTTCTTGTATGCTAAATATTGTGGTTTATCTTCTCCAGCGGCTATTCCTATGAAGGGTATTATCACTCCTTCTTGGCGTAGGCTTCTTCAAATTCGTTCGATTGCTGAACCTGGCATTGGTTGGGCTATTGGAGCTGGGGATATCTCATTCTGGTATGATTCCTGGCTGCCTCAAGGTCCTTTAGCATCTCTTTGTCCAGTTTCTGGACCTTCTTGTGTTAAAGTTAATGCTTTCTGGGATCATGTTTGGGATGTTGATAGTCTGCTTCAAGTGGTTCCTGTGGATATTCATCATTTGATTCTTCAGGTTCCTATTCGGGGTATTACCTCTGACAAGTTGAATTGGAAACATAGTTCCAATGGTCTTTTTTCCACCAGATCTGCTTGGGATCTGGTTCGAATTCCCAAGACCCATAATTCTGTCTTTGTTCCTTGCTGGTTCAAGGCTTTGTCACCTACGATCTCTTTCTTCTGTTGGAGGTTTTTTCAGCGTAAATTACCGTTAGATGAGGTGCTCAAGGATCGTGGGATTCTGTTAGCTTCTAAATGTCAATGTTGTAATGCTGAAGAAACTTTGGACCATGTTTCTTTTCAGGTCCTCTCTCTGAGTTTGTTTGGCAGCATTTTGGTAGGATTTTTGGTGTGTCTAATCCTACTAATATTTATTCCTGTAAAATTGATGCTGATTGGCGATGCTCTGGACATGTTCGTGAAATGACTCCTTTCCTCATTTTGTGGTTTTTATGGCTTTGTCGTAATGACTCTAAACATAGAGGTATTATCTCTTCACCTCAACGCATTATCCAGCAAGTCATTAAGCATTTTTGTCTTTGTTTTCCTATGCTTAAATTTAAACATTGGAGGGGTTGCTCGTTTGTGGCTAGACTTTGGCATATTCCTTGGTTGTTTTATCGTTCGGTTTTGGTGACTATTGTTAAGTGGATTAAACCTCCTCTTGGGTTCTTCAAACTTAATACTGATGGTTGTTCTCATGGGAATCCGGGGGATTCATCGATGGGTGGTGTTATTCGTGACCATGATGGTCATGTTATCAAGGGTTTTTCTGAATTTATTGGAGTTGGTACTTCGCTGAAAGCTGAGCTGCTGCCTATTTTTCGAGGTATTGAGATTTGTGTTCAATTTAATCTTTTCCCGTTATGGGTTGAAACGGACTCTGAAATTGCTGTGAAGATTATTTCCAAAGGTTGTTCGAGTTGGGATTACTTGAATATTGTTACTCGTATCAATGTTTTTATGCTTGATCATTCAATATCTATTTCTCACATTGTGCGGGAAGGAAATGCTGTTGCTGATCTTTTAGCTAATCGAGCTTTTGAAGATAGAGGTACTTTTACGCTTTTTGGAGATTTACGAGACTCCCGTATTAGTGGTCTTTGTAATCTGGATAGATTAGGGGTCCCTTATTTACGCACTAAGGTTAAATTTGTGTAACTTTTACTGAGAGGTCTTGGTATAGTCCCCCTCTTATGTTTTTCTTTTGTGTTTAATAAACGGGTAGGGGTCTGCCTAACCCCCCGCCACGACACTGGCGGCTTTGGAAAAAAAAAAACCCTAAACCCTAACCCCTAAACCCTAAACCCCTAAACCCCTAACCCCTAAACCCTAAACCCTAAACCCTAACCCCTAAACAATCAAAAGTGTTTTGAGTTCTCTGCCGTTATATCTTTTCCAGGTCCTTCAACCGCCTGGATCTATCTTGCATCAATTGGAAATGATATGTGCCAAGTTCTTATGGGGATCAAGATACTCTACTCATAAAATTCATTGGGTTTCTTGGAAGGATATTTGTTTACCTACCATTGAAGGTGGTTTGGGGTTCAGAAGACTCAAAGATGTGATGAAGGCCTTTTCTATTAAACTTTGGGTTCATTTTCGTCTTCAGGATTCATTATGGGCGAAGTTTTTACAGGACAAATATTGTGCATTGCTTCCATCGGCATCTATTCCTTTGAAGGGGAATATTTCTCCTACATGGCGTCGACTTTTGTATACTCGCTCGATTGCAGAACCTGGAATTGGTTGGTTACTTGGAGCTGGTCTTGTTTCTTTCTGGTATGATTCTTGGCTGCTGCATGGTCCATTGGCTTTGCTTTGTCCCATTACTGGGTCATCTTGTGTGACTGTTAATTTTTTCTGGGAGAATCATGCGTGGGATATTTCTAAATTAATGCAAGTGGTTCCTAATGATATTCTTCTTCAGATCCTAGAAGTTCCTATCCGAGGTATTGCTACTGATTTCTTGATTTGGAAACATAGTTCTAATGGTCTTTTTTCTACTAGATCTGCTTGGGAATTGGTTCGTCCTCACAAATGTCCAAATCATTTATTCATACCCTGCTGGTTTAAGGCTATTACCCCTACGATTTCCTTTTTTTGCTGGAGGTTTTTTCTTCGCAAACTTCCTTTAGATGAGGTATTAAAGGGGAAAGGCATTTTTTTGGCCTCCAAATGTCAATGTTGTGAGTTTGAAGAAACTTTGGATCATGTGTTCTTTCATGGTCCAATTGCGGTGTTGATTTGGCAACATTTTGGTCGCATTTTTGGAGTTCTATCTCCCTTGGATTTTCATTCTTGGAAAATTGATGATGATTGGCGATCCAATGGTCATGTTCGGGAAAATGGTTCCGGTTATCATCCTTTGGTTTTTATGGCTTAGTCGAAATGACTCTAAACATCGAGGTATTGCTTCTTCTCCTCTTCGTATTATTAAGCAAGTGTTCTGCATTTTGGTATTTGTTACCCCTTGTTAAAATTTAAGCATTGGATGGGATGTTCTTCTGTGGCGAGACTTTGGCATATTCCTTGGACTTTTTCTCGCAAGGTTCAAATCAGTATTGTTAAATGAGTTAAACCTCCCATTGGTTATTATAAATTGAATACTGATGGGTGCTCTAGAGGTAATCCGGTGGAATCATCGGTTGGTGGAGTTGTTCGTGATCATGCTGGTAAATTTGTTTGGGGTTTTTTTTATTCTATTGGGGATGGTAATAATTTGCGTTCTGAATTGTTAGCCATTTTGAAAGGTCTTGAATTATGTGCTCAGTTTCATCTTTTTCCACTTTGGATTGAAACGGATTCTGAGATTGTGCTTAAGATTGTTAACAAAGGGTGCTCTAGCTGGACATGTTCTTTCATTTTGAGTCGTATTCAAGTCTTTATGTTGGAGAATTCCATTGTTCTTTCACATACTGTGCGTGAAGGTAATTCAGTTGCTGATCATTTGGCTAATCTAGCCTTTGAAGATAGAGGATATCATTTGGTTTCCGAAGACATGTTAGACGTTAAATGTCGTGGCCTTTGTAATCTAGATCGATTAGGGGTTCCTTATTTACGCTTGAAATTGAAATAATTGTAATAAATTTTCTCGAGAGGTCTTGGTCTAGTCCCCCTCTCATGTTTCTTTCTTAGTATTAATAAACGGGTAGGGGTCGGCCTAACCCCCCGCCACGGCATTGGCGGATTTGGTTAAAAAAAAAAACCCTAAACCCTAAACCCTAAACCCTAAACCCTAAACCCTAAACCCCAACCCCCCGCTCCTAGTTTGGCGGTTTTCTTAAATAAAAAAAAAAACCCTAAACCCTAACCCTAACCCCTAACCCCTAACCCCTAAAACCCTAAACCCTAAACCCTAAACCCTAAAACCTAAACCCTATCATGACATCGCTAGTTGATAGCATTCATAGTATTGGTGAGTTTTTGCGATATTGAAGAACTGAATGCGTGAAAAGTTGTCTGGACCGTGTGGAATTTAGTGCATTAATCCATGTAGAAGTTGGATTGCATATGCTTAACTTAACAGTCTTATGAAGGCACTTTATGTGGTTGTTTCGGACTTGGCAGTTGTATATGCATGATGGGTTTTCTGGTACGAAAGGAAGCATGAAAATTCATGTTATGACTCTTTCATGTTGTTGAGTTATTGTGATGTCGTTTGTTCTTCGGTGTATCTTTACCATCTTGTTTGATGGAGATATCCAGGGTGAATTGAGCTTGGAAGACCAGTATTCTCGATGTGTTTCTTTGTCATTGAGTACGCTGTATATGTGAACAGGTGTATACTGGTTGAGAATCGAGCAGTATGTATCACGTACTGGACCTCTTGATTTTGTCGAATCATTGAGAATAGTAGTCTCGAGGGCATAGTTGATACAAAGGAAGGTAATAATAGAAATGCAGAACATTTCTGGGTACCTGTGCTATCGATTCATGTCAACTATGTGAAGAATATGATGTCAGATGTCAAAATGATCATTGTGATGGACTGAATGACTCACAAAGATCAATGAGGCATGACGAGGTTGTACTGAGTTGTGTATGAACTAGAGTGTTGTGCAGGATTCTGGTGGACACTATATGTTTGGTATACCGTGTTATGAGTATGACTGTCAACTATTGCAACCATGATCTCATGTGTGTGCCTACAGTGTGAGGACAGTTGAGTCATCGTGTTGTTTGTGTTGTTGCATGTTGTTTGTGTTGTTGGATGATTGAGGGTTGCTCGCTTTTGTCAGTAACCGATCTACCTTATACTGTGCTAGTTCCATTAGTTATGGTCTGGGAGAGAGGTTGGGTGAAAGGTTGACAGACTGTGTTAGATGGAAACATTGTGGTTGACACGTTGTATACTTGCAGTGTCAAACACAAGTTATTGAGATGTGAGAGCGGGGATACTCTGTTTACATCTGCTTTATGGAGATAATAGTTTGGAAAGTACTACTGAAGTACTGGAACTTGGTGAGAGCAAGATATGTTCACCTAATTGTTGGTGTGGGAGAATCTCTGTCTATACGTGAGTAGAGTGAAGATGAAGTCCTCAAAGTTGAGTCTATACAAGAGTAGAGTGAAGATGAAGTCCTCAAAATTGAGGTTGGTCGTCTGATGTATTTTTGACGTGATATTGTATCGTTGGTGTCCAGAGAAAGGATTTGTGAAGCAAGTTGAGTATATGTGTGAACCAAGCAAATACAGTGAATAGGCAAGTTGTGACTTAATGATGACACTTGGTACGATGGTGGTGTATGATCACGGATGTTACGCATTCTTGTCTTAGACTGTTGACTTGTCTGAGAAAAGGGAGCAGATAAATCGATATATTGGCAACACCGAGCCAACTATACCCCATCGTCGCATCATCATCGCGACCCATTGTATATATAATCGATATAGTGGCAACACCAAGCCTACTATACCCCATCGTCACTCCCCTACTACTGTGACACAATCAACAGCAACAACAATAATAATAACACGTCGCTCATTCCCAGCGACCCTCAACATCATAATTCATTTAAAGTCATCGATATATCATAACCAACATCTATATAAATATCACTACATCCTCGTACGTCAACACGTACCTGATAGTCGATAATCAAAATAGGCTATTCCTGAGGTCCCGAGGCTCGTGAAGTATCTATATTAATTTAACAATTCAAGATTAGCTCATTGAAAATATCAACTTATAGATACAGCTTCTAATCACAATTTAAATAGCCCTGATCGTAATAAATTCATCTAAATTATGAAACTCCATCAGTTACACTTTTCACCTGAAATTATACATGTCTGTATATTTACTACACAACAATAAGTCATTTAGAATTAATTCACCAAAATATCCAAATTTGTTAATTATTCAATAATTCAAAACTTGATCACTTAGCCGTTTCGACTACAACTAAACGTACGGGTGTATTTAGAATTCAACAACAATCAATAATACACCATTTTTAAATATCACTAAATAAATTTGGTAAATAAAACTAACACCAAACTACGAAATATTAGTGTCATATAGTAGCCCTTACCTCGCTGATTCCGAATATATAATTTATTTCACCAAAACCCGACCAGATCAATCGTAATAATTTTATTTTGAAATGGAAACCCTCAACCTTCTCTCTCTCGCTCGATGTTCTGTTCTCAGAATGAATTAGATATGATAATTCATGTTTATTATATTATATTATATATTATATTATCTATTATTTTATATTATATCGACACGTATTACGATGTAGATAATTACGTTTATTTCTGCTGCAATTTGCTCTATCTAACTACGTTTTCAATTACTCGTGTCAACATGAAAGTTGTAGCTCTTTCTTTTATCTTCATGTGGCCTATTGAATCGCCTAATTTCGACATCATATTAAAAAGTTATGGCTAAAATATTAAATCATATAACAATAAATAATTATTCTAGGCACATTATCCACCGAATAGTCAGTAGGACAACATGCATACGTAATAATTATCGATTTATCACTAATATGGCTTTTTCAGGCATCACAATTCTACCCACATTTAACGAATTTCGACCCCGAAATTGAACCAGCAACATATGTAAATAAAACATAAATACGCATACCTTTAAAATAAGTCAGGGTAGAACTCCCTCATATGTCGTTCCGTCTCCCAAGTTGCCTCTTCCACACCCCGTCTCTCCCACTGAACTTTTACCATCGGTATTACTTTACTACGAAGTTTTCGTTCTGCTCGATCCAGAATACAACTAGGGCGTTCATTATAAGATAAATCAGGATCCAGCTGTACCTCTAGCGGCTGTAATACATGTGACGGGTCGGGCTCATATTTCCGCAACATAGATACATGAAATACATCATGAATACCAGATAAAGATGGAGGTAGAGCTAATCGATAAGCAACACTCCCAACCCGCTGTAATATCTCATACGGACCAACATATCTCGGTGATAATTTTCCCCGCATACCAAATCGCACTATTCCACGGAAAGGTGACACTTTCAGAAACACATGATCACCAACCTGAAATTCCAAGGGTCGACGTCGTTGGTTTGCATATGCAGCCTGCCTGTCCTGAGCTGCTTTCATTCGTTGTTGGATTAATTTAACTTTAGCTCCCATTTCTTGGATCATCTCAGGTCCACCAACAGTTGCCCTGTCAGTATCGTCCCAACATAGTGGAGACCGACAACGTCGCCCATACAATGCCTCAAATGGGGCCATCTGAATAGTTGTTTGATAACTGTTATTATATGCAAACTCTACCAGTGGTATTGATTCAGACCAAGTAGTTTCAAAATCCATAACATATGCACGTAACATATCCTCTAATGTATGTATGGTATGCTCAGTTTGGCCGTCAGTCTGTGGATGATATGCTGTACTCAATCTCACTTCTGTCCCCATCGCAGTCTGTAATCCCTCCCAGAAATGTGAAGTAAATCTGGGATCTCGATCAGAAATAATAGATATAGGAATACCATGTAATCTCACTATATCCCTGACATACAGTTGTGCCATCTTCACATAAGTATAATGCATACTATAGGGTATAAAATGAGCAAGTTTTGTTAATCGATCAATCACAACCCAAATAGCATCATATCCTGGACCAGTTCTTGGCAAATGGGTCACAAAATCCATCGATATAAGTTCCCAATTCCAAGTTGGTACTTCCAAACTCCTCAACTCACCTCCTGGTTTTCGTCTTTCAGCTTTTATTTGCTGGCAATTCAGACATTTTCGTACAAAATCAGTTACATCTTGTTTCAGCCTATTCCACCAAAATTGTGAACGTAAATCCCTATACATCTTTTTAGCACCAGGATGAATAGAATACCTGCTACAATGAGCACGTTGTAGCAATCCTTGGCGTAATTCAGGTGGATTAGGAACTACCCGTCGATCATGTAATCGCAAACTATCATCATCTGTTATTCTGAAACGAGACTCATGCCCCTGTAAAACTAATCTTTTCCACCGCTGAACCTCCTCATCTGTTTCCTGTGCTTCACGAATACGTCCAAAAATATCAGGTTCAGCTAAAAGAGTCGATACCTGAACTGGAGATGTAGATATATCAAAATCATAGCCTAGATGACAATAAGACATCATCAAGGCTGACAAGTGGCCTATATCCTCAGCAGTGCAACTCACTTTACGACTCAAAGCATCGGCAGTGAGATTGGCTCGACCAGGATGATACTCAATCTCACAATCATAATCCTTTAGCAGATCTAACCACCTTCTTTGCCTCATATTTAATTCAGTCTGAGTAAACAAGAATTTCAAACTTTTGTGATCTGTAAAGATAGTAAACGAGGTACCATATAAATAGTGTCGTCATATCTTCATTGCAAAGATAATGACTGCCAGCTCTAGGTCATGTACTGGATACCTCGTCTCATGAGGTTTCAGTTGTCTCGAGGCATATGCCACTACATGTCGAGCTTGCATCAAAACACAACCTAAACCCTGTAATGATGCATTAGAATAAACAGCAAACCTTTCATTTTCTTTTGGAATGGTCAACACTGGAGCAGTCGTCAATCGGTGTTTTAATTCTTGGAAACTCTAGTCACATGCTTTAGACCACTGAAATTGCACCCCTTTTTGAGTCAATTGTGTCATTGGTATAACAATCTTTGAAAATCCCTCGATAAATCGACGATAATAACCTGCTAAACCGAGAAAACTTCTAATCTCAGGTACGGAAGTAGGCGCAGACCACTGTACCACTGCCTCCACCTTCTTTGGATCAACTGAGATTCCATCTTTTGATATCACGTGACCAAGAAAGACCACCCTATCCAACCAAAATTCACATTTACTGAGTTTAGCATACAATTGCTTATCTCAAAGAATTTGTAATACGACACGTAAATGCCTTACGTGCTCCTCCTCACTTCTGGAATATATAAGAATATCATCAATGAACACAATAACAAACTGATCAAGATAAGGCTGAAATACCCGGTTCATCAAACTCATGAATATAGCTGGAGCGTTTGTTAATCCAAAAGGCATGACCAGAAACTCGTAATGTCCGTATCTGGTTCGAAAAGCTGTCTTCTGTATATCCTCCTCCCTAACCCTTATCTGATGATATCCAGATCTTAAATCTATCTTTGAATAAATTGAGGTTCCTTGCAACTGATCAAATAAATCATCAATACGTGGAAGGGGATATTTATTCTTTATCGTTACCTTATTCAACTGCCTGTAGTCAATACACAATCGCATTGAACCATCTTTCTTTCTAACAAATAGGACCGGAGCACCCAAAGGCGATACACTAGGACGTATATATCCCTTTTCAAGAAGATCTTGTAATTGAGTTTTCAGTTCCCTCAATTCTGCTGGTGCCATCCTATATGGTGTACGAGAAATAGGGGATGTGCCGGGCAATAACTCGATTCCAAACTCCACCTCACGAACCGGTAGAAATCCTGGAATTTCATCAGGAAATACATCAGCAAACTCAGCAACCACAAGTATATCCTCTATTCTCACTTCCTATGTCTTGTCAGTGACATCAACTGCATAAATAAGATATCCATCGTTTCCACGCTCCAATAATCTGGACATTCTGACAGCAGATACTAATGGAATTCGTGGACGAGAACCCTGCCCATAATGTCCACCGCTCTCCTTGTTCAGGCTCAAAATGCACTGTCCGCTGATAACAATCAACAGTAGCCCGATATTTCCGCAGAATATCAATACCCACAATTCCGTCAAAATCAAGTATATCAAGAATAATCAAATCAGCCTGTAATTCATTGCCCTCATATGATATCATACAATTTGGTACCATTGATGTAACTATCATATCATTTCCAGTGGGTGTCGAGACAGATAGAGGTGTAGACAAGGGAGACAAGCTCATATGATGCAGCGTGACATATCTCAACGAAATAAAAGAAGGGGAAGCACCCATATCAATAAGAATAAAAGCTGGATAAGAACACAAATAACACTTACCCACGATCACATCATCTCGTGCTTCCTCTGCTTGTTCCCTCGTCGATGCATATACCTGCCCCTGAGGTGGTCCAGAACCCCGTCCTCGTGTCTGTCCTCCCGGTGGTCGAGGTACAAAACACTGCTGCTGAACCGTCCTCTCCGACGAACTACCTCTGGATGAACTACCTCTGCCAGATCTTGAATCCTGCCGACTACCACGACTCGGACGCTGTCTCGTCATATGGCCAATGCCTCCACACTCATAACAAGTAATATCAGTCTGAGTACAATCTTGGACCAAATGAGGTCCTCCACATCGATAACATCTCAGCTCTTGGGACCCACTACCTCGTCCCTGACCAGAAGGGGAATCACCACTACGACCTCCAGTATGACGTGAATCAAAACGTCGTTGTCCAGATGACGAAGACGATGATGAAGAACCTTTCTGGAATTTAAATGTCTCCCCCCGAGGTCGCAAATATTCCCTACTCGGCTGCTGTGATTGTGTCGGAGTACCTTAAGCGTGTACTACAATTTCTGCTAATTCTGCTCGCTCCAATGCATCCTCGAACGATACATGTTTATTTGACAACACTCGATCATATATTTCCATCCTCAACCCCTGAATAAAGTGTCGCATCTTGGCATGCGGACTAGTAGTTATATGCGGCACATATTTCAGCAAGGAAGAATACTGAAATGCATACTCTGATACAGACAAGTTTCCCTGCTTCAAAGTTTCAAATTCTTTCTCTTTTCTCTGTCTAGCAGCCATAGAGAAATACCTGTCTAAAAAACGTGTCCGGAATGCATCCCAATCTATTGTAGATCCCTGAGCTATCAATGCAGTCTCAGTCATCTTCCACCACAGATACACTTTTCTAGAAAGTTGGAATTCCGCCAAACGAAGCCAAGCTGATTTAGCACATGGAGCTGTAATAAGAATCTGTTCTATTCTTTCTAACCATTCTTCTGCTTGCTCCCCAGATTCTGTCCCCTCAAACATAGGTGGATGATAACTGTTAAACTGTGCTAAACTCAACTCACCCGGCAATAATAGATGTTCTGATGGTGCTTGAGCCATAAGAGGTGGTGCTGGCAAAGGATTTACCTGCCCAGCTGTACTACTAATATTGACTGTGTCCCCAATTTCTTCTCCCTGTTGTCCTGGTTCTCTAGCTGCCATACTGGAAATTCAATTGTTAAACATATCATTTAACAAGTAGCATCCAGTATTAAATAAATCACATTCTTTGCATCAACACACACACATAACTAGTCCATCACATCAATATAACTCCAAGACACACCAATGCATAGACATACTCAAGTAAATATTGACATCCCACACCCATAACACAACCCCAAACTCCTAACCATCCCAGACAACTAACCACTGCTCTGATACCAACAAATGTGGTGCCCCAAACGTCACCACGTACTACAGACAAACTATGTGTCATTTGTATAAAATTTTTGGCATAATCTCCCCGTAATTGGACCTCCCAACAATGCGACAGACAACATATGTATATACACATATACATACATATCAATACAAATTACATCTCCCCAATTAAATATGACATCATTCACATGCACCAACACAAATAACAAAATAATAGAATAAGGCATACAGACCATATACATATATAAACAAGCTCACAAACGAGCCATAACTATTTTAAAACAGAATATTATTTCATAACATTTGACTCCTGCGAAATCAATATGACAGCTCCTAGTCCTGCCTCCAATTCTAATGTCTAGGCATGTTACCTGTTTCAACATAAACAACCCCCAAAATGGGTGAGCACACACCAACAATAATAACAACATAATCATAATATATTTTATTAACAATATAAAATACTGAAATGTAACAGAAATACTCCCTGAAATCCATTATCATAATAAGAGAATTCCCTGACTGTTCCTGTAACTCAATTTCCCTAAACATCATATCGAAATCCATCAATTATCACCATAAATCGATATAGTGGCAACACCGAGCCAACTATACCCCATCGTCGCATCATCATCGTGACCCATCGTATATATAATCGATATAGTGGCAACACCAAGCCTACTATACCCCATCGTCACTCCCCTACTACTGTGACACAATCAACAACAACAACAATAATAATAACACGTCGCTCATTCCAGCGACCCTCAACATCATAATTCATTTAAAGTCATCGATATATCATAATCAACATCAATATAAATATCACTACATCCTCGTACGTCAACACACACCTGATAGTCGATAATCAAAATAGGCTATTCCTAACGTCCCGAGGCTCGTGAAGTATCTATATTAATTTAACAATTCAAGATTAGCTCATTACAAAATATCAACTTATAGATACAGCTTCTAATCACAATTTAAATAGCCCTGATCGTAATAAATTCATCTAAATTATGAAACTCCATCAGGTACACTTTTCACCTAGAATTATACATTCCTGTATATTTACTACCCAACAATAAGTCATTTAGAATTAATTCACCAAAAATCCAAATCTGTTAATTATTCAATAATTCAAAACTTGATCACTTAGCCGTTTCGACTACAACTAAATGTACGGGTGTATTTAGAATTCAACAACAATCAATAATACACCATTTTTAACTATCACTAAATAAATTTGGTAGATAAAACTAGCACCAAACTACGAAATATTAGTGCCATATAGTAGCCCTTACCTCGCTGATTCCGAATATATAATTTATTTCACCAAAACCCGACCAGATCAACCGTAATAATTTTATTTTGAAATGGAAACCCTCAACCTTCTCTCTCTCGCTCGATGTTCTGTTCTCAGAATGAATTAGGTATGATAATTCATGTTTATTATATTATATTATATAGTATATTATCTATTATTTTATATTATATCGACACGTAGTACGATGTAGATAATTACGTTTATTCCAGCTGCCATTTGCTCTATCTAACTACGTTTTCAATTACTCGTGTCAACATGAAAGTTGTAGCTCTTTCTTTTATCTTCACGTGGCCTATTGAATCGCCTAATTTCGACATCATATTAAAAAGTTATGGCTAAAATATTAAATCATATAACAATAAATAATTATTCTAGGCACATTATCCACCAAATAGTCAGTAGGACAACATGCTTAAGTAATAATTATCGATTTATCACTTATATGGCTTTTTCAGGCATCACAATTGGTATATGTACTGTGTGTATGACAGGCGTATGCATTTTGATGTACAATGAGATACCGATGAATGGTATATGAATGACACGATCAGTTTGGATCTTGCCTAGAGCAGATTGTCAGATATATTGGAACGTAAGATCTGTGTTCAAGAGTCCTTATGATACGCAGTGTATTGATGGAGCTGATATGTGCAACATAGTCAGCATATGATAATGCAGTATCCTACATTATTGTCTGGTATGGTTAATTTTTACTCTTCTTATTACAATGCTGGTAAGTTGATGTTTTGAACTGTATATATTGCCTCCTTCATGGATATGTGCGTATTGTTACGATTGTGTTACCTACATGATTCAATTTCAAGGACGAAAATCAATTCGTAGGGGATATTTGTAATGCCTAGACATTAATCATTCATGTTGTAGTGATTAGTGGATAAATATTTGTCATGCCTCGATATGACTCATATCTGCTGAATATGATTATGACGTAATTGTGTGATAATTATGGATTGATGTGGACTCGAGTACAAGTTGAACCGAGTATGAATGATAAAATGAAAGAAATGACTAATGGTTATGTTGCAAAGAATGAAACATATATGAACCATGATACGAACTTGGCTTGGACCATGGTGACTCATACACTTACATGACATTGTTGTGCTATGTGGACATGCCTTGGTACTCTAGCCAAGAGGAGAACATGAGTGGCTTTCATGCATTTGAATTTGAGAGAGATTTCACATGCATTTGCATGACATGTTGAGGAGTGATTTAAGCAACTATCAGCTTGGATAAACACATACAACACCATCTCTCACCTACAAAGCTCTACCCAAGCTCCTCTCTAGCTCCTTACCTAGTCTTGCTTCTTTTCTTGGATTTCAACTTGGAAATCAAGAGAAAGAAATATGAAGTGAAGTTATAGCTTATGAGTAAGGATTATGTGCTTTGTATACTTGTTTTATGTTGGTGAATGGTGAATTGGAGTTGAAACATGGAATTGGTAGTTCTTGCTTTGGTATGAGTTATAATGTATACACTTGAGTAGTATTGTGATAGAAACACGCTCATATGATGTGAAAGTATGCCTATATCACATTTTGATGGTTTAAATTGAGGTGTAGGTTGAGAACCATGAAGATAAGCATCAAAATCGCCATCGTTCTAAAATTTTGTTGTCGACCGATCGATCGGTAAGACATACCGATCGATCGGTGAAACAGCGAAATGTGTAAGGCGGTTCATGTAGCGATCGATCGATCGGTCGCTAGAATGCCGTAGTATTTTATAAAATTCAGACTTAAATACCGATTAATCGCTAGGAGTGACCGATCGATAAGTAGGGAATTCAAAATTGAAGCGATGGATCGCTAGAGACGACCGATCGATCGCTAGGAGGACATTGTTGAACATGTTATATTTTCTAGAAAGTTTGATGTGAAGCCTAGTGTAACATGATATATTGTTGATATTCACGTAGCACCATCACAGGGGACATGACAGAGAGGCGATTACTTATTGACGCCTACATTGATATATGTTGTACAGCACAACAGGTACGTGTTGACGTACGAGTAATGATATTCCATTTATGACATTATATCCTGATATATGATGTTGATGTATTGTTGATTTAGATATGAGATGGATATTTTGTTTATTGAGATATGAGATGTGATTGGTGCTATGAGGCACGATGTTGTTGAGGCATGTGAGTGGTG
This sequence comes from Haberlea rhodopensis, assembly GCA_907163345.1. Lineage (NCBI taxonomy): Eukaryota > Viridiplantae > Streptophyta > Magnoliopsida > Lamiales > Gesneriaceae > Haberlea > Haberlea rhodopensis. The sequence goes on from CAJQUN010000017.1 coordinate 6,411,735, forward strand.
CTGTGAGGCACGATGTGATTGAGACATATAGTTGATGCCACGATAGGTATGTCATTGATGGGCATATGCTTTGACTATTATCTATGTGAGGACGGTTATATGATACGTGCTGCCAATATGAAGATGTGAGGAGGTTCCACTGACATATTGAGCTGAGATAGGCATATCATATCGGTCACGTTGCCATTGTTGGGCATGTTGTACATATATTGTTGAGAGTGATGCCACGATAGGTATGCTATTATTGAGCATATGCTTTGGCATGAGAGGTATACTCCGGTTGAGTATATGTTTGGACTGTTATAATGTGTGAGGACGGGAATATGGTTTGTGCTGCTAATATGAAGATGATAGGAGGTTCCACTGACATATTGAGCTGAGATAGGCAAATCATATTTGTTCCGTTATAACAGGGTGATAGATGAGACATATCATGATATATTTGTATTTTGTGTTATGATGTATGTATAGGGATATGTACAGGAACGACCAAAGAGGAGTATTGTAAATGCATGATTTACAGGAAGTTGTTTATATCGTATTGATGCATTATCTTGATGTTATTGTGAACATCATTTCAATACTCGTGTTTTTGTATGGTTGTTCTGCAGGGACTCATAGCTGGGGAGAGCAGGGATTGTGAGTCTACCTTCTGCTGGTAGGCGTTAAACTGAGCGAAATTTGATGATTTGTACTATGTAAAGGATATACAAGATGTATTGTATATGAATAATGTAAGTGAAAAACATAGTGAAAAATCTCAATCAGTAGTGATAGGATCTTAATCCTGTTTGCGTATAATGTGAATTACGTATTTGAACACTTAATTAAGGATTAAGGTGACGAGGACCCCGCAGATATCTTGGTCTCCCACTTGGCCTATTTTGACGATATCATCTTCTTCTCTAACGGCCATAGTCGAGGGATCTCTCTCATCATTGACTTTCTGAATGATTATGAGAATTATTCCAGGTAATTGGTCAATGTGGCTAAAAGTTCGATCATTCTTCCCACTTTGTATATGGATAGACAATGTACTCGGTTACTTCATCTCACGTATTACTCTGAAGCCACTCTTCTGATCAAATATCTGGGTGTTCCCTGAAGCCACTCTTCTTATCAAATATCTGGGTGTTCCCATGTACTTTGGAAATCGGAAATCTTTTCTTTTTGAACATGTGGTTCAATCAATTTGACCAGATTGGATGGTTGGGAAACCCGTACTCTATCTCCGGGTAGTAGGCGGGCCTTATCCAGAGTATTCTTCTCTCTATCCTTATCTACTTGTTCCAAGTGCTTCACTCTCCTCTCATTATCATTAACAAACTTGAACTCCTCTTCAACAATCTTTTAAGGGGTTCTTAGCCTTCACAATCTCACTGGCCTTGGGCTCGTTGGTCTCGTGCTAGCCTTCCTACTGACGAGGGAGGCCTTGGTTTTGTAGGCTGAAAGACTTGGTGGATGCATTTTCGATTAATCTCTGGTTTTGATTTAGGAAAAACACCTCCTTATGGGCTTACATTCTCCATCGGAAATATTGTTGCTCCCAGCACCATGCCGTTGTGGATTTTCGTGGTAACATTTCGCCTACTTGGAGGCAAATGTTACAATTTCGCTCCCGAATGAAGGATGGTACACACTAAGGTTGTTGGAGTGGGGATATCTCTTTCTAGGATGACTCTTGGATGTCATATTCTCATGTGTCCAGGACTCTTGTTGTCGAGGTGATCGGGTCGTCAAGGTTTCCTCTTTCTTCAGCAACAGTCTTGGGATTTTGATCTACTTTCTTCGATGGTCGCACCATCCATTGCGATTGAAATCACCCAGATGCTGGTTTTATTTGATCATCAAGACCTTCCTCTTTGGCTTCATAGTTCCGACGGCATCTTCGGCCTGAAGTCTGCTTGGGAATTGATTCGTCTGCGTGAGACAAGATTGATCTATTTACTCCTTGTTGAGGCAGATTCTTGACTTCCCACCATATCTACTTTCATTTTGCATTTTTGGCAATTTTTGGCTCCTATGGATAAAGTTTTGCATTGTAAAGGATTTTCATCCTCTTGAAATGCCAAGGATGTGATTCTGTGGAGTCCTTTTGCCACATCTTTCTTCATTGTCCAACTGCCCGCCAAATCTGGCACTTCTTTGACCTCCTTTTCCCTTTCCAGCTCCTAGACACAACTGACTTTCCTTTATTCAGTAGTTCGTGGAAGTTGAGCTTGCAGTGGTCCTCCTGTGGCCATCATGGCAATCCTGGTGACTCCTCGGTGGGGGTGTAGTTATGGAGTCGTTTCGCCATATTGTCGCTATCTTTAGTGAATTCGTAGGCATAGGATCCAATGCTCCTACAGAGTTATGGCGGTTTGGCGTGATTTTTGTTGTGTTCAAATTTGAACCTCTTTCCCCTTTGGATAGAAACAAATTCCCAATTTATCATCTAGTTTATCTCCTCTCGTCTAGCTATGTGGGAGAATCATATTTTATCCAATATTTTCTTGCTCATTCGGGTCGATCGGTTCACTTCACTCATACTTTTTGGGAGGGAAACTCGGTGGCCAATGTTGTGGCCACATTAGCTCATCTTGACAGATAGTCTGGTTCCAGCCAGAGGATCATCTTCCTGATCATATTTTGCGTATGGCTCGTTCTGATAGAACCAATATTCCTTATTTACGTTCTCGTAAAAAAAGCGGAAAAATCATAGAGAAAAGAAGAAGAAGATTGGTTCAGACACCCATTCTCGTTTGATCCATGTTGGTTCATCCTAATGATCATCCGGTGTTGCTGACGCTCCTTTTGTGTGGATGGGTTTCAGACACTCATCTCTATCAGTTTCCTTTGAAAACTTCGAGGTTCTCCTATGAATGAATAATTGTTTCAAATACAAAATCAATCTCCAAGCATCTATTCATACACATTAGCTTAAGTGGCAGTTACTTATCCATCAACTACCAATCCTAACGGCAACTTGCAGACTTGATGACGAATGATCTTCTTGTCTTGCTCGATTCCTAGTAGGGGTGCTTATTGACCTGAGCCGGTCAGATCCGGACCGGAACCGGCCGGTTCTGAGGCCGTTAAGGTGGGAAACGGTCCGGTCCGGTAAGGAACCAGATCGGTCCCGATTCCGGTTCCAACCGGTTCCGGGACGAACCGGTCCGTTTGGTTTTTTTTTTCCGTAATTTTTTTTTTCGTATATAACCTTGGTGCACGAAAATCATAAAAGTAATTGGTGCAAGAAAATCATAAAATGTAACTGGTGCACGAAAATATAACATTGGTGCACGAAAATCATAAAAAATAACTGGTGCACAAAATGATTAAAAAATAACTAGTGCACGAAAATTATAAAACAATAACTGGTGCACGAAAATGATAAAAAGTAACTGGTGCACGAAAATATAACCTTGGTGCACTAAAATATAACCTTGGTGCACTAAAATATAACACTGTTGCACGAAAATACAACACTGGTGCACGAAAATATAACCTTGGTGCACTAAAATATAACACTGATGCACGAACATACAACCTTGGTGCACTAAAATATAACACTGAAGCACGAAAATTAACACTGGTGCACGAAAATCATAAAATGTAACTGGTGCACGAAAATAGAACATTGGTGCACGAAAATCATAAAAAATAACTGGTGCACGAAATGATTAAAAAGTAACTGGTGCACGAAAATTATAAAACAATAACTGGTGCACGGAAATATAACACTGGTGCACGAAAATTAACACTGGTGCACGAAAATATAACACTAGTGCACTAAAATATAACACTGATGCACGAAAATACAACACTGGTGCACTAACTTTGTGTAAATTTTCGCGCATCAGTAGCTGATTTTAATTTCGTGCATCAGTTACTGATTTTTCGTGCATCAGTTACTAATTTTCAATCTTTTTGTGCACCAGTTAATTTAAAAATTTTCGTGCACCAGTTATTTTTGCCCTTTTCTAAAAAAAAAAAAAATTTCAAAAACTTATATTTATTTTTTATTTAATGTTGTAAATGTTTCCCCAATATTCATCACAAATTAAATATATTCCTTCTTCATTTCATAATATAGATGCATACAAATAATTGTAAAGAGATAGCAATTAAAAAAAATCAAAATAAAAAAATATTGTTGTTTAACTCTTCATAATTGATAAGTATTGTTTTTGCGTTCTCTTCTTCTTGCTCGTCATAATGGTTTACGAATTCGTCAACCGCCCCATCTCTTCTATTCTTACATTCTGCTTCAAACCAATCTTTAAATAACGTGAGCATGCATAACGAATCAGCAGAGAGACTACTTTTGTATTCTCCAATAATTCGGCCACATGTTGAGAATGCAGATTCAGAAGCGACGCTTGAAGCTTGTACCGCATACACGTCTCTAGCCATTTTGGCTAAGATAGGGAATTGTGCCGCATTTGACTTCCACCATTGTAACACGTCGAAGTTGTCTTCCGTTACAAATTGATAATTCAGATAAATTTGCAACTCAGTCGACGTGCTAGTAGAAAGTCCTTTTTCCCTTAAGTTTTTTCCTGCCCAGCATCCTTTTCCCTTCCGTTGCCATGCTGAACAAATTTTCTAAAAAAAATTATTATTATTTTTTTTAAAAATGTAACCGGTTCCGATTCCGGAGCCGGTTCCAAACCGGTAGCACCGGAACCGGTGGTGCTACCGGTTTGGATTTTAAAAACCGCCCCGGACCGATTCGACCGGGGCGGACCGAAAACGGTTAGTCCGGTTTCGGACCGGGTCCGGATCGACCCGGTCCGATAAGCACCCCTAATTCCTAGTGTCACTCCTTTATGAATCAGAACTAACTTCAACAATATTAATAGAATTTTTAAAATATTTATATAGGGATTACTTAACTCAAATATCATCTATAAATAAATAACCGTATAAGCATGTTGGGGGTGAGTTTGATCTAAAAATCCCAATCAGCCTCGTTTCACAAAATCGACCCAAAATCGCACTCTTTCTTTCCAAGACAACCCGTATCATTTCTGCTTCATAAATGGAGTCTCTTCTGTCCGATTTTTCTTCAGTAAGCTTCAATTCAACCCTAAAAAGGCATCCTTTACTGCCAAGAACAGCAAGTTTCAGTAATACAAGTACCTTTGCTGCTGGTAAATGCACTGGTGTTCGCAATATGGTTCGGCCATTAATGACGGAAGAGTCTGCCTCTGCTTTTTCTTACAAGAAATTCATTCACTTTGCTTTGGAAGAAACCAAGAAGTACACCGATTTGGCGCCCTCAACTGTACAGGTGCGAGCCCATTTGTTTTAATACCGGACGAAGTTACTCCTCTACTTCAATTTGAGGATAACGTGAGTTTTTTCATATGAAGTTGCATTGTATCACTTGGTTTTTTGAAGATTGGATTTTTCTAGCTTCTGGCTAAAAACCAAGAATTCGTTGGTTGTGGTTCCTTGTATTTGACTGGCACCTAGAATTTTTAAGAGTTCTTGATTTTTTGCCACTTGTCTTTCTTTTTTCAGTAGCAATTTCTGTCTAAGGCATTTTGTTTAGACTAATTTTTTGCAGGCTTTTCCTGACCTGGAATAATAGTAATCAGTAGGATGTTAAGAGGTTTCTTCTGATATAATAAGGGTATGACCCGCTATTTTTGTACAGGAGAACTTCAGTTACTTGACAGCCGCGGATGGGAAAGCCCAGCTTCAAATGCTCTCATTTGAATCACCTAAGATTAGACTACTCCGGAGTTTGTCAATTGAAGGGAGTGACGGACTGCAGGTTCATTCATACGCCTTTTAACTTTATTTTTACAAGGGCTTCGAAGCTAATCTCACTCCTCAAGTTTCCTTTATTAGAGGAGTGGTAGATTTCTCTAATCTTCACTTTAATGTAGCTGTGGAATTAGAAAGATTCATTGTTTACGTTGATTACCTTACCCTTTCTTCCTTCCCAAGTCTTATGAAAACAATGAGCTGTGGAGGATGTAGAAAGGGGGCGAGTGACTAAACAAATGGTTGTTTGTTAGAGGGTACATAAAAAAAATAATTATCCGCTCATCATTCCAGCGAGACCCAACCCATTCCATTTAGGGCGAGGCTGAATGGGCCGTCTGGTGTCCGATGTTGTAAAGGGCATAACATCTTTTTATTTTATTTTTTCTTCAATTTAAGGGCATCACGCTTGAACATGCCGATCATGTTCCTTCAAAGTTGACGATTTGATAAGATTTCAGGTTTATCAAATCTCTTAGTAAAAAACTGAAATGATGGATCGGTTGATGCACATTGTCTCACTTTCATGATGATGATTGAGTTTCACTGACATAATGTTCAGGTCTTGGATTTTGCTGTGTTCCCCAGACCAGAGTTCGATCTTCCAATTTTTTGTGCCAACTTTTTCACCACTGCTAAAATGAATATAATCGTTTTGTAAGCAATCCTTTTTCTTCGCATTTTTTTCCTGTATTGATAACGTGATACTTCTGGTATGTTTTGAAAAATTACTTGTAAAGTCCTCTCGTGTTCTTGCCACGCCTAAATATATCCAGTCAAACTGCAAAAGGCTGTATTTTTTGCTAGTAATGTTCATATCATTCTCTTTAGTTTCTAAGATATAGAATTTACTTGCACTTAGAAATTTGTTTGATCGTGTACAGCTGAATCTGTGGAAAAAGTGAAGCTGCTACAACTTGAAAGTCCTGTAAAAAGTTTATTGTTCTTTAATCAAATAAAGTTTATTGTTCTTTAATCAAATAAAGAAAGCTGCATTGAGTTTCTTTAAATTATTTTATTGTTCAGAGATGCAGTCATATAAAAATTCCTGAAAACCTTGCTTATATTGATTTCGTTTCTTGGGCGTTAATTGCAATTAGAGATTGGTCTATGTTTCGCATATGGTTCCTTTGTTGATTTAAGAAAATGAGCACTTACAGTTTATTTTCACTGCTGTGTTTGATAATTTAGTTTTATTCTGAATATCAGACTAAAAGTTGTTGCATTAGCATGTTTTTTGACCATTTTCAGGGACCTCAACCCACTACATGATTTTATTAGTCAAAAGAATTACAAGGAGAAGTACTATAAACACTTAATTCCTCTTGGTCTTGAGTATACTGAGGTGGGCAAGTTCGAACACTTACTAGCTTTGATTCAGTCACAAAGCTTCTTGTATAATTTGTTTTTTCTGCCATCTGAAATAAAATGTGGCGATTTAACACAGATTTTGCCCTGGGGAGGAAAGATTACCTCTGAATCTTTGAAATTTTTCTCACCAGTTGTCATATGGACCAAATTTCCTCCATGCCAAGACAAGCACCATGCTTTATTTTCTGCTTTCAAAGATTATCTCAAGGTACTTCTTGATGTTTTCAAATTCTTTTTGTTACATTTCTATGTATACATTGTTAAACTGGAATTTTGGACTTTTAGAGTGCTAGTCTTTAATCCTTTGACTTGTGATTATTCCTTTTTGCCTTGTAGTCATGGCTGGAACTCATGGAGCAGGCATCTGGGGAAATCGGTATTCCTCAAATTATGCTCAATATTGAATCGCAACATAGATATCTTACATGGAGAGCAGAAAAGGTCGGTTACACAGTTGTTTCTTTAGGTGATCGTGTTTCTCCTATCCATTTTTATGGACTGTGTAACGTTGAGTATGCTTGATGGTCGAATGTTGATGAGAAATAATTGCCCTACTATCTTTTGTTTGATGGTCGAATGTTGATGAGAAATAATTGCCCTACTATCTTTTGTGGCTGTTAAAGAGACCGATTTTATGTCACCCTCAATTTGAATTAGAAAAAGCAATGTAGCAACGCAATCAAAACATAACGCTTGTCTTACTGTACGGCTTAAAGGATTTGAACTGCATTGTTATTTATCAGCTATCGGTTTTTGTGCTGCTTTTGATAGAATCATTTTTTTTGTTGGGAATAACAGTGTCATTGAGAAATACAGTGGTGATGCCACGTAGATTTGCTATGATAATTAAAGTCTGGGTTAAGTTAATTTTAAACTTTTTTGTATGACCCTTCGACATTCAGTCAATCAGAACGTGTTTTTTCCATATCTTAGGCTGTTTTCAATATTCACTAGCAGAGGAGATTTTTTTCAAAGGTAGGGCAACCATACTGGTTAAGGCTGATTATTTTCTGATAGTTGCATCGGAAATCCAATAACTTTACTATCATTTGGACAACTGTTTTCTTTTTTCCCAAATTTTATGAACTCTTGGATTGGAAGAATACATTTCAATTTCTTTAGTAATAAAAGTATTGTCAATTACTCGGTTTACAATAGTTTTTTTGAAACTGCTCGGTTTACAATAGTTTTTTTGAAACTACTCGGTTTACAATATTAACTGAACGAATAATTTGGTAAGATAAGCAAAACATGCATGCTGGATGGTGCATTTTGAACAAAACACTGATCTGACTTTCTGAAAAATCAGGATCCAGGTCATCAAGTTCTGAGAAGACTAATCGGGGAGACTCATGCTAAGGTATTAACATATGATCTTTAGCATCAAAATCTTCATGTTTGTTCAGAATACATTAGTAGTTATATATCTATTAATTTAGTCACTTCACTATTTAGGAAATTATCAGGAATTTTCTCTTCAATGGAGTCGATGGCCTGGGAAACAAAACGTTTCTTGATTATTTCCCAGAGTATAAGTGTGTTGATGGGACTATAAATCAGAACCGCAGTATGATTGGAAAATCATTCGAAAGTCGTCCATGGGATGCAAGAGGAGAGTTTATTGGTAACAGAGTCCCATAAAGTAGTCTTAATCTCATCATACCATAAATCTGCATCCATTTTTAGTTTTTTTTTTTTTGAAAACCATTTGTACTTTTATTTTTCTCCTCCCTGGTAATAACTCTCTGATTTTGCCATGATTTCACTCATGACGCAAAGGCTGTAAAGCATCAGCAGAAAAAAGTTCTCATATGTGGACTTGGAGATTGAGCAATTTTCGTACATCGAACCATGGTTCAGTCCAAAGCCCCTGTCTCTCACTTTTAGCATCAAAATCAGTCTCCATTAGTTTCATTACTGATCTAGCTGTTTGTGGATTTACTAGAGGATATATTATATTAAATAAATGGCCAGTAAAAAAAAGAACACAAATATAATATAAGATAAAGTCGTACTTCATAGTTAATATTACTGTGTTTGAAATATTATATGCTATTGCTGATTTATTCTTGGCTACCCCATGGGGTGGTGCCCCATGGGGTAGTCCCGACAATTGGATGGGTATATTCACATCCACATTGGATGGGAATATACACATCCAATGGATGAGACTACCCCATGGGCACCACCCCATGGGGTAGCAAAGACTATTTCGCTATTGCTTTTTATGGTCCATTCCACAACTGCAAAGTTCAGAGAAGAACAAAATAACATAAAGAGAGGCCCCACTCTTCCTCAGATCTTTTTTCTTCTGTTTGACAGTAATTATGGATCATAAATTTAAATTATTTAGTGTTGAAAGTATAATTGAATTGAATTATCATAATGTTAATGAAAAAAATAACACCTTAATAATTATTTATTTTGTTTGTTTTCTTTATGTGATTTATTACATAATTCTACTTCATTTTCAATAAGAGAAAGTGGTATTAGCGATGATACTAGTAATAAAAGTTATGTGGAGACAATGTTAAGAAGAAAATAAAATTTTGTTTCGACTTTTTTCTTCTCCGTGTTCATTTACTAAGATTCAGTTATTTTTAAACAATGATTTTTAATTTTAATGAACAATAACTAGAAACATTTGATGTTTAGACATTGTGGAAAAACAATGCTAAACTCTTGCCGATATTTTTCATCATGTCACGTGATCTACTAACGCTTCTAATATCTACAGCTACATCAAAGTCTTGTTTTAGAGCAAGTATTTTTTTGTTACTTTCTTATTTGTACAGGAGGATACGATGTATCCATTAAGTTATTTATGATTTGTAATTATTCAATTCATAATCAGTAAATTTGAGTATTCCATGAATATTGCGTCAACATATTCCTTGTTCTACTATTTTAATATTTAAATTATTTAAGAATATTAATTTTAAAAAAAAAATGGGCAATCAAGTGTCAGCATCGACAATCGATTGTCGAAGCCCAAGACAACAAAAATATTAAAAAAAATTAAAATTGAAGTGGGCCATGCCGTGCCACCTTTTTTTTTTTTTTAAACGGGTCGCGCCACCTTTTTTTTGGAAACGGGTTGTGCCGGCCCAGTCCGCTAAGTGACGGCAGGAACAAAAAAATGGACATCACGCGTTTGATATCTCTATATATATGATACTGAAAACACACACAACACGTGTACAGTGTTCGCTCCCTTAACAAAAAAGCAAATATAGATGAAAAATGCACAAGCATAACAAGAAACTAACAATTTAGTGTAAAGATAAAAAAAAATCCGAGCATTTCATTCCATTAAGATATCACAACTTACTCTACCAAAAAGAGCAAGACTCCTAAAATGGTAAAAGAATTTGGTACTTCACAAAAAATTTACCTCTGATTCGCATTCACAGTGGTCACTCCAATTGTCATCCATGCGACCATGCCTACCTCTAACTATTATCGCTTTTTGTTGTGCCATTGAACAGGAAGCTTCTAAGTTATCTTCTCATATCGACTTAGTGAAAGGTCTTTTACTTCACCATAGCAGGAACCTCACTAACATTTTTGGCTTGTAACTCTACCAGCCAGAGAAGGTGTAAAGTAATGCAAGTACTTCGATTCCTGAAAAACCCTCTTGCAAAATACATGCAAGGGCTCCATCCAAACCCACCGCCCCACCTCCGTCTTCAAGATTAGATAGAAAAAGAAGCATCATTTACTGAGGTGATGAAATGCTGTCCAAATCCTCAGAATTAGAAAAAACGAGAGAATCGCTCCTCCCGCTTGGACTCGTTATTGGATCCTTTAAAGATTCATCAAGAAAGGTAACTGATCTTGAACCTGATGGATTACCGCAACCCCACCACCACTCAGTAACTCATCGCCAAAATCATTCTTACCAAAAAAATGCAAAGTTGGTGAACTTGGGCTATTACTACCACTAGTACTGTTAGAGCCATTGAGCACTGCAACATAAGAAACAGGTCTTGGACTAATTATAGGAAAAACTCCAGAAGGTGAAGAAGGGTTGCCAAACTAGAAGCCATTGTTGGGTATCAATATTCTTGGTGAAGTTTGAGGAGATATATTACCTGACCTAATGAGATTTAGGGGTGTTCATCGGTTCAGTTAACCGACTGAACCGAACTGAACCAAAGAGTTTGGTACAAATCGAACCGAACCGAATTTCGGTTCGAATTTCGGTTTCAAATCGAAAATTTCAGTTAACAGAAATATCGCTTCGGTTTAAACCGAATCGAATGAACAACCCTAATGAGATTTGACCGAGGCTCTGAGTTATTTGAAGGTTGTTAAGTACCAAATAATATTTGATAAAATTCAATTCTTCAAGTATTTGTAGCCAGATTGCTTCATAAGCAGCATTATATTCTGCTTCTCAAGTTGAAAGTGCAGGTGTCTTTTGTTTTTAGAAGACCAAGAAATAGGTTTTGAACCAATACATTGTTGGGTTTCCGTACCCCGGCGCCAGATCCAAACGCAGCGGAAAAAATACAATAAACAGATCTGACCCGGGGACGGTCGATCGCGCCTGATTCATATATAAACATGCATAAATCGAATATAAATGCACGAAAAGAGATTACCGTTAACAGCGAAATCAATCTGATGTCGGTGATCCTCGAGTCCAATCAACCTGACCAGATCTACAAGCTCGACACCAGTGCTAGTGTGATGACGGCTATTCTGAGAGAGTGAGTGTATTGGAATGGTCTTTTACCCATAGAAACAAGATGTTATATTTATAGTGACAATTAGTTAGCTAATTGGGCTAGGGTCCATAAAGCCCATCGGGCCAACATTTGGCTTGCTGGGTATTTATGCTAACAATCTCCCACTTGCCCAAAAGCCAACACAAAAGTACAAACTCATAATCCAAGTAACTCAATCTAATTGAACAACTTGATGTACTACCAATGTACATAATTATGAGACATAAATATATCAAACGATTTAATTTTAGAACTTTCTATAAATGAAACAATTTCAAATATAGAAACTCCACTAAATTGAGGAGCTTTCAAAAATTAAATTCATCTCTTCTAAATCACTCAGTTTGAGCACTTAACATTTAGGTCTCAATTCTCATCGATAGATCGGCGGCCGGTTGATTGTGACCCAGCGAGGCTCAAGTGTATCATAGCAGTAGGATCACAACCTTTGTGATTTTAGAAGTCAAACAACTTCTTTGGGCTTACCCTGAATGCCTCATTGTCAATTAAACTCCTTTAATAGACAATGACCGAAATATAATTCCAGCAACAACCTACCGATCGTGGGTAGCGCCTAGCATCTGCGCTTCACGAAGACCTAGATACAAATGACTAGCAACGTACGAGAACCTGTCAGTCATAGTTAGCGTGCAGTACATTCCTTTCACTCAATATGTCCCGATTGAATCAAGGGCATTGGTTGATCGAGACCCTTTATGATTTCAATAACTATGTATTTGTTTCACGTTATATGATTCATTTGTGTGCGTATATGAAAAACTCTTTTTTCACAAGCACTACCCACTCTGGCCAGAGATTCCTCGAATCATATATAGAAAAACACATAGGACATCCTGGTTCATCAAGACCAGTGGTGAATCCCCAACGACAATCATAGGCCTCTGACAGCATCACTGAATACCCAAAATAACAACTTTATGACCCGCATGTGATCAGTCATTAAATCAAAGTACACAGCTATCTGTCAAGACCTCAATGATGCCTCGGGTCATGAGGAGTAATGGTGCACAACTATGACTAGAAATTCTATACTCGACAAGTGGTAACCACTTATAGAATTCCGAGTAGGGTCGTTCAGTGAACTCATTCCTAATGAGCACCTATTCATGTGTGCTGACTTCTCCAAGCCAACGCCGATGAAACGCGGCGCACTACACTAGACACATCATGAATACCAGTCTCTAACGAGCATATATCGATATCCCATTCTCGAAGGCTCATCGACCAGGAACATTTAGAAATCGCAGTCTAGAATGTATTTCATGGTCACCATCATATGCGTAACCACATTCTATGGACTATAGCAACTTCAAGGACTTCATCAATACATCAAGATGCATGGGTAAACAGATGAAGAAGTGCCATATATATTAATATTCAAACAAAGATTTGTCATAATAAGATTATAAGTACAATCAATCAACTATTGATTTACTTAATCATGTATGACAACAATATCTTTCACTTTCCCAAAGCCAACTACTCATGTGTCTTAAGACCATCTTCCCAAGATGTCTAACAGACACCAATCATTGTAAATGCTTTGTCAGTGGATTCACTATATTTTCTGTTGAAGCGATTCTCTCGATAATAATATCGCGTCTACCATCTCTCTCATTAGATAGTATTTTCTCAATATATGTTTGGATACTGATGAGATCTTGGCTATTCATAATAGCTCAACTGTTGTCACAGTACCATGGACTGTGTCAACTGCGTTAGAAATTACACCCAACTCTTGGATGAAATATCGTATCCAAACTGCCTCTTTGTTGCATCGTATGCTGCAATGTATTCAGTTTCAGTGGTGGAATCCAAAGTGATGTCTTGCTTGGAACGTTTCCAAGAGACATCACCATCATTGAGCTTAAATACAAATCCGAACATCGATATGGTATCATCTACATCCGACTGAAAAAACAGCATCAACTTAGCCTTCAACTTTTATTTCTCCACTTACAGATCCAAAAACCATGAACATATCATAAGTTCTTCATAAGAACTTGATGATTATTTTCACAGTTTTCCAGTGACCTTCACCGGGATCTGTCTGATGTCTGCCCATTACTCTAAGAACATACATCAGTCCAAGTACATACCATAGCATACAATAAGCTATTAAAAGTAGAAATATAAGGTACCAATGTCATCTTTTCTATCTCCTCATCAATCTTAAGACCCATTGACTCGAGATATGAATACTATGACATATTATGAAGTAACTCATTTTTCGACTACTCTATGCTAAACCCTTTTAGCACATTGTTTATGTAAGTAGATTGAGAGATCTCAAGCATCCTTTAGATCTATCCCTATAGATCCGTATGCTAAGCACGTATGACGTTTCTCCCAATCTTACATGGAGAAATTAGTAGATAATCACGCTTTAATTGATTAATCCAATACCATTCATAATGAGCATGATATAATCAACTTAAAGCATCACAAATGTAACCATGCTCCCACTAACCCTTTTGCACACACATGTCACTTCCGGATTTTTAACAAAACAAACACTTTGATAATGTTATCAAAACGGAAGTTCAAACTTCGAGATGCCTTCTTAGGCCCATAAATGGACCTCTGGAGTTTGAAAACATTTTTCTCACTCCAAGAAGTTGTAAACACATTTGGCTGCTACATTTCTACCTCAATGCCACCACTGAGAAATGTTGAGTTCACATCCATTACTCATATCTCATATTCATAATATAAAGATATAACTAATAAAATCTAAATAGACTATAGCATCATAACCGATGAAAATTTTCCCATAAACAACTCTTTGCCTATGAGAATAACCGTTTCTCACCAGTCAAGCTTTGAAGGTCACTACCTTCCCATCCACTCCAAGCTTTCACTTGTAAATCCATGCAGCTAATGGGAACAATTCCCAAAGATGATCAACTAAGGCCCATACCTTATTGGAGTACATGGAGTCCATTTCAGATTTCATGGCATCTTGCCAATGTCTCGAATCAATATCTGACATTGCCTCCTTGAAAGTCCAAGGATCATATCCATGGTCTATTTCTTGACTACTTTCAAGGAGTAGATTCATTCTATCAGGAGCTCTTAAAACATTTTCAAATCTCCTTGGTGTGTGTAAATCAAAGGTTGTGATTGATTCAATTAATTTTACCGTTTTCACTTTTCTAGTGGTTTGTGGTTCTTGAACCCTTTCAAGTTATATTATTTTGTCATCCTTTCTAATAGAAACATTTTCTCTAGAAAGATTGCACTTGCGAAACAAACTCTTTGCCTGCAATTGATAATATAAATTTCCACAAAATAACATAAGATGAATCAACTATCCAACTCATCTCCCACTGGCTGCTTCACATAAGCAGAACAATCTCAAAATAAAAATTTGGATTAATTTTCAGTCCATATCGTATATGGAGTTTTGGTCACCGTATTGGTATGAATTATATTCAACAAATATGTAACTTTAGAGAGTTACTCAGAGAGAATCACATTCTCTTTAAGATAACTCAACATCATCTTGCACTAACATTTAGTGCTCCACATACGTCCATATGAATCAAATTCAATGGATATTCAGCACATGCTAAATATATGTTGGATTTAAGTTATCATTCTTTTTATATTCTTTGAATATAATCATACTAATCATTCATAAGTTCACCAGATTCAATAAAACATGCATTCTTAAAAATAATGCAAATCACATTCGCATATTTAAAAGAATATCATTCTCTATCAAAAGAGGAACAATGTTCATTATTAAATCTAGAACAATTAAATAATTGCTCAAACCAGTTCCTAACCAGTTCAAGATTTTATATTAAATAAATGTTTCAAACAGCCATTGCAACAACTGTTGCTACAATGCTTAGCCTCAGGTAGGTTCACCTTCCTAGGGCTCTCTACTTCTTCACATCACATGCAACTCTTTGTAAAAAAAGGCGAGCACAAATGGCATCATATACCAAAGAAGTAGAACCAATAGAAACATTTAATTTTAATATATAACATACCATTTCTAGAACGCTTCTAGTATAGGTATTCCTTACAATTTTGCTCCAGTGACCAGCAGTGAAAACATAGATGCCTCTCCTTTCTTAGTTGCTACTATATCCTTTTTCGTCTTTCAAGGTTGGGAACCATTTCCCTTCCTCTTCTTTATCCTTGAACTCTTCCTACCATTGGTAGAAGATTCGACAAGAAGAACACGTTTCTCCTTTTGAATCAAGGACTCATGAGTTTCTAACATTTTGACTATAAGATCAAATCTATAGCCAGTTAATGAGGATTTGTCACATTTAGATTTTCCAATTTCTCAACAAGAGATATTTTTCTTACACCATGCTCATAGACCGAAGCCCCATCTCGCATGTGAAATGAAAATAGCTCTTTTGAAATCGCGAGTTTCAGTAATCGCGTCCGTTCACCAAACAACATTTGTAGGTGTTGGAAAAATATCAGCAATGTGAACGAATTTCTCATATCTGTGTTGAAACTCATTGGTGACATTGATGCTATCATATATCACATAGTCTAGAGACATCGTCCCATCACTTCTCAAGTGTGGCAATCTCTTCATGAGACGAACCGGGAGACACTTCAACAGGAGGCTCCCACCAAGGGTATATAGCAATCTTTTAGAAGCAAGCACTATTTTAAAATTATTAGTCAATCAGAATAATTTGGTACGGTTACTTTGTTTGTATCGAGAATTGTTGCAATCGGATTCACGGCAATCACAATACTGAGAATAAACAGAAAATACATGCAAACCGTTTGATTATTAATTAATTCAAAAACTATGGACTTTAGTTATTGAATGCTCCCACTAAATTTTTTCGAATTCGTCACCCTCATGACAAATGAACGGAAAATCGTATTTTCTTAGTGGGCTTGGAGTCCAACTAGCTCATGATAGCCCCGGGCGAAGGTCCAGCCGACCTCATGATACTAAAGGTAGCTCACAATTGCATCATATGCAACCCCCAAGTTATTCGTCTCGTGATTGGCATAACCCTACGGAGGCAGGCCAATTATGCCTTCTCACGTCAAATAACCCATCCCACGGATGGTAACGTTCGCCAATAAGACCCCACGAGGGTGAGTAATCTTAAAGGTTAACAGAACCCTATCCTTAATTAAGTGGCAGTTAAACACACAGCTTTCCCATGCCAGATGCCCCCCACGAGGGTGAGACAAGACACCTGACACAAGTAGCGTCTCATGGCTTAACTGTTGATGGAAGACAGGAAACAACAAACTCCTTTGAGCTCCCTTTACAGTTTGATATTAAAATTTTTGAATCATATTCAAAAGAGGGATTTAATAATTTTCAAATCTCATCAAGTACTTGTTTGTTTGTTTGTTTGCCGGATTCATGCAACTATGTTTTATTCATGCAATCATATGTACTAATAAAACATACAAACAAACATTATCATACATCATATGCATAATAAAAATAAATATGGACGATTACGGCCTTTTCCTAATTGATCCACGTGAGCCATACGTGGATCACAAGTCTGTCTAAGGTGATGTAGGTATGCAATGCAATCCTATTACATTTTTGCTTCCATTATACATGTCTTGATTCTTGGTGCTCCGTCTTCAATCTCGATCTCCCACTAATTCTAAAGATTTTACATTTAAATCGTGCAAACAAGAGAATAGGGATACAAATCCGGGGTGGGATACATCAGAAAATAGAGAGAGCAGACTCGCAGGCCTGATAACCAAAAATCACAATAATAATGAAACAATAAAAACCTAAGCATTCACCTAAACACATTGGTCAAGGCCCGTAATCATCCACCATGCAATCACATCATATAATATTAAACATTAAACGAGTCAATTACATCACATGTAATTGTACTAATCACATCACATGTAATTAGAGCACAATAATTAATTTATTCTATCGTTTCCTTACTAATCGCATCATTAATTGAAAATGAAATTAACAAATTAAATAAAACCATTTTATTTAATTTCTAATTAATTACTTTTCAATTAATTGGTAAAATCACTATTTTACCTTTTAATCATAATGATAATCGAAAATAAATTAACAATTAAATGAAACACTTTCATTTAATTTTCAGTTAATTAAATTTTCAATTACTTGGTAAAATCACTATTTTACCCCAAATCATAATATTAGCCAAAAATAAAATTAACAAATTAAATGAAACATTTTCATTCAATTTTCAATTAATTAAATTTCAACTAATTGTAAAATCTCCATTTTACATTTAATAAATTAAAAATCACATTTTTAATAAATTAAGTATTATGATTTATTTCAAAAATAATATCCGGATAAAACATCTAAAATGACCCAAAAACATTTATGGACTCCAAACCAATTTGGATCCAAAAAATTAAAAATTGCAATTTCAACCCCAAGAAATACCCTATTTTCGGATTTATCAAAAAAAAATTTGTTTTTTTTTTTTTTTAATTTCGAAAAATCAGATTCGAGTTACTGTTCATCATCCCCAACAATTCAAAAATTAGGGTTTAGGGTTAGGGTTAGTCTGCGAAATCCGCCGCCACCCTGCGCCTCCAGCCCGTGCGCCGCCTCCTCCTCACCCTCGTGTCTCTCACTGGATTCGCGAGCAGCCGGTCTCGCTTTCCGTCGCCATTCTCACGCAAAACAAAAAACTCAATCGCGAGACAAATTCTGAGATTCGCTGCGAAAAGCTTCGTTCAGATTTTTCATGGGGCTCGCAAGATTTTCGTCTGCAACAATTGCACACGTTCAAGCGAGTTCAACGTGAGATCGAGCGATACTGTCGCAGATGGTTCGATTCCAACCTGGGCGGCGCACGGCGGCGGAGAACAGTTCTCCGCCGTGTGCGCCGCCGCACATGCTACAGCTGCCGTGAGTGATTGTGGCCATTGGTTCTCCGGTGACGGGTTTTGGGTCTCGATTAAAACTCATTTTAATCCATTTTCTATATTTTCCGGATGCCACATTTTTGAAAATCCAAATACGAATAGTATTGCGTGGAAAACGATCTAATAAAAATTAATTATTGAATACATGATTCAAAGCGCAACCTGGCTCTGATACCACTGTTGGGTTTCCGTACCCCGGCGCCAGATCCAAACGCAGCGGAAAAAATACAATAAACAGATCTGACCCGGGGACGGTCGATCGCGCCTGATTCATATATAAACATGCATAAATCGAATATAAATGCACGAAAAGAGATTACCGTTAACAGCGAAATCAATCTGATGTCGGTGATCCTCGAGTCCAATCAACCTGACCAGATCTACAAGCTCGACACCAGTGCTAGTGTGATGACGGCTATTCTGAGAGAGTGAGTGTATTGGAATGGTCTTTTACCCATAGAAACAAGATGTTATATTTATAGTGACAATTAGTTAGCTAATTGGGCTAGGGTCCATAAAGCCCATCGGGCCAACATTTGGCTTGCTGGGTATTTATGCTAACATACATAATATATATCTAGACGTGTTTTCATGTCATCAATCGATCCAGTCAAATCAGCTGTCGGTGTAGCGATTTAGGCTATTGCCATTTTCTTTAACATATTTGATACTTTGCAAATACCGTAGTATTCTTTTGGCAGCGGAACAAGGATTCTGACTTGGGTCGTTCATAAATCTGGATATCATGTTCACCGAGTGAACAATATCTGATCTGGTCTAGTATTAGTAAGGTACATTAATTGTGAGATCCAATTATTCAATTAATAGTTTCATACACCCCAGGACTTAATATTTGACGTAATATTTGGATTTTATTTTTTTCCAAATTTTGACAGCATCTGCCCATAATTAAATCCTCTGGTGATAAATAAATATTTATTAACTTATCACTCAAACTTCATATATTCTCTTCACATGCATCAACGATGTAGGAATAAATTATACAGGCTATCGAATCGTATAAGACTCACATGCGAGTCTTTCAAATTTAAATATATATTATGTCAAGTTATTTCATTGAATAATGTATGAAACTGCTCAACTACCCTATATGTTTCATTAATCCTACTATGTTACCTGCTTCAACAGAATCAACCCCACGGGTGAGCACTATTATATAATAACAATGAAATCTCTAAATAATAAAACAACAACGATTTAAAATTAGTTATTGGACATAATCCGATCAAAAGGACATCATAATATCTTCAACTGTTCCTATCTCAGCCATATATACATGGCAACCTCAACAGACACATACATACCATAAGCTACCCGAAAGGGTGAACACACATCAACAACAGTAATAGCACGATCATCAACTATGATATCAATAGTATAACATACTAAAAATGTAACAACAATACTTCTTAGCTATTTGTGCCACCCTTCAACATCATATATATATTCATCAATCATCATCTCAACAATATTCCAACCGATATACAAATTGATATAGTGGCAACATCGAGCCAGCTAGACCACATCATCGCATCATCGCGACCCATCATATATATAATCGATATAGTGGCAACATCAAGCCGACTATACACCATCGTCGTATCATCATCGCGACCTATAATCGATATAGTGGCAACATCAAGCCTACTACATCCAATCATCACATCATCATCGCGACCCATCATATATATAATCGATATAGTGGCAACACCAAGCCTACTATACCCCATCGTCTCATCATCATCGCAACATATAATCGATACAGTAGCAACACCAAGCCTACTACATCCCATCGTCACATCATCATCGTGACCCATCATATATATCGATATAGTGGCAACACCAAGCCTACTATACCCCATCGTCGCATCATCATTGCGACCCTTCATATATATAATCGATATAGTGGCAACATCAAGCCTATTATACCCCAACGTCGCTCCCCTACTTCTGTGACACAATCGACAATAACGATAAAAATAAGAATAACACGTCGCCCATTTCAGCAACCCTCAACATCAGCGTTCATTCACAACCATCAATATATCATCATTCAGCAACATACATTATAGATATCAATATCAATACATGCTTACGACAAAATGTACCCGAAAATCGAAGAGTATAATTAGAATTATTCACTCCTCATCGATGTCCTCAGAGTGTCTAAAATGACACTAACACATAAAACAAATTAACAGCCCATGTTAGATACATTTATTTTTTGCAATAACTCATTAAGTTAACATACTTCCACATATTTTCCAATTCATTCATTTATAAGTTACATACTCATATAAATGTCAATTCACAACATACTTCCTAAGTTTAATACTATAACTGGAAGTAATCATCTCAACCCCTTTAGCTTTTAGCACCCCATTTATTATATGACAATGAATTATCTAATCATAGATGTTATTTATAATTTCCACATGCTTCTTAACTCTCAACACTACTTTATGTTAAATAAAATGATACATACAACCTTCTTCCACATATTGCTCCATTACAGCATGATATTCTCTCCAATTTGACAAGTCACATATTATTTAACTCAATCATGGATTCAAAGTACTAAAATCTTAAAAGTTAATTATAACACAAAATAAATCATCCTTAACCATCTCCAAAATTCCCTAAAGTACTATCATGATTATATACGTGTGGAAAAACTAAATAATTTAATTGTGAAGTTAAAACAATTAATCTACGAACGTGAATTCAATATGCTTACAACCATAGAATTTCACTAATCATCAAATCCTCACACACAACCCTTCATTCATTTAGCCATTTCGACAATAACTAAATATATCAATGTATTCAGCGTTTGACAGCAATCAATAATACACCATTTATAACTACTACAATGTAAATTGGCTAAATAAACACTAACTCCAAAATATGAAATATTAGTGTCAGACTGTAATCCTTACATTGCTGATCATATTTTAAGGCTCCAATATTGTAAAGAATGGTAGTCGAATCTTACATTTGATGTTGTCTTTGATCCCTTGGCGACTATCGTAAACCCATATTAGGTGATTGGGATATGACGACTGTAATGTGCAACATGAAATTGGGAGAGGAGTTAGGTTTCCTTGTGATAATTTGAGTAGATTGTTGGATTAATAATAATTGGATTATTGGGTTAATAATAAGAGCCCAATTATGTTATATTTTGTTAATGAGAACAAAATTATGGTAAGTTATTATGAAAGGCAATTAGGCTAAAGAAATCCCACATTGAGATTATGATACACTTATGGTTTGTTTATAATGAGATATAAATCAATAGAGTGTAGTTAAGTAGTAAAGATGGGTGCCCCTCGCGCGCCGTCCGTCCGCTCCGCTCGGCTCGGCACGGCACGTCACGTCACGTCTCGTCACGTCTCGTCTCGACTCGACTCGACTCGACTCGACTCACCTCGCCGCGCCGCGCGTGTCGCTGCCGCGAAGGCAGTCCTATCTTTTTACTACACGGATTTCTGAAATGACTTTTCATATTCTGCTGAGTATTAAGTTTGAGACTTTTTACCTACCTGCAGAATTGATGTCAGATTTAAGTGTGAGACTTAAATCCGAAATGAATATGATGTTAAGTATTGAGACTTTTCATCTAACCCACTATGCATTGTCATTTACGTTGTGACCTTTGGTAGGCCTGCTGTTGCAGCTATATAAGCTGCTCCAGCCTCATTCTTTATCTAATCCCGAATTTGCATTTGCATATCATATCATCTTCTTGAGAGTACTACACACTTCTTAGTGTTCGAGTGAGTCTGTCTGGGTTTCTGCTTCAACCCATACAGAGGTGTTTGGGACGTTGTACCTTGGAACTCTCTTGTCCAGGAGGCCAGAAGTTGTAGGCGGGCAATTTAGAGTTTACGGGCACACGGTTTACTGTGGCCTCGTCCAACAACAAAGTTTCTGCCCAGTTTATTTAAACTGTTTGTTGTAAGTTTTTACTGTTTCGAGTATTTTATTATAACAGAGTATTTGTGATCTTCTTATGCTTTGTCTATTTGTTTTTTCTAAGAAACAGAACCAACAATCGTAAACTCTAAAATCTTTGTTTGTTTTGTTCTGTTTTATCAAAACTCAGCTTTCACATTTACTTAAGATATTGTTCATGAATTTTTCAAAGGTTTAAACTTACTGTTTAAAAAACTGCTTTGATATTATTTGTGCTCTCCTATTTGTGTTATGTTTTAGCTAATGGCTGACCAGTTTACCCAACCACCTGCTGTGAATAATGAGATTCCGGTGATCAAAGCTAGCGGTACTGAGGCCGCAATGCCAATTCTGAGAAGTCCAATGTCGTTTTCTCAATTTGAGAAACCGGAAAAAGTTCAAGGGTTCCAACTTTAAACGTTGGCAACAGAAGATGATGTTCTTCCTTACCACCTTGAACTTGACCAGGTTTCTGAAGGAGGAGAAATCGGTGGAGGACAAAGAGGATCCTCAATCTGCTGTGATAGTTGAGCCTTGATGAGTGCCGACTACCTTTGTCGTAACTACATACTGAATTCTCTTGACGATGCACTTTTTAATGTGTATTCTCCCAAGGAGACTGCTAAGAATCTTTGGGAATCGTTAGAGATAAAGTACAAAGTTGACGACGCAGGCGCAAAGAAATTTGTAGCCGGGCGATTCCATGACTATCGAATGGTAGATGGCAAGAGCGTTGTTGAGCAATGCGAAGAGCTGCAGCTGATATATCATGAACTTACTGCCGAAGGTATGGGGCTAAATGATGCTCTCCAAGTGGCAATGATGATTGAAAAATTACAGCCATCTTGGAAGGACTTCAAGAGCTACCTAAAGCACAAGCGAAAGATGATGAGTCTAGAGGATCTTATCAGGAGGCTGCGCATCGAGCAAGACAACCGAAAAGTTGACAAGAAATCATTTGGAATGATTTCCAAGGCCAACGTGGTTGAAGTTGGGGACAACTCCCATGGGAATAAGCGCAAACGTACTTTTGAACCCAAGGGAGATACTCAGACAAGAAGGTTCACCGGTGACTGTTATGTGTGTGGTAAGCCTAACCATAAGGCCAAGGACAGCACTCAACGTCAAAACAACTGCACTCAACATCAAAATAATGACGGTAAGAGGAAGATAGTCCCTTACAAAGGCAAAGGCAAGAGGCCTGCACATGCCCACATTGCTGAGGACAATCTGAGCTCTGACATGGATGACATGCATCTGAGTGCTGTGGTATCGGAGGTGAATCTTGTTGGAGGAAACTCCAAGGAGTGGTGGGTGGACACTGGGGCTACTCGCCACATTTGCGCCAACAAATGGATGTTTAAGACCTATCAACCGGTGAATGATGAGCACTGCTACATGGGAAATTCAGCAGTCTCAAAAGTTGAAGGCAAAGGGACGGTTGTGCTAAAAATGACTTCCGGAAAAGAGTTGACTCTTACCGAGGTGCTCCACGTGCCAGAGATCCGAAAGAATCTCATCTCCGGAGCAGTGCTGAACAAGAAAGGCTTTCGGCTCGTGTTTGAGTCCAACAAAGTTATTCTGACCAAGGGTGGTATGTTTGTAGGCAAAGGCTACTTGGCCAATAACCTCTTCAAAATGAGTGTAATGACTTTAGCTCCTAAGGTTAAGTCTAATGTAGAGGTTGATGTTGATGTTAATGCAGCATATGAGGCTGGCACAAGCAAAAATAATGTAATGACTGTTGCCAATGTGGCTAATAAAACTTTAAAGTTTGATTATTCTTGTGAGTCTTTACATTTGTGGCATGGTAGATTAGGACATGTGAATTATAAGTCCTTACAAAGGCTAATGTCTCTTAATCTATTGCCTAAATTTAACATCAATCATAAACACAAGTGTGAGACTTGTGTAGAGGCCAAATTAACCAAGTCATCATTCCACTCAATTGAGCGAAGCACTGAACCGTTAAACTTGATTCATACGGATGTATGCGATCTAAAGTATGTACAATCTAGAGGCGGTAAAAATTATTTCATAACATTTATCGATGATTGTACAAGATATTGTTATGTCTACTTAATGAGAAGTAAAGACGAAGCAATTGATATGTTCATTCACTATAAGAATGAAGTTGAGAATCAACTTGATAAAAAGATTAAAATTCTTCGAAGTGATCGAGGCGGTGAATATGAGTCACCATTTGCACAAATATGTGCTGAGAGTGGCATTATTCATCAAACAACTGCGCCTTATTCTCCCGAGCAAAATGGTATTGCTGAAAGGAAGAATAGAACGCTTAAGGAAATGATGAATGCAATGCTTATAAGTTCCGACTTACCTCGAAATTTGTGGGGAGAAGCTCTGCTTTCTGCCAACTATGTGCTAAACAGAGTACCACATAAGAAGTTGGATAAAACGCCTTATGAATTGTGGAAAGGTCGCTCACCTAGCTACAAGTTTTTAAGGGTTTGGGGGCTGTCTAGCAAATGTACCAATTCCTCCTCCTAAACGGACTAGGATAGGACCTAAGACAGTAGATTGTGTATTTCGGATATGCGCAAGATAGTAGTGCCTATCGTTTTCTGGTGCATAAATCAGATAATGCAGAAATGCATGTAAATACTATCATTGAGGCTAGGGATGCTTCGTTCTTTGAGGAAATCTTTCCCCACAAAACTCCGACAATGCCTGAAACCAATGTTGAGAGAAATGTGGGGGATAGAGAATCTCAAGAGAATGTAGAATCGCCTAGACGAAGCAAAAGAGCGAGAAAAGAGAAATCTTTTGGCTCGGATTTTCTAACATATCTGTTGGAAAAAGATCCGACTACTTTCAAGGAAGCAATGTCTTCTCAAGACTCTGATCTTTGGAAAGAAGCGGTGAACAGTGAGATAGAATCTATCTTACATAATCATACTTGGGAACTAGTGGATCTTCCTGCAGGTTGTAAACCACTAGGCCACAAGTGGATCTTCAAGAGGAAGATGAAAGCTGATGGTACTGTAGATAAGTACAAGGCTAGACTTGTAGTCAAAGGCTACAGACAAACTGAAGGTGTTGATTATTTCGACACATACGCTCTTGTATCCCGGAAAACATCTATAAGGTTGATAATTGCATTTGCTGCATTATATAACCTAGAGATCCATCAAATGGATGTTAAAACGGCTTTTCTAAATGGAGAGTTAGAAGAGGAGGTTTACATGGAACAACCTGAAGGGTTTGTAGTTCCAGGTAAAGAAACGAAGGTGTGTAAACTTGTGAAATCCTTGTATGGATTAAAACAAGCACCTAAACAATGGCACGAAAAATTTGATAGCGTCATGCTTTCAAATGGGTTTAAAACAAACCAATGCGATAAGTGTGTCTACGTGAAAGGAGACAATACAAACTATGTAATAGTATGTCTATACGTGGATGACACGATAATTGTTGGTAATAACGATAACATCAAAATTACCAAGAAAATGTTGTCACGAAATTTTGAGATGAAAGACCTAGGTCTTGCAAATGTAATTCTTGGAATGAAGATCACCAAACATGCAGATGGATATTTTCTCTCCCAGGGTCATTATGTCGAGAAGATACTTGACAAGTTTGACAAGGGAAATAATACCATCGCTAGAACACCTATGGAAGTGGTGTCAAATATTTGCAAGAATCGCGGAGAAGGTGTGCAACAACTTGAGTACTCTAGAGTCATAGGCAGTCTAATGTACCTCATGGATTGCACTAGACCTGATATAGCTAATTCTGTCAATACATTGAGCAGATATACGAGTAATCCCAGTTATGAGCACTGGAAGGCAGTAGTTCGAGTTCTTAGATATCTAAGATATACTTCTAACTACGGACTACATTATACGAGATACCCAGCAGTAATTGAAGGGTATTCAGATGCGAATTGGATATCGGGCTCCAAAAATATAAAATCTACGAGTGGATATATATTTATAATTGGCGGTGCTGCTATTTCATGGAAATCATGCAAACAGACATGCATTGCTAGATCAACTATGGAATCTGAGTTCATAGCTTTAGATCTTGCGGCAGAAGAAGCTGATTGGCTTCGGAGTTTCTTGGAGGATATTCCAATGTGGTCAAAACCAATGCCACCCATTAGTTTGCACTGTGATAGTCAGTCAGCTATGGGAAGAGCACATAACAATGTGTATAATGGGAAATCACGACACATTCGTCGGAGACATAAATCCGTGAGAAATTTACTAAAAACCGGTGTCATTTCTTTAGATTATGTGAAGTCTAAAGAAAACATTGCTGACCCATTTACGAAAGGTCTGACAAGAGACCGAGTAGAGGTTTCATCGAGGGGAATGGGGTTGAAGCCCATGAAATTGATTTCCAACCATGATGGCAACCCAACCTGAATTGTAAAATCCAATTTGCAGGTTCAATGGGAAAACCGAATTGTGGGGGGGATCGAACAAAGCACTCGGGAAATTGAGTTCCTTACCTATTCCTGTGATGAAAGAGTGATAGACCTGTACTTTGGGAAGGCTGAGCTCATGCTCTTACTGATTCTTCTATCTCGAGATGATAAAGTGGGGTATTACAGGATACTCTTTAGGAGAAATCACCTATGTCGAATGTGAAGGGGCCGCTTCTATGAGATGACCTGAGGGCTAAATCTCTAGAGCATTCGATGAAACATCCAAGGCAGTCCAGGGCCAAAATGGACAACAATGAAAGAACCAATAATAGTGTGGAGATGAAGCTGTGTGAGTATTGTTGTCTTGTTATACATAAAACGTCGAACAGTTCATGGCATCGCGTCCACTGGTTGACAAGTATATCCGTTGATATTTTACTAAGGAAGGTTCAAGGTTAATCACCACCTATCCTGATGCAGTGGATTCTCAAAGTACTCTCAAATCTTCATCTAGGTGCATTGTGTAATTTTTTCGCCATATTGCATTCATGTGGGGGATTGTTGGATTAATAATAATTGGATTATTGGGTTAATAATAAGAGCCCAATAAGTATGTTATATTTTGTTAATGAGAACAAAATTATGGTAAGTTATTATGAAAGGCAATTAGGCTAAAGAAATCCCACATTGAGATTATGATACACTTATGGTTTGTTTATAATGAGATATAAATCAATAGAGTGTAGTTAAGTAGTAAAGATGGGTGCCCCTCGCGCGTCGTCCGTCCGTCCGCTCCGCTCGGCTCGGCACGTCACGTCACGTCACGTCACGTCTCGTCTCGACTCGAGTCGACTCGACTCGACTCGACTCGACTCGCCGCGCCGCGTCGCGTCGCGCGTGTCGCTGCCGCGAAGGCAGTCCTATCTTTTTACTACACGGATTTCTGCAATGACTTTTCATATGCCTGACTTTTCATATTCTGCTGAGTATTAAGTTTGAGACTTTTTACCTACCTGCAGAATTGATGTCAGATTTATGTGTGAGACTTAAATCCGAAATGAATATGATGTTAAGTATTGAGACTTTTCATCTAACCCACTATGCATTGTCATTTAAGTTGTGGCCTTTGTTTTGATTCACAGGAATTTTTATTTCATCAGTCTCATGCTTTCATTTCATCAAAGTGCACATCTCTTGAAAATTATTAATTCGTTTGTTTTTGGATTGAACAAACGATGTGCCTTTGATTCATCACTGCAACAAACAAAAACAATTCACCTTTTTCATCAAATTTCTTTCGTTTGTGAAGGAATGAGAGAATAAGCCATGCATCCAAAAACTCGAAGATATCTTATATCTGGTTTTCATTTATGTCAAGCTTCATATCGAGTTTTATTTGTTGATGATGTACACAACAGTGTTAACAACTTTGGCCCAAAAGGTGTTTGAAAGACCTTTTGCTTTCAACATGTTTCTGGCCATTCCAACAATTGTTCGATTTTTTCTTTCAGCTACACTATTTTGTTGAGATGTGTAGTGTGCTGTCAATTGCCTCCAAATCCCTTCTTGACTGTGGAATACTCATTCCATTAATACATAACAAACCAATAACATAACAAAATTGGTACAATCCATAACAATAACTATATATACATAATTCATAATTCATAATTCATTTCATTCGTAAGAATATAATCTGATATTCATATGTCGACCCGTGACCTTTACTATAACCTCATGTCAACCCGTGACATCCACAAAACCTCATGTCAACCCGTGACATCCACAAAAAAGCCTAATGTCAACCCGTGACATTCACAATAAGCTCCTGTCAACCCGTGACATTCATAATAACCTAATGGCTTTATTAATAAACATAAATAAAA
This sequence comes from Haberlea rhodopensis, assembly GCA_907163345.1. NCBI lineage: Eukaryota > Viridiplantae > Streptophyta > Magnoliopsida > Lamiales > Gesneriaceae > Haberlea > Haberlea rhodopensis. The sequence continues at coordinate 6,440,771 of CAJQUN010000017.1, forward strand.
TAAACGTAATCCCGTGACACACAATCACCATAACACGAATGAAACGATTTATACTATTATTGCTCGTACGTATTTACGTACCTCAATGTAGACACTTTAAGCAAAGCTACCCCTTTTGCCCGGAGACTCATGGTGTATCTGTGTCAATTTAATAGCTCAACATTAAAAGTCAAAACACAATCACACAAATCAAATTAAATTTCCATAACTAGCAATAACTCATCCATTCAGAAGTCATGGCGAATACATTTGCCTCTACACATTGTAATACGCACACCCACATGACTATACTGTATGCACACACACACTAATACATGCTGAAACACGCACATAATGGTGTATACAGCACCTAAATACACCCATACATGCTGAAATGCTTATAGATATGTGCATATATTACATAGACATACTTATACACACTAGAACACCCACACAACTGTGTACACAACACCTATACACACGCATGCACACACACTTCCAGCACACACACACATTCAGCAACACTCATGCACACACCACTACAATTTCACCCACAACTCAAACAATGTTTTAGGTCCAACTAGAACAAAACTCAAAAGGTAGAAAACGATTATCATTAGTCCAAAATCCCTTTGAATAAAACACAAGATCAGTGGCTTATTCCCTCCCCAAACCATGTAAATACATCGAATAAGCTTCAAAAACTTAAAGGGGAGCTTCAATAATAGGCAAGATAGGGATTAAACACACAAACCTGAATAATTGGTGTTTGAAATAGAGAGAAACGCCTCTTGCTCTATGGGAAAGGGGACAACGCAGGGGATGGGGAAGAAGAAAAGAAAGGCCGATGCTTGTGTGTGTGTGGGTGAAGGTGTGAGTGTATGTGTTTTTGTAGTCTAGCCCTAGCCTTAAAAACTCCACCTTAGGTTTAATCAACACCATTCAATTACATCTTCTCTCAATAATCAAATAATTTGTTCATTTAAACCAAAGACTCAAAATAAAGGTTCTCATTATTTACAAGATTTATTATTAATTAAAATTTACACCACAAGTTCACTCCAACTCGATTTATTCCATAACCAGGTCCGATCACGATTCCCAATGTTTAAATTTCCGAATTTAACTCAAGTTTATCTCAACAAATTTAATTAATTAAATGTAGATAAATTTCAGGCATCACGGATTATTATTCCAACTCTGAATCAAAATACGATTCACAAACCTTTATTTCGTAATTATTTCATAATTACCGCAATTATAGTCAAAATAATTATAAATTATTTTAGGCATCACAACAAATTATTTCGGACATCATATACTAACATGCAAGCAGCACATGAATCTCAATTAAATGATCCACATGAGATTTTGCAAAGTTCTAGTGGTACAAGACCCGCTTCAGGAGAGCAGAGCAAACAACCTGTGGGTAATCGTAGAGATCCAACCCCCCACCGGAAGAACATCTTCTATAGGAGCTCAGTCTTCACCCTGTAATTACCCCTAAAACTAGCCAGATTCGGATATTGGGAATATGCTCTACTAGCTTAATTTCCTCTATATCCGGATTATTTGTACTGGCTATATTTCTCAAGTTGTCTTACTTCTTAACGATTGTAACAAAATTCATTTTATATAAAAATGAAATTCTTTTTAATAACGTCTAGCTTGATTACTTCTTGTAATATGCTTATCAACTAAAGCATATATGCTGTTATCTACTGCTGTTTAAAGTTCTTAACATGTTACTTCAGATTGACTGCCGCTCAAGATAAAGTATCCCGAGTCAAGGTTTGTCATAACCAAAAAGGGGAAACTATTGGAAGATTTATATGTTTTGGTGATAACAAAGTCTACCGCATTGATCATAGTCTACTGCCTTAAAGCCGCTACCGCTATCGTTGAAGAAAGCCTACTAGGAGAAAGTTTACTTGAAGTAACCAAGTTAACACATCTACTGCTTCTGATAGTCTACCTCAAGGCCAAAGGAATGATGCCTACTGGTAGAAGTCTATTGGAAACGACTAACAAGAAGGAAATATGACTTATGTCCAGTAGACTAAGTCATTCTAGGAAGACAGTAGATGATCGCCGAACAAGACAAGCTTTATCTGACAAATAGTACAAAAAGAGGCACTACACTGATAGCTCCACCATTTGCAACAGATTTGCTAGCCTTTTGTTCACGAATATGGAAAGAAGACAAAAGGATTTTGGACGCTAATCAAAGGAAGATTTTAAACAATTCTTTTCATATAGAGAAAAGTTATCGTTGGACTTTCGAGTCTATAAATACAATAACATGGAGCATGAAAAACTCTTTCTTACATCCTGAATCAAAAGCTCTAAAATTTCGACACTCATAATCCACCACTCAAAAAGCTACAGAGCAGTAACCCTTCAAAGTGATCTTGAAGTTCAAAATTCCTAGGTCTACTGCTCAAATATTACTCAAGCTTAAATAGTATTATTCATTGAGTGAATGTTAGAGAAATCATTGTAAACTCATACATTAATTCTGAAGTCTTTGTGAAATTCTTTGTGAGCTTTGTGAACTAGGAATTTAGGCTATCTGTGTGATATTAGCCTAAGTGGGGTTGTACAAAAGTCTTGTAAACTCAAAAATCTTCTAGTGAATCTTTCTCAGTGATAGCTTCAACTGTTACCGAGGCTTTTCCTTTCTACTCGCGTAAGAGAAATGGGGGTTTGGTTGATGCCCTTAGCGTGAGTGCCTCAATATTGCCAGAAATGGGCAAGATAGAGACCAATAGTAAAAAATATATGATAATCTGTCAGAGTATGTTCATAATTGGAGGAACTATGAGGAAACAAAGATTTAATCATGTGTGGTAAAAGTTGTGACGTGTTGGTGGGAATATTGGTAATCATTTAAATATATAATCTAATAATAACTAAAGTTTGTGCTGTAATTTGTTTAATGAATTGAAATTAAGCATTGAAAACCCAAAAAGTAAAAGGGCTAACAAACTGGTGGCGGCAATCGCTCGCCATATGAAGTGAATTTAGGAAGAGACGTCGATCGATCACCGCAGGCAGTGAATTTAGGAAGAGGTGGCGATGGGTTTTTCAAGAATTGATGCTTCCAAATAGTATCTATTGATAATATCTCTTGGATTAGTGTAAAAATAACATCCCATTTGAATTAAAAACACATGCTTTTCGAAATTATACACGATATATTGTGAGAAAAGTAAGATCAAAAGTGCATTATGTATCATTCTCATATCTTGTTCTAAAAGGATTAGAGTGAACATCATTTGTGGTTATGGAACATGTGATTTAGTGTGCTAATATCCTAGTGGAAGTTGTTGTATCTTGGAAGAAGATTGCCGAATTCCGTAAGAACCATGCGTATGGTAAAATCTTCTTAAAGACAAAGTGTCAAACATTGGCTGAACTTGATCTTGTTCGTTTCATCTTTTCTTGTTGTGTCAACGACGAAAAACAACGCGAGTGCAATCCGGTAACAACAATTTTAAGATGATTATTTTTGTAAAAAATGGCATTCCACTTATGTTCCTGGAACACAAGAAGAAAGGCCACAGAAGTTCAACGACACGGATTTCAAAAGGTGGCAATAGAAAATGTTTATCCTGCTACCTTGAGTTTGGCGAAGTTTTTGAAAGACGATCCTCCTACCATTGAAGGCGATGAGAATGATCCCCGAGTGAGGGTTCCGATAGATGCACGGAATAAATGTGATTTCTTATGCAAGAATTATATATTGAATGGCCTTGATGGTGCACTATGCAATGTGTATTGTCAAGTCTGAAATTGACTTGACCGCTGTGATATTTGAAACAAACTTGGTTGACAATCAAAATTAATTTTGGGTTAATACGGGCACTACAAAGCACATATGCTCCGACAAAGAAATGTTCTCAACATACACGTCGAATTCAGGGAGAGATATATACATAGGCAACTCTTATACCTCTGAAATCATGGGACTTGGCAAGGTTGTGTTGAAGATGACTTCGAGAATGGAAGTGACTCTAAGTGATGTACTACATATACCAAACATCGAAACAACTCAGTGTCGGGGGCATTGTTGGTCAAAATTGATTTAGATTATTCCAATAGGTTTGTACTCACTAAGATTGGTCATTCTATAGGGAATGAGTATCTTGGGAAGAGTTTCTTCAAAATGAATGTAATGACGGTTCACCGCAAATTAAAAGCAATAAAATAATTGATTCTACTTACTTGATTGAATGTTCTAATATTTGACATGTTTGTTTAGGACATGTAAATTTTAATTATCTTTGATGTTTACACAATTTGAAAAGCAAAGATGAAGCACTTAACTTTTATGAATTATAAAAATGAGGTTGAAAATCTATTTGCGAACAATTGGTATCAGAGCGAGGTCATGGATTCGAGTCATCGAGGAAACACTTTTGGGGGGGGTGTTGTTGGGGCTGTGTTTGCCCAGCAAGTCCTTATGTGCACTAGTGGACGAAGGTGCGGTATTTGTCATCTATTGGCTTAACAGTCTGGCCTATTGGCACATATAGGGTGCATCTCTAGTGTCCACCAGTAGCTTAATATAGGCTTTGCGCTGCAATTATATTGAAATAAAATTGCAAATCTGCTACCAGTTATAGCTTTTAGCCTAGTGGTAAGCGCATTATCCTTCAATTGGTATCAGTCAATGTCACATGTTCGATTTGCATGAGTTGCAAGGTAGTGCAATTATTGGATGGGAGATTGTTGGAGTGCAATAATTCTTCCTGCTTTGAGAGAGATCAAAGTGTGGCGCTTGGGATGCTATACAGTTTAATGATCAGAGTTGTACCATTACTACCAGCTATGATTTTTGGTAAAGCAGCAAGCGCTTGATCCTACACATAAACCTTCTACAAATATCTCAAAGTGTGTGGGTGTTTGGCTGAAGTAAAAATACCAAAGCCAGAGCAAATAAAGATAGGACAAAAAATGGTCGATTGTTTTTTCATTGGATATGCTCATAATAGTAGTGCTTATCAATTTATATTACACAATTTGGAAATTCCTTAGATGAATGAAGGAATGTCAATTGAATCAAGGAATGTTGTTGTCATGCCTCGATATGACGTATACATGTGTGATATGGTTATGGTGTAATTATGATCAATTATAGTACGATGTGGCCTCGGGTTCGGATTGAACCGAGCAGGAATGAAGCCATTTGTGAATGAAACTTAGTTGGAATGAACAACATGAATATGGATATGTGAGAAAACAAAGAAGGTAAGTGCATCACATAGACATGTGCTAAATAGAATTAACATGGAAATGCATCACATAGTTGGATGTGTCTTCTATTGGCCATGAATTTAAGGGGATTTGCATGTGAATTTGAATGTGGTGTGTATGTGAGTTAAATTTAATATGAATGTGAGTTATGTTAGAAGAGCTTATATTAAAGGAAAATCAGCTTGATAATCACATACTACACCATAAACACCTACAAATCTCTACCAAGCTCCTCTCTAGCTCCTTCCTAGGTTTGCATCTTTTGGCTTGGGTTTCACTTGGTAATCAAGCTAGAAAGTTGAGAGAAGTGAATTCATATCTTCTTGGTAAGAATTTCATAGCATATGATATATATGTACTTAGTTGATGGAAACTTGAAGCATGGTTACTATTCTTCTATGACTTGAATTGAAACTTGTTATCATGCAAAGAATGATTGGAAATATGCTAGAAAGATGTTTATATGATGCTAGGTAAATTGGTGTGCAAAGTTTCATGGTTGGAATTGAGTTGTAGAAGAAGAACCATGAGGATATGCTCAAAATCGCCAAGTTCTGGAATGTTCAGACCTCGGCGATCGATCGCGAGCCCTATGGCGATCGATCGCCGAAGACAGAGCAAAAACAAAGCGGTGAAATGACTTGGCGATAGATCGGTGAATGTATGGCGATCGATCGCGAGGAAATAGAACACATTGGCGATCGATCGCGAGATAGTGGAGATCGATCGCGATGGAACAGAACAGTATGGCGATCGATCGGTGAAATGTGGCGCTCGATCGCCAGGGTCAAGATTTTGAAAAATGTTAGATTTTTTGTAGAATTTGATTTTGAAGCCTATTGTAACATGGTATATTGTTCATATTGTTGTTACATCATCACAGGGGACGGGGCAACGAGGCGGTTAGACATTGACGCCTAATTTATATCTTTTGTGTCGCATAACAAGCACGTTTTGACGTACGAGTATATGATATTGTTATGATGATGACGTGAGCATGGTATCATATGATTAGTGGCATCATATGCATGTGCATTCATGATATTATATTGTTGAGAGGGATGCCACTATAGATGTAGCATATGCTTTGGCTGAGATCGGTGCCACGAGAGATATGCCAGTGTTGGGCATATGCTTTGGCTGGGATTGTTGCCACGATAGGTATGCTACATATGCTTTGGCATGAGAGATATACGCCGGTTGGTTATATGCTCTGGCTGTTATAACATATGAGGATGGTATTATGATATGTGCTGCTAATATGAAGATGTGAGGAAGTTCCACTGACATATTGAGCTGAGATAGACATATGATATTGGTCTGGTTATAACAGGATGAGGAATGAGACATGTCATGACATATTTGCATCTGATGATGCATGATATAGGACAATCACATTTGATGTTTATAGTGCTTTATCGTTTATGTTTTGTATTGATATTGCACTGGATGGTTATTTATCTATACTCATGTTTTGTGATTGTTTCTGTAGGGACTCATAGACGTGGGAGGACGGGATTGTGAGTCTATTCCGCTGTGAGTTGAACCACTGCATAGGAGTTGTACTAGTCTAAGGTGCTTTACGGTACATATGATGTATATTATGATAGGATTTGTGTAAATATTGTAACAACCTAACATCAGTAAACTCTAAATCAGTGTATGCTTTACTTAATTCTTACTCACATATGTATAATCATCTGATACACAAGGGATTAAGTAACGAGGACCCCACAGTTGTATTCTTTGAAAATATATTTCCTAGAAATGAAAGAAAAGAAGAAATTTCAAACAAAAGAACACATTAAACTGCAAATGAATGTTCAATAAAAACCGATGAACCTAGATGCAGTAACAGGGCTAGAAAAAAGAAGTCGTTTGGTCCAAATTTTCAAACTTATATGTTAGAAAATGAACCAAAGACATTGAAGGGTGATTTGAACTCGGGTTCGGGTTGAACCGAGTATGACTGATGAAATGAAAGAATGAACTACTTAGGAGATTTCAATGAAGTTATAGCAAGTATGGTATAACATAAAACAAGAAACATAGGAGATATATGAAATGAGAACAAAGATATCTATGTTCTTGATATGTTGATGCATTCTTATTGTATATACAAGAGAAGTAAGATACATGAATTGTGTGAAGTGTGACGTAGGATATGACCTTGTTATGCATTTAACATGCATTTGATAGGCATTAGAATGTGCATTTGAGGTGGAGGTTACTATATAAATGAAAAATCAGATTTTTAGCACATACCACACCTTGGTTCACCTAGTAATCTCTACACAAGCACCTCTTCAAAACCCTTTTTTGCTCTTGTGTCCTGTTCTTGGAATTGAGCTTGGAATCAAGGAAAATTGTTGTAATTTAGAAGTTGGCTTTGTGTGGTAAGGATTATGTGCTTGGTATACTTAGTTTTATGTTGTTGTTGGTGAAAAAGATGAATTGAGTTTGAAGATTATCATGTTGTTATGTTTCAATTTATACATGATAGAAAAGAAAAGTATTGAGATATAATGATATGGAAACATGTTTAGATGAAGGTATCTCATACAAATATCATGTTTGAATGTGGATTTTCGAGTTGCAGGAGATACACCATGAGGATATGCTCAAAATCGCAATGTTCTGAAATGTTCAGACATCGGCGATTGATCGCGTGCCCAATGGCGATCGATCACCGAAGACAGAGCAAATATAAGGCGGTGAAATAACTTGGCGATCGATCGGTGAAAACATGGCGATTGATCGCGAGGAAACAAAACACTTTGGCGATCGATTGCGAGATAGTGGCGATCGATCGTGATAAAACAGAACAGTTTGGCGATCGATCGGTGGAAGTGGCGATCGATCGCCAAGGTTAAAATGTTGAAAAATGTTAGATTTTTATAGAATTTGGTTTTGAAGCCTATTGTAACATGATATATTTCATATTGTTGTCGCATCATCACAGAGGACGGGGCAACGAGGCGGTTAGACATTGATGCCTAATTTATATCTTTTGTGTCGCATAACAGGTACGTTCTGACGTACGAGTATATGATATTATTGTGATGATGATGTGAGCATTATAACATATGATTAGTGGTATCATATGCATGTGCATTCATGAGGTTTATATTGTTGAGATGGATGCCACGATAGATATGTCGCATATGCTTTGGCTGAGATCATTACCACGATAGATATGCCAGTGTGGGGCATATGCTTTGGCTAGGATTGTTGCCACGATAGGTATGCTACATATGCTTGGCATGAGAGGTATACGCCGGTTGGGCACTATGATATGCTCTGGTTGTTATAACATGTGAGGATGGTACTATGATATGTGCTGTTATTATGAAGATGTGAGGAGATTCCACTGACATATTGAGCTGAGATAGGCATATCATATTGGTCTGGTTATAAAAGGATGAGGGATGAGACATGTCATGACATATTTGCATTTGATGATGCATGATACAGAAAAATCACAACTGATCATTATAGTGCTTTATCGTTTTATATTGATTATTGATATAGCACTGAGCTGATTGTTTGTCTATACTCATGTTGTGTTATTGTTTCTGTAGGGACTCGTAGATGTGGGAGGACGGGATTGTGAGTCTTATTCCGCTGCGAGTTGAACCACTGCATAGGAGTTGTACGAGTCTAGGTTGTTTTACAGTACATATGATGTATATTATGACAGGATTTTGTAACTAATGTATCAACCTATATAACTCAACTCTTAAACAGTGTATGATTTACTTAATTCCTACTCACATATGTATAAGGAACTGATACATAACGGATTAAGTAACGAGGACCTCACATTAGTGGTATCAGAGCAGTGGTTCGAGAACGGGGTGATAAGGGTAGAGGAAGTGTATTAGGGAGTTGCCTAATACCTTGAAAGCATGTTAAGAATATTGATATGATGTTATACTGACATGCTTTATATATTTATTTATTGTTGGTAACCCTGCATTTGCAGTAATGGCAGATGGAGTACCTCATGGTGATGTTGGGGATGCCGTGAGTGGCAACTTTAGTGTTGGTTGGCGCATGTGCCACCACCACCAATTGGGCAAGGGCCAGTAGAACAGGTATTATTACCTGGGGAATTAACATTGACACAATTTTTGAGTTATCAGCCACCTCACTTTGAGGGTACTGAATCGAGGGAACAAGCAGAGGAATGGTTGGAACGTGTTGAACAGATCTTTGTGTCAGGACCATGTGCCAAGTTTCGCCTGGTTACGTTTGGCTGAGTCCAATTGGCGAAGAAATCAATGATGTGGTGGAAAGCCATATTGATTGAGCTAAGAGCTCAAGGACAGACTGTGAATTGGGATGTCTTCAGAACTCATTTCCTTGATCACTATTTCTCTGTGGCTGCGAGGCAGAGGAAAGAACATGAGTTTACCAATCTGAAATAGGGAGTTATGACAGTGTCTGATTATGCTTTGCAGTATTCTTCCTTGTTACGGTATGTACCGCATATCGTTGCAAACACAAATGCAAAGATCAGATAGTTTGTGAAGGGCTTGAGGCCTGAGTTGTTTGATAGGGTGATTTCTAATAACCCTATGTCATATGAAGAAGCGTTGACTAGAGTTGAGATGGCTGAGATTGCAGTTGGCAAATATAAGGATGTAGGACATTCCCAATCACCTACATCAGATAGCATGAGACCTAGAGGCGAACCATTTAAAGTATCACGAGGAGGTACATCTTCCTCCAGATTTAGCGGGAAGCGGTTTGTTATGCGGAAGGGTAGTGACCGAGGTACCAAGTGACAGTTCCAAGGCGGTAGTAGTAGCAGTGGTCGAGGTTTACAATGTTTTAAGTGTGCAGGGCCACATTTTAAAAGAGATTGTCCACAACTTGATACTCCGGTTTGTTTTCGCTGTGGGAGGGCAGGACATATGATAAGAGATTGTCCTCAAGCTGGAGGACAACAAATGAGAGGGAATATGTCAGAAAGTACAGTGCAGCAGAGACCACAGGGTGTTCCACGGACTGGTGGAGGACAGAGAGCAGGACCACCTCAGGCTCAGGTGTATGCACTGAACAAGGAGCAAGCAGATGCATATCCTAATGATATGATCGTGGGTAAGTGTAATTTATTTACTTATCCCGCTTTACTTTTGATTGATACTGGTGCATCACATTCCTTTATTGCACAAGCGTTTATTGACCGATATCATATATGCTCGTCTGCATTGTTGATGCCTCTGTATGTCTCGACACACATGGGAACTACTGTGATGGTTTGTCAGAGTGTGTCTGATTGTGTTATTCAGTTTGATACTGAGTATGGGATACATGCCGATTTGATTGTGTTAGACATTATACATTTTGATTATATTCTCGGTATTGATATGTTGAGCTGATATAAAACTGTTGTCAGAAGACAGTGAGATTTCAGTCTGATACTGGAAATCAATGGATCTTCTATGGACAAGGATCAGGTGCCAAGATTCCATTGATAGCGGCTCTTCGAATGTCCCATTTGTTAGAACGTGGACATACGGGATATGTGATTTATGCTGTTGATGTAACAGATAAGAAAGTAGAAAGATGAGTAGAGGATATATCAGTGGTTGCAGAGTATGCAGATGTATTTCCAGATAAGATTCCTGGAGTTCCACCAAGTCGAGAAGTGGAATTTGGTATTGAATTGGTACCTGGTACTTCTGCAATTTCACGAGCACCATATCGAATGGCACCACCTGAATTAAGAGAGTTGAAAACTCAATTACAAGACCTATTGGACAAGGGGTACATACATCCTAGTGTATCGCCTTGGGGTGCTCCGGTATTATTTGTCAAGAAGAAGGATGGTTCAATGCGATTGTGCATTGAGTATAGACAGTTGAATAAGGTAACGATTAAGAATAAATATCCTCTTCCTCGTATTGATGATTTTTTTGATCAGTTACAGGGATCTATGATATTTTCTAAGATTGATTTGAGATATAGTTATCATCAAATACGTGTGAGGGCAGGAGATGTACAGAAAAAAACATTCAGAACTCGCTATGGACATTGCGTTTCTAGTGATGCCATTTGGTGTGACAAATGCTCCAGCTGTCTTCATGAGTCTGATGACTCGAGTTTTCCAGGAGTACCTCGATCAATTTGTCATTGTGTTCATTGATGATATCTTGATCTATTCTCGGAGTGAAAACTGAGCATGTCTAACATTTGCATCTGGTGTTACAGTTATTGAGAACGCATCAGTTATATGCAAACTCAGTAAGTGTGAGTTTTGGTTGAACAGTGTAGGATTTTTGGGACATGTGATTTCTAAAGATGGTATATCAGTTGATCCGAGAAAGATAGAAGCGATGTTGAATTGGTCAGCACCTACTTATGTGCCAAAGATTTGTAGTTTCTTGAGTTTGGCTGGATACTACAGACGGTTTGTTGAAGGATCTTCAACAATTGCTAAACCACTCACACAACTGACACAAAAGGGGGTACCATTTAGATGGTCAGAGGCATGTGAGCATAGTTTTCAAAATTGAAACATCGGTTAACTACTGCTCCAGTGTTGATTATTCCATCAGAGCATGACAGGTTGACGCATCATTACTTGGGTGGTTAGGTTGTGTATTGATGCAGGATAAACATGTGGTGGCTTATGCATCAAGATAACTGAAGCCACATGAAATGAAATATCCAGTGCATCTGGAGTTGGCAGCCATTGTCTTTGCATTGAAGATATGGCGACACTATTTATATGGTAAGTCGTTTACCATATATACTGATCATAAAAGTTCAAAGTTTTTATTCACTCAAGCAGAGTTGAATATGAAGAGATGGATGGATCTCTTAAAGGATTATGATTGTGAGATCGAATATCATCCAGGAAAGGCTAATCTCACAGCAGATCCTTAAGTCGAAAAGTCCACCATACTGCTGATGATATGATGCATTTATCAGCCTTGATGACTTCTTGTTGTACCTTGGGTTCTGAATTTGATGTAGAAACAGTGCCAGTACGGGTATCAACATTGTTGGTTGAACCCGATATCTTTGAGAAATCATAGCGACACACGTTACTTATGATGAGGTACAACACTGGAAAGAAATGTTATGTCAAGGACAAACATCTCAGTTTGTAATCGCCAATGATGAAACTTTGAAATATAGAAGTTGTTGGGTGGTACCTGCTGCATTAGGACTATGCCAAGAAATACTACAACGTGCTCATTGTAGTCGATATAGTATAAACCCTAGAGGAAATAAAATGTACAAAGATTTGCGTACTCAATTTTGGTGGAAACGCATGAAACAGGATGTGCTGAACTTTGCGAAACGTTGTTTAATCTGTCAGCAAGAGGTGAATTGAGGAGTTTGGAGATTCCTCACTGGAAATGGGAACATGTTACAATGGATTTTGTTACCCATTTGCCACGGACTTCCTCTGGCTTTAATGCAATTTGGGTAATTGTTGATAGACTGACAAAAGTAGCTCATTTCATACCATACAGTATGACATTTACCTATTTGAAGATGGCTCAGTTATATATTCAAAACGTAGTGAGACTACATGGAATACCAGTATCCATTGTATCGGACAGAGATCCGAGATTTGCTTCTCATTTTTGGGAAGGATTACAGTCAGCACTAGGGATGGAAGTACGATTGAGTACAGCGTATCATCCTCAAACAGATGGACAGACAGAGCGTACAATACAGACGCTTGAGGATATGTTACGGGCATGTGTACTGGAGTTTGATAACTCTTGGCAAGAGTCGTTGTCATTAGTGGAATTTTTGTACAATAACAGTTATCAAACTAGTATACAGATGGCACAATTTGAGGCACTGTATGGGCGACGATGTAGATCGCCATTATATTGGGATGACATTGATCAGACTGCGCTCCATGGACCAGAGATGCTACGTGAAATGGAGGAAAAAGTGAAACTGATCAGATTGAAATTAAAAGCTGCTTAGGATCGACAAGCTGCTTATGCCAATAAGCGACGTAGACCACTTGAATTTCAAGTTGGTGATCGAGTATTTTTGAAAATCTCACCTTTTAAAGGTGTAGTACGATTTGGTAAGCGTGAAAAGTTGTCTCCACGGTATGTTGATCCTTATGAAGTGTTGCAATGTATTGGTACATTGTCCTATAGATTGGCACTACCGCCAGCATTGAATAGTATCCACGATGTGCTTCATGTTTCACTGTTGAGGAAATATGAACCAAATCCGGGTCATGTATTGCCACCATTCTGAAGTACAGTTCGATAAAGATGTGTCTTATGTGGAACGACCAGTGAAGATTCTGAATAGAGCTGAGACGTAACAGCATATGATACAACAGTATCCTGAGTTATTTTCTGGTATGAATTTAAATTCTTATTATACTCTTGGTGAGTAAGGGTAATTATATCATGTTGTCTATTATCTTGTTGTAGTAGGATGGTAGGATTGCATATGTGTTTATGTGATTCATGTTATGTAGATACAATTTCGAGGACGAAATTAAATGAGTAGGTGAGAATTGTAATGCCTCGAATTAACGATCATACTTGTTATATGATTATTTCATCATTACGACATAATGACGGTACGATGTGAACTCGGGTTCGGGTTGAACCGAGTATGACTGATGAAATGAAAGAATGAACTACTAATGAGATTTCAATGAAGTTATAGCAAGTATGGTATAACATAAAACAAGAAACATATGAGATATATGAAATGATAACAAAGATATCTATGTTCTTGATATGTTGATGCGTGTCTTATTGTATATACAAGAGAAGTAAGATACATGAATTGTGTGAAGTGTCTAGTAGGATATGACCTTGTTATGCATTTAACATGCATTTGAGAGGCATTAGAATGTGCATTTGAGGTGGAGGTTACTATATAAATGAAAAATCAGATTTTTAGCACATACCACACCTTGGTTCACCTAGTAATCTCTACACAAGCACCTATCCAAAACCCTTTCTTGCTCTTGTGTCTTGTTCTTGGAATTGAGCTTGGAATCAAGGAAACTTGTTGTAATTTAGAAGTTGGCTTTGTGTGGTAAGGATAATGTGCTTGGTATACTTAGTTTTATGTTGTTGTTGGTGAAAAAGATGAATCGAGTTTGAAGATTATCATGTTGTTGTGTTTCAATTTATACATGATAGAAAAGAAAAGTATTGAATTCTAATGATATGGAAACATGTTTAGATGAAGGTATATCATACAAATATCATGTTTGAATGTGGATTTTCGAGTTGTAGGAGATACACCATGAGGATATGCTCAAAATCGCCATGTTCTGAAATGTTCAGACATCGGCGATCGATCGCGAGCCCTATGGCAATCGATCGCAGAAGACAGAACAAAAATAAGGCGGTGAAATAACTTGGGGATCGATCGGTGAAAACATAGTGATCGATCGCGAGGAACAAAACACTTTGGCGAACCATCCCGAGATAGTGGCAATCGATCGCGATAAAACAGAACAGTTTGGCGATCGATCGGTGGAAGTGGCGATCGATCGCGAGGATTAAAATGTTGAAAAATGTTAGATTTTTGTAGAATTTGATTTTGAAGCCTATTGTAACATGATATATTCCACTGACGTATTGAGCTGAGATAGTTATATCATATTGGTCTGGTTATAACAGGATGAGGGAAGAGACATGTCATGACATATTTTCATTTGATGATGCATGATACAGAACAATCACAACTGATCATTATAGTGCTTTATCATTTTATATTTATTATTGATATAGCACTGAGCTGGTTGTTTATCTATACGTATGTTGTGTGATTGTTTCTATAGGGACTCATAGACGTGTGAGGACGGGATTGTGAGTCTTATTCCACTGCGAGTTGAACCACTGCATAGGAGTTGTATGAGTCTAGTTTGTTTTACAGTACATATGATGTATATCATGACAGGATTTTGTAACTAATGTATCAACCTATATAACTCAACTCTTAAACAGTGTATGATTTACTTAATTCCTACTCACATATGTATAAGGAACTGATACATGACTGATTAAGTAACGAGGACCCCACATAACCCAACCTTGTTGACTTGAGATCCCAAGATCTTGGTTTAATGGGACAACTAATCTATGTAAATTTGAGTTAGCGCTCGTGAAATTTTCCCAACCAATTCCTAGGATGAAGAGTGCTTGAGACCTACCGAAGTAGTGAGGTTAAGTTTGGTACTTTTAATGATTCTTATATTTGAAAAAGGTAGGAGTATGGTAGGATACTCTTAATAGGAGATCGCCTATGTAAGTGCGAGGACAGATCACCTCAATGAACATTTATGAATCCAAGATGTGTTCCATGGCCAAAACAGACACAACCGGAAAAACCAAAGCAAATGTAGAGAAATTATTGTGTAGATAATATTGTATGGGTTTACACGAACAGTCAAGAAGTTCTAGACATCATGTTCACGACGTGGCCTAGTAAATCCGTTATTATAGGAAAATCTCATTGGAGGAAGCGATCGCTGGCGCTCGATTGCCGCAAACACTTAATTTGGGAATGGCAGTGATCGATCTCCGCATCTTCGCCTGCGTGAATCTTTTGAAATGTTGTGTGTCTTCTTGTGTGCATGCGATTTTTCATGAATTGATGCTTTCAAAATGGTGTCTATGATATCTCTTGGATTAATATAACATCACATTTGAATTAAAAACACATGATTTTCTAATATAAATATATTGTGAGAAAAGCAAGATCAAAATTGCATTCTGCATCATTCTCATATTTTGTTCTAAAAGGACGAGAATTCACATCATTTATGGATGTGGAATTTGTGATTTCGTGTGCTACTATTATAAGTTGAAGTCGTTGTATCTTGGGAGAAGATTGTAGGATTCCGTAAACACCATGAGCGGAGCAAAATCTTCTTATAGATAAAGTGTCAAACACTGGCCCCAACCAGGTAACAACAGTTTGTATCACCTATTTTTTTTTTATATATACTATGAACTATTTGGATTTTCTGGAGAAACAATATATAGCAATTTAATTTTTACGACTTTCATAATAATAATAATAATAATAATAATACAAATGTACGACCATTATGCTAAACGAGGATGAACTATATAAAACGAAGAGAGATGCATAGTTTAGCCAAGAACATACGAAGGATTTGATCATGTTTCCGTATTTTCTCTCTTTCAAAATTTGCCATTTTTTGCTACCTCCTTCTAGACATGCCACGGTTTGTGAACCGTCGGTTGATGGTTTGGAACCGCCGATTAGACGGTTTACAAGAGATCGACCCTTAACGTTAGCCTTCGTAGACGGTTTCGGTTGGTTCCGGTTTTTGTTACGATTACTGTTATGGTTCGACCCTTGTATTTTTTAAATTAAAAAAATTAAAATTTTATTTAAAATAATTTAAAAATTACTATAAAAAAAAAAGAACAAAGTAAATGTAAGGGGAAGGGGAGGGATAGAACTTTTTAAGTTGCCTACGTATCCTCTTAGGGTGTAGAGAAATCAAATCCCACGTAGTTCTCTTACCTTTTAACCCTTCTTACCTTTGTAAGTGGCGTAGCTCAATCACTTCTGTTACCTGTCCCCATAGTAGTAGTTACATCGGTATCAAATTCATCTTGGTCCGAGCTTGATTCCATTCCTTGTTTTCGTTTTGCCGCCCTCGCCCAATCGTCCATTACTGCTTGGGCCTCTAAAGAATCTGGACTCATTTTTATCGTCTTACATACAAAATATTTCTTGCGCTAAAAGCTTGTTCCACAGCAACGGTTGACATGGGGCAGGCTAAGATTTCCTTTGCTATGATTGATAAAATCGGGAAAAGTTGTGTCTTTTGTGACCACCACCACAAGATATCAAATTGCTGCTTGCTATTTGCTTCACTGAGAAGTCGTAAAATAATTATCAAGTTCCTGATGGAAATTGATTATCCTCTGGGACGTTTAGTGCGTTCTTTTAACAGAAGTTGTGCTTTGGTGAGTTTAATACCACTAGAATGATTTTGAGAACTAATTTGTAGTTGTGATTCATTTTCTTGTACACCCTATTTTAAACTATATTCTCTATAAATCTCATGCAAATAATTTCTAACACGATTTACTACCATAGAAGAATCAATTGGGGACATATCATCCGGGGGGGATAATGTCTCATAATACATCACTAACATTTCATGCAAAACATCCAATTTACGTCGAGAATCTAAAGCAAAAGCAACTAGAAGATGTTCCGGAACATTATAAAAATATTTTTCCCATTTAACCTCCATTGTTACCATAGAAGAGGTTAACAGATAATTAGAGAAATTTTCATTTAAGGTAAGTGCCACATTACAACAGTTCATCAAAACTAAATGAGATGTAGGATAATACACTCCAGATAATTGTTCAGTTGCATCATAAAATACCTTCAACATTTCATAGATACTTTTACATACATTCCATCGGTGCGAAAATACATAAATATTAGAGTTTCCACATTTTGTGCAAAAAATAAACACAATAACTCTCAATATTCATAAGAATCATTTAGCAATTTATATGTTGAGTTCCAACGTGTAGGTATATCTCGTGGAAATTTTCTAGGTCGCATGCCATTAACCTTTAAAAACTTAACCCATTATTTCATCAAACTCGGATTGGACCACAAATAAGATAATGTCATTTTAATTGGTTGATCTGATTATCTAACAATCTTAATCCATCTTGCATACATAAGTTCAAAATATGACAAATACATCAAATATGAAAAAATAAACCACCAATAGCAGGTTGGCAAACACGTTTAAGATCTTCAATACTCAATGTGCTCGAACTAGCATTATCTGACACAGAAAAAACTTTGGAAGTTAAACCATATTCTTCTAAAATTACACAAATCAATTGCGAAATATTATGTGCGGTTTGTGATTCATTGAACACTCGATATGCAAGCAACCTTTTTTGAATTGACCATGAATTATCTATCCAATGACAAGTAATACCCATGTACGAATTAGTCTGCCAATGATCACTCCAAATATCAGAGCATATAGAAACTTTATTCATCAAATTACTAAATAATGTAACTAATTCTTTCTTTTTTCGACGAACTAAGTTTTGAAGTGTTCGTGTGACTGTGGTCCTAGGAACACGTTTAGCAGCAGGTTGAGATTCATGACATAGATCTTCAAAACCAAATCTAGATGCAATACTAAAAGAAAGATGTTCTACAGAGATAAAGTTTGCTATCGATTCTCTTAATTGTGCATCGGTGTATTTGAAAAGTCGAGAGTCGGTACCTTCACCCGAGGAATGAAATATAGACAGTTAAGTTTGAGAAGAATCATTACCAAACTCCACTGGATGCTTTGTTTCGATATGACGCTTAAAAGACCCATAGTCACCACCACTTTGAAACTTATATGTACTGGTACAATATTTGCATTTGGTGCGCATCTCTCCGAATGGAAGAGTCACATTCTCAAAATGTTTAGTAAAAATCGATGATTTAAGTGGAGGCATAGATCCCTGTGGGTTCGACAATCCGTATTCTTCCTATCTATACTAAAACTTGACACCGTGCACTTGTGGTCTAAAATCGCTAGATTGGAATTGTTTAAAATAAAAGCGATCAATTCTTTTGACAGAAGTTGTGCTTTGGTGAGTTTAATACCACTAGATTGATTTTGAGCACTAACTTGTAGTTGTGATTCATTTTCTTGTACACCATATTTTAAACTATATTCTCTATAAATCTCATGCAAATAATTTCTAACACGATTTACTAACATAAAAGAATCAAATGGGGAAATATTATCCGGGGAGGATAACGCCTAATAATACATCACTAACATTTAATGCAAAACATCCAATTCAAGTCTAGGATCTAAAGCAAAAGCAACTAGAAAATGTTTCGGAATATTATAAAAATATTTTTCACATTTAACATTCATTGCTACCAAAGAAGAGGTTAACAAATAATTAGAGAAATTTTCATTTAAGGTAAGTGCCACATTACAAAAGTTCGTCAAAACTAAATGTGATGTAGGATAATACACTCCAGATAATTGTTCAGTTGCATCATAAAATAGCTTCAACATTTCATAGATATTTTTTCATACATTCCATTGGTGCGAAAATACATAAATATTAGAGTTTCCGCCATGTTGTGCAAAAAATGAACACAATAACTCTCTATATTCATATGAATCATTTAGCAATTTGTATTTTGAGTTCCAACGTGTGGGTATATCTCGTGGAAATTTTCTAGGTCACATGCTATTAACCTTACAAAACTTACCCCATTGTTTTATCAAACACGGATGGGACCACAAATAAGATAATGCCATTTTAATTGGTTGAATCTGATTATCTAACGATCTTAATCCATCTTGCACACATAAGTTCAAAATATGGCAAATACATCGAATATGAAAAAAACCACCAATAGCAGGTTGACAAACACGTTTAAGATCTTTAATACTCAGTGTGTTCGAACTAGCATTATCTGACACAGAAAAAACTTTGGAAGTTAAACCATATTCTTCTAAAATTACACAAATCAATTGAGAAATATTATGTGCGGTGTGTGATTCATTGAACACTCGATATGAAAGCAACCTTTTTTGAATTGACCATGAATTATCTATCCAATGACAAGTAATACCCATGTATGAATTAGTCTGCCAATGATCACTCCAAATATCAGAGCATATAGAAACTTTATTCGTCAAATTACTAAATAATGTACCTATTTCTTTCTTTTTTTGACGGACTAATTTTTTAAGTGTTCGTGTGATTTTGGTCCTAGGAACATGTTTAGCAGCAGGTTGTAGAGATTCATGACAAAGATCTCAAAACCAAATCTAGATGCAATACTAAAAGAAAGATGTTCTTCAAAGATAAATTTTGCCACCGATTCTCTTCATTGTGCATCAGTGTATTTGAAAATTGGAGAGTCCGTATCTTCACCCAAGGAATGAAATCTAGATAGTGGAGTTTGAGAAGAATGATTACCAAACTCCACTGGATGATTCGTTTCGATATGACTCTTAAAAGATCCGTAGCCACCACCACTTTGAAACTTATACGTACTGGTACAATATTTGCATTTGACGCGCATCTCTCCGGATGGAAGAGTCACATTCTCAAAATATTTACTAAAAATCGATCATTTAAGTGGAGGCATAGATCTTACCTTTGAATGCGCACTTTCTTGGGTATCATGTGTAGCAAAAGGATCATCGTCGGTGAATCCATTATCATCAATATCAATATCAACATCGTGTTCGGCCCGTTCGTGATATGTCACATTTTCTTTGCCTTACGTGGATCACTAGGACCCTTCCATTGAGTAATTTTAAAATAATACAAGTAAATGATGTATCGAAAACTTAGAGTTGTGGTAAGATTGATGAAAAATGAAATGGGTGTGGAGGATATTTATAGGCATAAAAAATAACGGTCACTTAATCCTAGCCGTCGATCTATAACGGTCACAAAATCCTAGCCATCGATTTTTAAAATAAAAAATAATAATTTTTTTTATGGTTGAACCGTCGGTTAACCGCCGTTTCAACCTGTTGCAACGGTCAGGAGATCCTGACCATTGATATATAACTGGTAGGATATCCTGGCCGTTCGTTTACAAAAAAATTTTAAAAAAATTAAGGCTTTGAACCGCCGGTTAACCTGCGGTTCCACGGTTTTTTGGACCCATGAACCGTAACTGATCCGTACAGTAATGGGTCGGTTACGGTTCATAACCGTCGAACCGGGTCAAAGATTATTTGACCCGTTGACCTAGTTACTGTCCAGGCCGAGCCGCAATTATTTCATAACCGCGGTCATGTCTACCTTCTTCCTATAAAATATAATTAAGTATTGATGGGGCATGAGAACATTTTAAATTATTTATTATATTACATGTATAGGTAATTTATTTATGCGGTCGGTCAAACCTAAATTAAAGTGGAAAAAGCATGGATGACAACGGGTATGCGTAAGTATTAAACCTGCCCTATGGGAAAGATTTGGACCCAGCTCAATCGGGTTTTGAAGAGAGGTGCGACTGTTCTGGGTTTGGTCAAACCCACCACTAACCCACCTCACTATATTTTTAAAAAAATTGTTATCGAATATATCTTTCACTTCTTCAATTGAATGATAATGTGGCAATATTAATTTTTATATTAAAATCCATATGTTCATATTAAAGAAGTTGGACATTTTCAAAGGAATGAAAGCAAATTAATAAAAATTTGGTAGCTTAAATATAATTATACAAGGTTATAATAAATATTTATTAGAGAAAAACATGAAATTAAATCATGAAACTCAACTTTTGCTAGGCAACTTGGTCAAGCTTGTTTCACCCCCGCTCTGTTGTCATCCATAGGAAAAATAGTCCACAGGAGGTTGCTTCTACACAATTGGAGAAAACAATGTTAATGTCATATTTTTCAAATTTTAAGAGTGAGTTTCACTATCATATAAATAAGTTTTATAATTATTTTATTAAACAATTTCAAAGCATCTTTATTCTTACAATTCACTTCAATTTCAATTTAATACGTTTTTAATATTTATTCGTATTAAAACGTTTTTAATATTTATTCATATTAACATGGTTTATTCATATTTATAATAAACATTTAATATTTTAAGTTTATTTGTGATATAGCTTTTGTTACTTAATTTTATATTTTTAAAATTAATTAAAGTTATTCAAAAAAATTATAAAATATTTAAAAAAAAAATTATACTTTCCATATTATTCTAGTATACCATCAATCATTGATGATTGAAAAAATACTTACGTAACTCTCCTTCACGGAGTTTTTCTCTCCCTCGTGGGTTTTCTCCTTCATGAAGTTTTATCTATTGTGAGATTTCCACGTCTCTATCCTATTAAACGTTAGTTTTAACATCATCATCCCCTCTAAATAATGTGTTTAGGTTTGGAGAAGTGTTCCATTTGGGCATTCAGCTTCAATCTGGACTCTATCGTACTCATCTAGTTCCATGAATTGCGACTTCGAAAAAATATGTCAGAATCTTTCGCTAACAACAGAAGAAGGAGAAGCTCGTCTCATTCCCGATGATGTCTGGAATGAACAGTCGAGAAAGGGCTTCATCTTAATGGGGCGGCTTCTTACCAGTAAGCTGATTCGCTTTGAGGCTTTCAAAAGGACATCCATGAATATTTGGAATCCATCAAAGGGTGTCCATATTGAGAAAGTCGGTCAAAACAGGTTTATATTTCTTTTTAATCATATTCTTGACCAAGAACGAGCATTGGAAGGAGGGCCTTGGCAGTTTGACAGTCATCTCTTGATCCTTTCACCAGTGAGAGATGACCAAGATCCGATGACTGTCCTCTTGGATTGGTGTGATTTTCATGTCCATGTTTCAGGGCACCCTTTAACAAATTGAATAAAACTATGGCACTCCATATTGCAATTGATTTGGGCATTTACAAGGACGACGACATCAACGAAGGAGGTAACTGGAGTACCATCTTAAGATTACGCGTAAGTCTCAACGAGTCATGAATCTCAGGAACTCCAATGATGAATGTTTGCCAGTTAATTTTCACTCCCCAATTTCTGTTATCTTTGTGGCATACTGGGCCACATTCACCGTGATTGTGATCATAGACATAAAAATATGGAAGTGTTAGACGAAGGAACTTTGTGTTACGGTGATTGGTTGAGGACTGCAGGACGTTTCAACTCAAAATCAAGAAGGCCTAACTGTTAGCATATATGTCATGTAAGCCAAAAGTTGGCCTATTGGGCTTTATGCACCCAAAACCCATTAGTTACTTAATGATCCTATAAATATGTCATTCTAGTTGAGAGACTCAATTTATTCCATACGATTCCATTCACTCTCATAGAAATGTCAACGTCAAACTAGCACTGATGTTGGCTTGTAGATCTGGTCTGGTTGATTGGACTAGAGGGACTACCGCTATCAGATTCACGTCGGTGAACGGTAATCTCTTTTCGTGCATTTATATTTGATATTTGCATGTTTATATATGAATCAGGCGCGATCGTCCGTCCCTGGGTCAGATCTGTTTATTATATTATTTCCGCTACGTTTGGATCTGGCGCCGGGGTACGGAAACACAACAGTGTTATCAGAGCCAGGTTGAGATCTAAAGGATGCTTGAGATCTCTCAATCTATAGGGATAGATCTAAAGGATGCTTGAGATCTCTCAATCTATGTACATAAACACTGTGCTAAAAGGGTTTAGCATAGAATAGTTGAAAAATGAGTTACTTCATAATATGTCATAGTATTCATCTCTCGAGTCAATGCGTTTTAAGATTGATGAGGAGAGAGAAAAGATGACATTGGTACCTTATATTTCTACTTTTAATAGCATACTGTATGCTATGGTATGTACTTGGCCTGATGTATGTTCTTAGAGTAATGAGCAGACATCAGACAGATCCCGGTGAAGGTCACTGGAAAACTGTGAAAAATAATCTTCAAGTATTTATGAAGAACTTATGATATGTTCATAGTTTTTCGATTTGTAAGTGGAGAAATAAAAGTGAAGGCTAAGCCGATGCTGGTTTTTCAATCGGATGTAGATGATACCATATCGATTTTCGGATTTGTATTTAAGCTCAATGATGGTGCTGTCTCTTGGAAACGTTCCAAGCAAGACACCACATTGGATTCCACCACTGAAGATGAATACATTGCAGCATACGATGCAGCAAAGAGGCAGTTTGGATATGAAATTTCATCCAAGAGTTGGGTGTAATTTCTAGTGCGGTTGACACAGTCCCTGGTACTGTGACAACATTTGAGCTATTATGAATAGCCAAGATCTCATCAGTATCCAAACTTATATTGAGAAAATACCATCTAATGAGAGAGATGGTAGACGCGCCATTATTATCGCGAGAATCGCTTCAACAGAAAAATATAGTGAATCCACTGACAAAGCCTTTACAAGGATTGGTGTCTGTTAGACATCTTGAGAAGATGGTCTTAAGACACATGAGTAGTTGGCTTTGGGAAAGTGAAAGATATTGTTGTTATACATGATTAAGTAAATCAATAGTTGATTGATTGTACTTGTAATCTTATTATGACAAATCTTTGTTTGAATATTAATATATATGGCACTTCTTCATCTGTTTACCCATGCATCTTGATGTGTTGATGAAGTCCTTGAGATTGCTATAGTCCATAGAATGTGGTTACGCATATGATGGTGACCATGAAATACATTCTCGACTGCGATTTCTAAATATTCCTGGTCGATCAGCCTTCGAGAATGGGATATCGATATATGCTCGTTAGAGACTGGTATTCATGATGTGTCTAGTGTAGTGCGCCGCGTTTCATCGGCGTTCGGCTTGGAGAAGTCAGCACACATGAATAGGTGCTCATTAGGACTGAGTTCACTGAACGACTGTTGAGCCTTAAACGCATGGTTGCGTTTAATGCGTTAATTATCCCCGGTCAATCTTTGAGTTTTGATGATCAACAAAACTTGTGTTTGTTATACTAATGCATCTACTTAGTGTGCAGATTAAGTGATGAAAAGTGGTTTGGAATGAAGAAAATCGAGTGTGCATATTCTGGCCTGGATCGCCCCAGGCAATGGTGATCATCGCCCCAGGCGATGGGTGTCAGGCGAGGCATCGCCACGCACATCGACAGAGGCGATGGCTAGGCGAGCATGCGAGGAAGATCGCTCCAGGCGATGATGACCATCGCCTGAGGCGATGGCAACCAGGAGCGACATCGCCCCGCACATCGACAGAGGCGACGCCGAGGCAATGCGCGGGCATGCGCGCAGGGGAGATCGTTTGAGGCGATGGGCTGAACGCCCGAGGCGATGGCTGGAACGCCTGAGTCGATGTGGACTTCGCCCGAGGCGATGCAAGATTTTAGGCTGCTGAGGCTACGGCATTGGAACTTAATTTGGATCGCCTGAGGCGATCGGGACATCGCCTGAGGCGATCCGTGATTTATGCTGACCGTTGGGGCTCGGCGATGGAGATCGCCTGAGGCGATGGCTGAGGCGATCTAGGAGTGATTTCAGCCTTTTGTGTAGCAACGGCTAGTAGGAGCCTAGGGGGCCTCCTACACTATAAATATGGATGCTTTGGAGCATTTTGAAGCTAAGAAACAAGCCTACAAACTTCATCAAAGCTTTGCCAATTCAATTCTTAAATAGCTTTGCAATCTCCATACATTGTTGTTGTATTGGAGATTGTAATTCTCCTATTTTGTTAGAGTCTTGTTGTCTTCATGTGAGTGCACCGTGAAGGTGTTTGTGTTTGATCTATTGTAAAGGTCCTCCAACACCAAAGCAAGTTGGAAAATTGTAAAGTCATCAACAAGTCTAGTTGGTGCAAGTGTGTGGCTATCCTTGGAGCCCTTAAGGCCAAGAAGAATCGTGAAGAGTGTTGGTAGCTCGGGAAGAGCTTTGTGTACTCGGGAAGAGTATTGTGCTCGGGAAGAGCTTGTGTACTCGGGAAGAGTAGTGTGCTCGGGAAGAGCTTTGTAACTCGGAAAGAGTTGTGTAGTGGCTAACTTGGAGCCCTCAAGGCCAAGATCATTTATTCTAGTGGAACCTCGGTTGGAGGTTATCTAACCGGGAAGAGGAGACGTAGGCGATTCATCGCCGAACTTCTATAACAAATCTTTGTGTCTTTTATTGCTTTAATTTTCATTACGCATTTATTTACTTATTCTTTTTTATTTATCGATTGACGTAAGGCTTCCGCAAGCGCAAACTCAATTATTTTGCAAACTCATTTTAAAACGCTAAAGTAGCCAATGAATCTCATTCACCCCCCCTCTTCGATTCGAACAACGACCCTACTCGGAATTCTATAAGTGGTTACCATTTGTCAAGTATAGAATTTCTAGTCATAGTTGTGCACCATTACTCCTCATGACCCGAGGCGTCATTGAGGTCTTGATAGATAGTTGTGTACGTTGATTTAATGACTGATCACATGTGGGTCATAAAGTCAATATTTTGGGTATCAGTGATGCTGTCAGAGACCTATGATTGTCGTTGGAGATTCACCACTGGTCTTGATGAACCAGGATGTCCTATGTGTTTTTCTATATATGATTCGAGGAATCTCTGGCCAGAGTGGGTAGTGCTTGTGAAAAATGAGTTTTTCATATACGCACACAAGGAATCATATAACGTGAAACAAATACATAGTTATTGAAATCATAATGGGTCTCGATCAACCAATGCCCTTGATTCAATCGGGACATATTGAGTGAAAGGAATGTACTGCACGCTAATTATGGCTGACAGGTTCTCGTACATTGCTAGTCATTTGTATCTAGATCTTCGTGAAGCGTAGATGCTAGGCGCTACCCACGACCGGTAGGTTGTTACTGAAATTGTATTTCGGTCATTGTCTATTAAAGGAGTTTAATTGACAATGGGGCATTCAGGGTAAGCCCAAAGAAGTTGTTTGACTTCTAAAATCACAAAGGTTGTGATCCCACTGCTATGATGCACTTGAGCCTCGCTGGGTCACAATCAACCGGCCGCCGATCTATCGATGAGAATTGAGACTTAAATGTTAAGTGCTCAAGATTGTGTGATTGATATTCAAGATATAAGTTTAATTTTTGATAGCTCCTCACTTTAGTGGAGTTTCTATGTTTGGAAAGGTTCCATCTATAGAAAGTTCTAAAATTAAAAAGTATGATATATTTATCTCATAATTATGTACGTCATTGTACATCAAGTAATTCAATTGGATTGACCTACTTGGATTATGAGTTTAGTGCTCATGTGTTGGCTTTTGGGTAAGTGGGAGATTGTTAGCATATATGCCCTGTAAGCCAAAAGTTGGCCTATTGGGCTTTATGCACCCAAAGCCCATTAGTTACTTAATGACCCTATAAATATGTCATTCTAGTTGAGAGACTCAATTTATTCCGTACGATTCCATTCACTCTCATAGAAATGCCAACGCTAAACTAGCACTGGTGTTGGCTTGTAGATCTGGTCAGGTTGATTGGACTCGAGGGACTACCGCTATCAGATTCACGTCGGTGAACGGTAATCTCTTTTCGTGCATTTATATTTGATATTTGCATGTTTATATATGAATCAGGCGCGATCGTCCGTCCCTGGGTCAGATCTGTTTATTATATTATTTCCGCTGCGTTTGGATCTGGCGCCGGGGTACGGAAACCCAACACTAACTACCCCACAAGCGCCAATTGAATCCAGTGTTCCAATCAGTGTCGTCACCGAGTCCCACCCAGGGCGATTCTCCCTCTGGTAGGGGCGGGGATATTCTGGGTACATCACTCCCTCTAGCAGCTACAACTTCCCCAAAGATCTGTCACTATCACCCCGCAATAATGTACGTCCGATATTACCGCAAATGAATCCCATAAATAA
The DNA here is from genome assembly GCA_907163345.1 of Haberlea rhodopensis. Taxonomy (NCBI): domain Eukaryota; kingdom Viridiplantae; phylum Streptophyta; class Magnoliopsida; order Lamiales; family Gesneriaceae; genus Haberlea; species Haberlea rhodopensis. The sequence goes on from CAJQUN010000017.1 coordinate 6,468,405, forward strand.
TGGGCTGATTGATACAGGTATGCCATCTTCGACATTTGCGGGCGGGAATTTCGGAATGGAGCACCAAATCAGTGATCCTCTTTTTTTGAAAGATTTCATACCACAAATAGCACGACTATACAGGGACAGCTTTGTTGTAACGCAAACAAACAAAAATCTTGACTCAGAAAAGTGCAAAAGTAAAGGAGGAAATTGTATATTTGTGGTCTTTTCAAAAAGTTAATTCAAATAAATCTGGTAAAAAATAATGTTTATAAAAAATTACGTGTAGGTGAGAAGTATATTCACATAAGTTTACTTTTTAAAGAGATGGTTTGTAAAGGTTTTTTTAGTTCCCAAAATACCCTTAAATTATGAAAAAACTCTAAACCTAATTTCAGATTAACTCTTTACGTTATCTCTTTACCCATCTGAACGTAAAATCTCCAATTTTCTGACAATTCTCAGATCATTATTTTCTTCATCATCTTTTTGCCTCAACCTAAAAATTATTTGCTAAAATGCTATGCACATGAAATATGTTTGAATCGAAGCATCTAAATTATTCGTAGCATTTGGAATATTTTTGAATCGAAGAAGACATCAGACTACTCTGCACATATAATATTCGGATCTGCTCTGCACATTCCATCGTGTGTGTATATTGTGTGTGTATGTGATTATAAATTTGAATACATATGCTAAATTTTAGATAGCGAAGTCTATTGGTATGTTTTTTTAAAAAAAAATGTCTCATGACTTTGACTGGTGCATATGGATGAAGAAGTAAGGTATGCATTGGTGTCCGAACTTGTTTGTTCATTTCCAAAATTTACAGCCTGACAGCAAGATATTGCAACGAAGAAGATGATCCAGAGAAAAAAGTAACTGGTGCAGGGGATTGATAGTTGTATTTGGGGCTTTTGGGTATGATTGGTGATACCCGAGTCGTTTGCATTGAGTATGCATGTGGTGCTGGTACTTAGGCATGTAGATCGGTGTGTGTATACGAATGCCCGTATTTTGGTACTTATCGAGCATCGGATTAGTATGCTTGGATGGATGAATCTCTGGTGAGAGATTGTGGCACCTTGATATTGGTAATCTCAATGGCACGATGTATTCTGAAAAATGATCGTGAGATTCGGTCGACTTCCTCTAATGAGGGATTGTTGTATTTTGGAGTAATGGTAGTTCATTCTAAGTAATTTGATAGTGTCCCTGTGTTAGGTTGAATCCTGGGGTAAACGAGGGATGTTCAGGATTGGATCGGTTGGGTGTCGTTGTTGACACATGCGATGAGAATGCAATTGATTTTCTTGCATGTCTTTTTGGGAACTTGAGACCTTGTGGAGTCTCGATGGCGTGTTTGGACCAAGATGTGATTTCTTGGAACATACGAATGTAGACATCTTTGAAGATGTGTTTTGTATTGATCGGTGGCCGTGAGTTGCCCGATCCGTGTTGCAAAGTGGTGCAACTGCTCCTTTGATGTAGATGGGTTTGGAAAGAGAAAATAGGGTGTAGTTTAGGTCCACTGTTGTGTACTGGTGGTTTCTTTGGTAATGATGTATGTTTAACATCATTGGCTAAGTCATAGAGATATCATTGGTGTGATATCTATATTGGAATCATGAATGATTCGTTTGGTTACCAGTTAGGGTTGACCGACTGCTTTTGGATGGTTAGCGTCGGGGTATACTGACGTTCTTTTGAGATGGTGATGATCTGGTAGATTTACTCCATTCCAGGTATTGGTGCGAGGTCGGTGTCCTCGCGGTTGGTGTGTCGTTCGTGATATGTTCATGACTCGACGATGTAGATCTGTTTGGATGGTGTGGTCTCGGCGATACGTGGAGTACGCCTGTGCAAATTTCGAGGATGAAATTTTATTAGTAGGGGATAATTGTGATGCCTGAGAATTAATGTTGTTAATCCCTGTGTGGTAATGACCCTCAATGGATTTTAATTGTGGCAATTGTGAAATTAATTACGGTTTTGGGACACCCGAGGATGTTAAATCGGGTATTTGGGATCGTTGGATCCAAAGGTTGAGATTGCATTCTCATCGTGGTGAAAAACCTTGGAATTGGGTTTCTGATGGTATCTGGGGTCCGGGATACTTTGTATTGGGGCTGGTATTGGAAATTGAGATTGGAGAGATATTTATTGAAAACAGATGATTTTTTAATGAATCATTATGTATTTGTGGAGGAATTGGTATTTTGGAGCTTTGGTGCTATATATACCAAATGGACTCGGTGTTCCGTCATTGCACGGAATCTCCTCTCTCTCTCTCACCACGCCCAAAACCCCATTTCCCTCCCCCTTTTCTTCCATTGGAAAAAATGGCTGGAAGCTTGGCTCGGGAGTCGGATTTCTCGAAGAAAAGTTGGAAATCTTCTTCCCCTCATCCTTACCTTCATTTTGATTATGGTATTGTATATTTTGGTTAGGTGTTGGGTTGGATTGGAATTTGGGGTTTTTGGTTAAAAATTCAAAGTTGTGTCTTTGATGTTTTTATTGGCTCTAAATAGAGTAGTTGAGGTGTTGAAGGTGTGGGGGTGTTGGTTTTGAGTTTGGGTGTGAAAAACACCATTGAAGCTCGAGTTTTTCGAAAAATCACAGGTTGAGATCTATCGCGGCTTGACGCCGATCGATCGCGACGAGATTCTGAAATTTGGTGAAGATGCACAGTGCTGGCGATCGATCGCTAAGTCTCAGTGATCGATCGCGAGGGGTTTGGCGATCGATCACAGAGACTCTTGATCGATCGCGAGAGCGTTCTGTTTGGCCACTGGTTTGCGCGATCGATCGCGATGAAATCGGCGATCGATCGAGGCTCGAGAAGTGGGTTTTTTCGAAATTTTGGAAAATGTCGGGATTTTGGAATCGAAGTTTAATTAGCCGATTTTCGGGGCAATGTCTACAATTCTAATGGGAATGCTATACTTTTAAAATGGAGTGGTTGGAGCCAAATTTTAATGAAAATATGGAATTACTTGATTTAGTAATTGGCTAACCTTTGAACATATAAAATGGGATATTTTGGGTATTACCCATGCTTAGCCCGAGGTCTTTTAAAATGGTTAATCATCATGGATTGACGATAGGTTTGGAGGTTGTGAACGTGCTTGGACACGTGGTTGCATGCTTGTGTTTAATTGTAAATTATTTATGTGTTAGCACATAATTCATCGGGTCGCGGGACTCAGTCAGGTCAGTTCGGACTACGGAATCATAAGGTACGTATAACGTATGAGCATAGCCCTTTTATATTATTGCAACTGTGAAATGCGTGGTTATTTTTATTTGCAATAAATGGATATATATATATATATATATATATTATGAACTATATGGTGCCGCTTTGACGAGCAATGATTGGGATGATGTCGATGTTGAGCGAACATCGGTCATGACACCGCCGCTATTGAGCGTGCGTGAGATTAAAATGCCACTATTGAGCGATGAAATAGTACTATGGAACTATTAGTGAAATATATGGAATATCTCTAATCATTGTTTAATTTTGATTTTTTGATAAAGGTATCAGTATATGGGGAAGGGATTTGTTAATCAATGTAATGATTAACTGGCTTTTGCGAATTTGATGGTTTCGGTTATTTTGAGAACAGGAACAGCACAGGGGATCCGGATGAGGATGATGCCATCCAGGGAGTGTCTTTTAATATTCATAGCCTTTACTGTTATATGTGTATATGGGTTGTATAAAGGGCGTGGACCTTTCTCTTTTCATTTATTGGTCGCATACAATTATTTATTGAATTGCTAAATGAACTCAGAACAAGTCAGTGTATTATAGGGGTGCATGATATGTACGTGGACTTGGTTGGGGGAAGTGGACATTATGTGGAATAATGTAAGAAATTTTATTATGGTATGTTATGCTATGGTAGCATGTAGTTCATCCCCCCTGATTATATGATTGCATGCACTAAATACATGTAGCGGGTTAAGGGCACGGGGGTCCTTACACATATGGAATGCAATGGGGAAACACAATTTGAATTGTGGGATATAGTTAGTGGAGTGACACTACTAAGTGATTGTATCTCTTGGAGAGATTTAGATTTACCGTCATAAGACAGCTGGTATCGGGCGTTGGTTGATTGTGAATCAGCCATGGTGTTGGACGTAATGGCGTTTTATTTTCCGAGAGACGTACGAGGAGACGTCTCCGAGAAAATGTTCGATATTGTGGAGTACTATGGCATTAGTACAGAGCATCGTTAGAATGATTATACATGGTGTATACATGTTTCGATTTGGTAATAGTGGCATTGATGCACTATTCTGAACCAGTTGTGTATTCTATTGATTCCGGGATATATTTTGGTATAAATATATATCCAGGTTTTTCGAACGGTGGTTCGAGGTTGGAGGGTCATGGGTTCATGACACCTTCCTTATGAGGAAGGCAGTAGTGATAACCTACCTTTTGGGAATCATTGGAAGATTCGTTGAGTCGGTTTGTGTGGTGTTAATGTTGGAATCACACCATCGATCATTGGTTCGTCAATCATCATTCTCCACGATGTGAGAATAACTGAGGATTGACTGTTGTATTTGGGGCTTTTGGGTATGATTGGTGATACCCGAGTCGATTGCATTGAGTATGCATGTGTATTGGTGCTTAGGCATGTATGCCGGCATGTGTATACGAATGTCAGCATTTTCTTGGCACTCGCCGAGCATTGGATTGGTATGCTTGGATGAATGAATCTCCGGTGAGAGATTGTGGCACCTTGAGATTAGTAATCTCAATGACGGTATATTCTGAGGAATGACCGTGAGGGTCAGGTTGACTCCCTCTGAGGAGGGATTGGTGTAATTGGGATCATGGTAGATCTTTACTGGGTAATCTGATAGTGTCCCTGTGTTAGGTTTGTTGAATCCTAGGGTAAACGAGGGATGTCCAAGATTGGATCTATTGGGTGTCATTGTTGACACGTGGGGTGTTAATGCAATTGATTTTCTTGCATGTCCTCTATGGGGACTTGAGACCTTGTGGAGTCTCGATAGTGTGTTTGGACCAAGATGTGATTTCTTGGAACACACGGATGTTGACATCTTTGGAGATGTGTTTTGTGTTGATCGGTGGCCGTAGTATTGCCGATCCGTGTTGCGAAGTGGTACAACTACTCCTCTGTTGGAGATGATTTTGGAAAGTGGAAACCGGATGTAGTTTAGGTACACTGTTGTGTACGGGTGGTTTCTTTGGTAACGACGTATGTTTAACATCGTTGGTTATGTCTTAGAGATATCATTGGGGCGATATCTATTTTGGAATCACGAATGATTCGTTTGGTTAGCAGTTAGGGTTGACCGACTGTTTTTGAGTGGTTAGCATCGAGGTATGCTGACGTTCTTTGGAGATGGTGACGATCTGGGGGATTTTACTCCATTCCAGGTTTTGGTGCGGGGTCGGTGTCCTCGCGGTTGGGGTGTCGTTCATGATAGGTTCATGACTCGACGATGTAGATCCGTTTGGATTGTGTGGTCTCGGCGATACGTGGAGTACGACTGTGCAAATTTCGAGAATGAAATTTTATTAGTGGGAGATAATTGTGATGCCCGGGAATTAATGACGTTAATCCCGGTGTGGTAATGATCCTCTATGGTTTTTAATTGTGGCAATTATGAATTAATTGCGGTGTTGGAGCACCCGAGGATGTTAAATTCGGGTATTTGGGATCGTTGGATCCAAAGGTTGAGATTGTATTCTCATCGTGGTGAAAAACCTTGAAATTGGGTTTTTGGTGGGATCTGGTGTCCGGGGTACTTTGTGCTGGGGCTGGTAATGGAAATAGAGATTGAGAGGTAATTATTGAACACATATGATTTTTCATGAGTCGTGGTGTATTTGTGGAGGACTTTGAATTTTTGAGACTTGGTGCTGTATATATGCCAAGAGGGCTTGGTGTGTAGCCATTTTCCCCTTCTCTCTCTCCTCTTCCACGCCTCTTCCCCCATTTCCCCAAACCCTCATTTTCTCCTCCCATGGAAGAATCGAGCAAGACTCGATCTCGGAGCCGGATTTCTCGAAGATAATCAGGTATTAATCTTCCCCTCGTCCGTATCTTCGATTTGATAATAGTATGGTGGATTTTGGTTGAGAATTATGTTGGGTTTGGAAATTGGGGATTTTTGGTAAACATCCAACGTTATGTTTTGGTGTTTTTATTGGTTTTAAATGGAGTTCTGGAGGTGTTGAAGGAGTTAGGGGTGTTGGTTTTGAGTTTGGGTGTGAAAAACACCATTAAAGCTCGAATATTTGCGGAAAATCGCAGGTCGCGATCGATCGCGGCTTGGCGCCGATCGATCGCGACGATAAGCTGATTTTATGAGGAAGATGCACAGTGCGGCGATCGATCTCTAAGTCTCAGTGATCGATCGCGAGGAGTCTGGCGATCGATCGGAAAGACTTGGCGAACGATCGCGAAGGTGTTCTGCCCGACAGCAAGGTTGCGCGATCGATAGCGCGTGAATGGCGATCGATCGCGGCTTGCTGGAAGGAGTTTTTTTCAAAACTTTGTTAAAACATGGGATTTTGGATTTTGGGGTTTAAATAGCCGATTCTCGGAGCAATGTCTACAATCCAATGTGAATGCTATAACTTTAAAATGGAGTGGTTGGAGCCAAATTTTAAAGAGAACGTGGAATGACTAGATTTAGTAATTGGCTAACCTTTGAACATATAAAATGGAATATTTTGGGTATTATGCATGTTTAACCTGGAGTCTTTTAAAATGGTTAATCGTCATGGATTGACGATAGGCTTGAAGGTTGTGAACGTGCTTGGGCACATGGTTGCATGCTTATATTTGATTGTGAATTATCTTATGTGGTTGCATGTAATTCATCGGGTCACGGGACCAAGGCAAGTTTAAGTTGGACTACGGAATTCTAAGGTACGTATAACGTAGGAGCATAGTTTTAAATATATTATTGCAATTGTTGTGCATGAATAATATATGGTTGTTGCAACCACTTGATATACATTGGGAATTATATGGTGCCGCTTTTGAGCGAGAAATGTTTGGATGTTGTCGCTGTTGAGCGAACATCGATTATGACGCCACGATTGTAGAGCGAGCGGCGGAATAGAAAGTGAAATATATGGAATATCTCTGATCATTGTTTAATGATTTGATATTATTGATTATGGTATCGGTATATGGGAAACTGCTTAGTTAACAAATGTAATGGTTAACTGACATTTGGAAATTTGATGGTTTCGGTTATTTTGAGAACTGGAACAACACAGGGGATCCCGGATGAGAATGATGCCATCCAGGGAGTGTTTTAATATTCATAGCCTTTACATTGTGTAAATTATGAATTGTAATATTGTGCTTATTGGATTTGGGATATTGGTATGCTCACCCCGTGTGGGGGCTGCCTCTGTTGGGGCAGGTGAATAGGTACATCGATGGCTTTGGAGTTGAGCTCGAGCTATGAATTGGAGGTGCTTCCAGGATCGAAGTACCAATGACGGTATTGAGCACAATATTTTATACATTTGATACACATATGCTTATTTGATGCTCGTATGTGAGCACTATTATGTGTATATGGTTTGTATAAAAAGGTAATGGCCTTTCTCTTTTCATTATGTGATGCATGCAATTATTTAGGAATTGCAAAATGAATTGAGAACGTGTTAGTGTATTACAAGGATGCATGATATGTAAATGGACTTGGTTGGGAAAAGCTTGATATTAATGAAAGGATGCAAGAAAATTTATAGATGATATTTTATGCCATAGTTGCATGTAGTCTTTTCCCCTGATAACATAATTGTATGCACTAATTGCATGGGTTAATACACTAATAATGAGTTAAGGGCACGTGGGTCCTTACAATTTCAAAGTTGTTCGTCTGTATGCTTGGTTTAGTAATGCTAGACATATTGCCTTCGAATGATGGTTGTGCATAATCCATGAGTGATCTAGTAGCAGACACTTCCTCATTCCGCTCTTCATTCTATCCCTCTCTTCTTTGGTTGTTCTCAGCCATTGCTCGAGCCTCTCGTAGTCTCCTAAGAAAAGTCCTCTCAATTTCCGGATCAACAAGCTCAAGTTCATGTTTGCTACTCCTTAGCATACACCAAGAACCAACACTTGCAAAAATCAACCAAACCACAGCAGTAATGAATTAAAGAAAATCAAAAAATATAAAATAAAAAGAATTGGCTAAATTACAGTCAACTAATCTCGTCTGATATTACTTTAAACTAGTGCCCAGCAACGGCGCCAAAAACTTGATCACGATTTATTTAAACAGTAATTTCTAGTGTAGCGCGATAATATACCGCAAGTGCACGATTGTCAAGTTTTAGTATAGTAAATGAAAAGTACGAGTGTCGAACCCACGAGGACTAGAAAGTAAGTACCAAATTCAATTAGCTTAACTATATTTAACCTTCGAATATTTAATGAGAATTATACTATATTGACTAATGACACAATATCTAACCCAACAAGTAGTAAGGAGTGTAGAAACCAGTAGAGACAATTATCAAGACTTCGGTTCATCCATGTAATCTCACACAATTCGTTTATTAGTTATGATTTAAATCTTACGTTCTAAGGTGATGATTTTTCTTAATGCATTCGTTATATTATGATCAAGCTATAATGAATCTAATATTAACGTTGCAATAAACCACTCCCGTATCTTTATTGAACAGTCAATATTGAATGAAGATCTATGAAAACTATTAGCCTTCGATTTTGGTAAATATATTGATATCACACGTGTGTTCGATTTTACTTGGTCAGTCTCAATCTAAACCCACGACTTCATTTATTATGTCGTATTGCAATGTCGTATGGTCAAGTCAATTGCAATATAAACTTTTATTCAAGGGTGATCAATCCCTCAAAAGCATGAAGAACAATAAATTACGCACAAAGAGTTGTAAAAATTAATAAAAAACCTTAAGTATAATTATGGGTTCAAACATGAGATCTCCTAGTCTTGATAAACAAACTTAGCCAAAAATCATAGTCAAAATAACAATTTAAAAAGATGTTTTTCAACAAAGTAAACATTAAAATCTGAAAATAACTAGAACAAAGTTTATAAATATGAAAAGATGCTAGGCGTTGACTTCTTGTTTCGCTTCGTCGTCTCGTCTCTTCCGATGTCTTGCTCTTCAATGTTTGTGATGGTGGAAGATGATGATATCGTGGAGGCTATGTTTATTTCTGAAAAGTGGTGTGCAAAAGTTCTAATTTTTGTGTATTAAGTCTTTTATATAGTGGATGAGGAACCCATCATCTTGTAGGACACAATCTCTTCAAAAATCATCAAATCTCGGCTTTTTCGCGACAGGTGATCGATCGGTGATAGATGTGGCGATCGATCGCCGAGTAAATTTCAACTCACATTATTCTTTCTTCAATCGGTGATCGATCGCGGGGAACCCCCAACTACAGATGTCATTAAAATTAATTGCGATGCATCGATTTTTTAAACAAGGCTCTTCAACAGGCTTTGGTATTTTGGCTAGGGATCATAAGGGAGGCTGTGTAGCTTGGTGTAGCATACACCACAACTTTCCAATGTCAGCAGAATTTTGCAGAAGCTTTGGCTCTACGTGAAGGTATTGAACTAGTGAGACAATACAGGTGGAATCGAATATGCTTGGAAAGCGACTGCTCGAATGTAGTACGCGCTATTACCTCACATTCAGCTAACATGTCCTCTTTAGGGCCGATTCTCACTGATATTCAGAGAATGATGGAGCTTTTCAGTTCAACACACATCAGCTTGGTCCATAGGCAAGGGAATGAAGCGGCTCATCTTCTACCTAAACATGCTCTCATTTCTTCTTCTGGTTAGTTAATTATCCTGAATTTATTCAGGACGTTGTAATATCTGACATTCTTGATTGCAATTAATATATCGATGATCTAAAAAAAAATTTCATTGATGATAATTTTTATTATTAATAATTAAAATGAAATATAATAGCTAAAAATAGTTAATGGAATATATAAAATAAGAAAATAGATTTTGCAAATCCTAGATCCAATACTACATTAATCATCTTCCTCTCCTCCAAACCGATTTGGTTTAATTTCACAAATGTTGCAACTATTACTAAAAAATGGGCTAGAAGCTAAGCTCTACCGATGTGAGTACAAAAAAACACCATTTATATAATACTTTCTCAGGATTCGCTGAAAATATGTCCTTTATCAAACATTGATTCATTGCATAAACGAGATTTAAGATTGAATTTAATTTCTACAAGATTTGACAATGGGGGAAACTAGAATTGATCAACATTAAAAATGAACTAAATTGTCTGAACTGTTCAATCCTGCTGTAAGATTTGCACATTTAAAATCAAAACCAATCATGGGTTGCAGAGTTGCCTAAGGTCTTCTTCCTTGGCAAACCAACTGGGTACGATCCTTGCTGCGTACGAGTAGAGATCCTTGTATGAATTTCGAATCGTGCCTTCAGCAACTCCGGTGGCAAGTGAAATATCTGTTGTTGCTAGGAGTTTAGTGTCTTACACATAAATTTCAATTTCTTTTTAAAATTACAAAAACCAAAATCGGGTTGGTGTGGTTCGTACGTGGGTTGAGCAAAAAGGAATTACCTTTGAGAAGTTTCTTGTCATCTGAAAGTTGGGTTATTATGTATATCACTGCAGCTGCTACGGATATGGGGCTTCTCCTGCAAGCGCAAGCAGGATAAGATTATATTTTTATGTAAGAAGAGCACCTAGGCTACAGCATCTGAGAAGAGTGTGATTTTACCTTACATCCAGCTCTTCCGATTTTTGTACGGCTTCTTGAGCCGCTTTCACAGCTTGATTAGTCATGCCCAGATGGGAACAAAATCGTCTCTACAATCATGTTTATACATTAATATACAGTATGAGTGAGTGAGGTGTTAGAAAGAACTCACCAAAAAATCGCCAGCATGAATTGTTCCCATCTCCATCGACTGCCCCATTTCTACCTCGAGCTGTTTCACAATGAACTCTTTTGCTCGCCCAATTTCCTTCTTGGTGGCCCCATTAGCAACAGAGCAAATTTCTGATAGAAACCATACGTTAGGCATTAATAACGAGATTGCAAACAAAAAACTAGAAAAACTTTTGCAGAGGTAAATTGAACCTTTGACAGTCCGTGGCTTGTCCTCTTGTCGACAAGCGATGTAAAGGCAAGCAGCTAAAATAGCATCTTGATTTCGCCCTCGAAGGGGTTTTTGATCCTCTACCTTTTTATAAATCTCGTTCGCTCGATCCTTGAAACCGACATCATAAACAAAAAATATAATCGACCCCCGAAACTACTAAGATATTCTAAAAATCACCAACTACTACAAATTTGAAATCAAATGAAAATATTGCAATGTTTGGCAAAATTGATATGCCCTCCTCAAAAACAAAAAGTAAAAACTTCTACAAGAAGTAGGCAGAGAGTGTGACGCTAATTTTAACAAAAAATGAGAACCAAACTTTCTAATCCCCCAGGATCCATGGGTGGATAGATAAGTCATAAGATTTTGAACCATAAAATATTGCATGAGCGGAACAATCTTATAAACAGTACAATTTCGAGCATACCAAAGGGCCCATCGAAATTTTCAGCAATGAACACCAGATTCATTCCTTCCCTGCTCTCAAACTTACCTCAAACAAATATAATATTTCATTGAAAAATAACAAAGTCTAAGGAACGTTTAACCACATTTTAGTGTCACTTTATCTGAAAGGTAAGTTTATCACATGAAGGAGGTAAGTACAATAAACCAAGATTTAATGACAAATTACAAATGGCAGATACAGATGGCATAAAAGAGCATACCTTTATGGTAGCAACAAGGCCCAGCCTGAAAGATAGAATGTCAAATGACATCAGTTTAATTTCCAACTACATGACTATGAGCAATACAATGTCATAGAAATTGAAGAAGAAAATATAAAATTTACTCACGTTTGATAGAAAAGCACAATAACATAATCAATAGCTGACTTCTGCCAAAAGAATTTCACCAGACATATTTTATTTGAAAAAGAGAAAACTAAAGATCGATTGGAGTTAAGACAGAGCTAACCTGTACATGTAAATCTAAAACAAGACAGAAAGAGTGATCAAGCCTTACCTCGAACATATCACAAAGCGAAATAAATGAAAAAACACTACCTCGAAATATCTACACACCAAAAGGGACCACAACTCAGTCACCAAGAGCTTATTATCTAAGCCACACACACACACACACACACCGAAACACATGTTAGCATGATCGGATATATCAAGTAGATGGCACCTGGCGGAAGCCATTCAGGATCTCAACATTTGACCCATAATAATCTTTCCAAAAATCCGATATTTGTCCCCATAAAATAAAATCCAGGGGTAACCCAGCAGCTAAAGACTGTAGAAGAACATAGAATACAGATTCAACGAAATTCGAATTCCACATTTGAAGTCAAATAAAAGGAAAAATATAAACAAGCCCAATGCACGTCAAGCCGGTAAACTCCAACCATCAATCGAGCAAAACTTACATATTCTCTCTGAAGTTAAACAAGTTCCCGATTCGAATTTCTACTAACACCAGACCAGCCACACAATTTTGTACACCACCCGCCAAAATTCCTCAAAATATTCAACATCCCAGTTCCACAAGCAACATAATTCACACACACAAAACAAAAAACAAAAAAGAAGCTAAGAAAACACGAAATCACAAACCTATCAGCCATTATAGCAATGGTCTTGAAGGCCTGGATGAGCGACCTATCCGGGTTCGATCCCCGGTTCTGCCACCGACTCACCGAAGAAGACAAGTATTCCCCCGTCGATCCGTTGGGCTTCGAGATCACGGTCGACAACCCACCATCCGCCAGCAACGGGTTTGTAGGCCCGCCCACCCGAACCGGGTCGTTGTCCCCGCTCTCATTAGCAAAAGTCCGCCATTCAGATGCTTCGTCGATGGAATGCGCCTCCAACACCAGCCCACACTCCGAACACACCGTATCCCCCGCCGAGTGATCGAACACCACCTCCGTCGCTCTCTTGCAGTCCAGGCAGTACGTGTCCGCCATTATCCCACGCCTCACTCTCTTGTTTGTCACCAATTTCGTAAATTTTCGCTGTACGTTTTCTGGAGATAAGAAAATATGGAGATTTTATCCGATTTTATATGTTACACGTGGGGTTCAGTTGTCGCCTCACTTCTTTTAGATTTAGATATATTTTGGCCTCTATTATTTCTATCAATTGCTAATTAGACTCTAAATGTTTCGAAATCACATATTAACCCCAAACTTGTCATGCTTACTAGTGCTTACCGGGAAAAGTGAGGCATGCGAAATCGATGTCACAAGATGGAAAAACAAATGCAATTTCAACCATATTTTACTCATTAAAGGTTTCTATATTTGGCGTTTGGGCCCTTACGTAAAAGAAATAGTAAATAGTAAACAAGTGCAACTTCTCAAACTTTTACCAAACTAAATTTAAAACAAATAATTAGTTAATAAGATAAGAATTTAACGTAAAAAACTCAAAAATCAAGAGCAAAATAATCAGGACCAAAGAATAAAATGCATTATATGAATATTATTACAATCACATAATTTATCTTCTCACCACAAACACACATACAAAGCTTTCTCACTAGCTACATTTTACAACTCACACCTCATTCATTAACAAAAGACACGTAATAAAATATTTTCTGATGTCTAAGATAAATCACAGCTGCAGCCACATAGCATAATCAGAATTTTACAAGATTCTACAGCAAGAGAAATTTTCTTAAAGCCTAAAGTTACTAAACATGCTACTGACTGGTGCACTTAAAAAAAAAGGCGCAAGCCATCTTTTGTAGCAAAAGAGTTGCCTAATCTTTAACTTCCCACCGATGTGTCTTAGAAAAGCACAACTCAATAATCTACACCTTGTGGCTTTGTCTTCCCACAAAACTCCTGTGAAGACCCGAATCTGCAGCTAAAATCAGCTCAATGGATTCATTTTTATCAACTCGGCAGATGATATGAATCAGCTCAACTGATGCTTCAATCAGCCAGTTGCAATATACTCAACATTTCAAGAATCTGCTCAACTGGTGAAACATGTTCAACTGTGAGACCCCGCTATTAATTAATCCGGATTAACGGTAATTAAGCAACCGGATAATTAAAAATATAGACTACGAATTAAAGTGTTCAGGACCACAATACACTATGTATATAAATCAAAGCATACATGCATGTATATATGTATATATATATATAGATGCACCATACACATAATTATACCATGCATGATATTATAGTAGGATTAATGTACTAAGATCCTACAACACCACCTTGGATTAATTATGCTCATCTTCATTTTTCAAGCAAGGATCTTCTCTACCTCTTTCTGTGGTTCTCTTCCTTCTCTCCTCTTGAAATTTGAAAATTTACACCACAAATTTCTCTTACATCATGAATAAAATACACATGCAATCTTGGATTTGAAACCTACAAGGTTAGGGAAGAAGAACCTAACAAAAAGTTTTGAGTTTGGAGCATTTTGAGGAAGGAAAGAAGATTTTGGAAGGAGAAAGGAGCTTGGGCTGACTTAAGGGTGTGATTACATGATATATTGAACTGCATGGTATATGATTACATGATACATTGAGTTGCGTCATATGTGATTACACGATACATTGAGATGCATTGACATTGGACATAGTACGTTGATCCAACGATTCTTTGATGCCTGCATCATTTTCCTTGATATCTATGGTACGTGGTCATGGGGAGGATGGGCACATCGATGGTTCACTTTAGGTAGTAACTGTAGTGAAGAGTGTGCCATTGTCGCCCATACACGAGGGATGATGGATCATCGATGGCTCAACGGAGAGAGGTGTTGTTGCATATATGATGAACAATGTGTTTGTCTGTGAAAACTGGAATTATATATTTTTAGTATTAACAAATGAGTTATGGATGTTTAATCGTATCGAAAAATTTAGGGCCCCAAGTTTTGAAAATTTTAAAATTAATCGTTTGCTATTTACGTTAAAATAATCATTGTATGATAATTAAAAACTTGATTAGAACCGGGATCTCACAGTATGGTATCAGAGCATAATCTGGGATATGCTCGAACTGGAGTTAGGACACTGTGTCTAGTCACAAATAAAATGTGTGTGCATGTGATTGACTACATGTTTTTATATGCTTTTGCCTGCTGTGATTACATGTTAAATGATTAGAGTTCATACATGTAGCGAACAGATACACATTGATAGGTTGGCGATTTACATGTGAGCATTGTAGATTGTGGATTGGATTATAACTGGTGATAACCGACTTCCATAATTTTGGAATGTAATCCTTATCTCTTGTAGAAGAACAACATCTAAATTTGGGAATGTGATCTATGACCTTTGTACTTAATCCTTGTGTCACGTAGAATGACAGTATGAACGAATTAGAACCCAAAAATACTGGATTCTATATTGAGTCCTGGTACACATCGAGGTTATAATATATAGCTGGGCTAACAGAACAATGCTAGTGACAGAAGATGAGCTTTCCCTTTCTCTGAAGTGATGAAGAATGTTTACGATAAGGCCACGTTGCTTACAAAGCAAGAGGGTAATCGACTATCGAGGATTCGAGAAATGGAGTATATGCTTAAACTCGACAGCTATTCATTGGCAAAGAGATTGGGATTAGTAGCGTTCCATCTGAAGTATAAAGCACAAATGTGGTGCGAAACAACTAGAACTAGATTGAATGTAGATGAAGTGACTATCACTTGGGATATTTTCAAGACCAAAGTAGTCACAGATGCAATGAAGACGTAAACCGAAGGAATAAAAAGGGACTTGTTATGATTATGGTCAATCCGTGTATTATTCCAAAGCATGTCCATTACATTCTCAAGGACAAATGCAGCCATATCATTAGTTGACATACCCAGTCCTAGCAACATCCTAAGGTACCAACAGATTAGGGATAACATTCTGTAGTCATTTCCGGGTCCCCGGCAGACCCAAGTGTATGCCACGACAGAGGATCAGGCTAGGAAGGCTACGGGAGGTGTGATCGCAAGTAACTTTCTTATATTTGGTGAAACTATGCGAGTCTTGATAGACACAGAAGCATCAAACTCATTCATTCATTGCATCAAAATTTGTTGATGAATATAATCTTGAGACTACACCACTACATGAGATTTTATCAGGATCCACATCGACTGGTAAATTTATTCTAGCCAGTTATTTTGTGTTAACTGGGTATTATAGTTTGATGATATTATTATAATTATGAATTTGATGGTGTTGCCGATGCATGATTATGATTGCATTGTGGGCATGGATACTCTGACAAATTACCGACCTACAATAGATTGTTTCAATGGTGTAATAAGAATTCGAGCATATTATGGCTCCAAATGAATTTTTTTTATAGCAGAGTGTCCTAAAGCCCCATTAGTATCCGCTATTTAGATGTTTCGGTTGATATCCTTAGGAAATGAAAGATATTTGATATGTGCAGTTGATGCTACAAAGAAAGAGCCGGGACTATATGATATTCCAGTTGTAAAAGAAATGTTATATTGGGATACATAGAGAATGATTATATGCCCTTTATTAGTGTGAAATATTGATCGATTGAAATTAGAGCCTAAGGATGTGATGACAACAAATCATGTTGAATTGATCTCTAAATGATGCGACTAATTCATAACATTGGTGAATAACTTATGTAAATTTCTACTTCGGATAATATATGGTTAGTTATGATATGGAGTTAAGACATGATGTTATAAGCCTCGAAATAAAAAAGAAATGCCAAGTTTCACGTGGTTGGGGAACTTGAGTTTCGCCGTGAAAGTAATCCTTAGAGCATACAACGCAGCGGAATTTAAAATTTAGGATTACTAAACCGCGGATCTATACTAAGGTTATCATATCGGATAAAGGATATACGAAGGTCTCACCCTTGTAGCGTGTTTGAGCAGATTCCACGGAGCTGCACCACTTCCAACGCCTCCTCCGAGTCACTAGCAAAACTTGTCTAGTTTTGCCTCAACGGTATCCGCACGATCAAATCGAACAAAGGGATGTTCAAGAACAAGTTGCTAGACTTATTCTTGAACCAAAACTGAACTCCCGGTTCAAAACCAATCAACGACTACCAATCTCTTCCCCAATAACTCGACGGCGGCCGTGAGTATGATGAGAGAAAGAGGCGGCCGAATGGAGTTCTTTTGTGGCTAGGTTTTCTCTTTTTGATATCAAGGAATTATATGAAAGAATTTATTAACAATTAATCAAAACCTTGTATTTATATTATAGGGCTTTAATTAAGGTTCGAGACTTTCTTAAAGTCTTATGGGCCCAAACCCATGATTTAATTAAAACCTTTCCATACTTGGTTTGCATACATGGATTCCATCTCAGATTTCATGGCCTGTTGCCATTTCTCAGAATCAGTGCCCATTATAGCTTGTTGATAAGATGACGGCTCATCCTCATCAATAAGTAGTAAGTCACCTTGTTGAGTCACAAGAAATCCATATCTCTGTGGCTCCCGGTGTTCTCTTACAGACCTACGCTGGGCTTGTGTCTCTTGAGCAGGTACTTCTTCCACAACAGATTGCGGTGCCTGCTCTGTTTCCATCTCAATATCAGGTTCAGTGTTTTCTTGTGGTTGAACTTCACTAAGTTCTATTTTTCTCCCACTGGTTTTTCTAGAAATAAATTCTCTTTCAAGAAATACACCAGTCCGAGCAACAACTACTTTGTTCTCGGTGGGATAATAGAAATAGTATCCTTTCGTTTCCTTAGGATACCCCACAAATAAACACTTATCAGATTTGGGTCCAAGTTTGTTAGTGGCGTGACGTCTAACGAAAGCCTCACAACCCCAAATCTTCATAAAAGACATACTAGGACGCTTCCCAGTCCATATATCATATGGTGTCTTTTCCACTGATTTAGATGGAACACGGTTCAGTAAGAAAATCGTTGTTTCTAGAGCGTGTCCCCAAAACGATATCGGAAGATCTGCATGACTCATCATTGATCTAACCATGTCCAACAAGGTTCGATTTCTCCTCTCGGATACACCATTCCATTGTGGAGTATACGGAGGAGTGAGTTGTGGGACTATCCCACACTCCTTTAGATAGTCATGAAACTCTTGGCTTAAGTATTCACCTCCTCGATCTGATCGAAGAATCTTGATACTTTTGCCAAGTTGGTTTTGTACTTCATTCTTGAATCTTTGAACTTTTCAAAGGTTTAATGCTTATGCTTCATTAGGTACACATACCCATATCTACTGAGGTCATCAGTAAATGTAACGAAGTATTGAAAACCACCTCTAGCTTGTGTACTTATTGGTCCACACACATCACTATGTATTAGTCCCAATAAAGCATTTGCCCCTTCAACATGTCCCTTGAAAGGGGCTTTAGTCATCTTGCCCATTAAACAAGATTCGCATGTTTCATATGATTCAAAATCAAATGAATCTAATACTCCATCCTTATGAAGTTTAGATATGCGGTTCTCGTTTATGTGGCCCAAGCGACAATGCCAGAGATAAGTTGGATTACAATCATTATTTTTAATTCTTTTAGTATTTATGTTATAGATAGGCATATCAAGATTTAATAAATAAAGAGCATTCACCATTTGTGCATTAGCATAAAACATATCATTTAAATAAATAGAACAACAGTTGTCCTTTATTATAAATGAAAAACTACACTTGTCTAAACAAGAAATAGAAATTATGTTTTTGGTAATGGATGGCACAAAATAACAGTCTTTTAAAATCAATGATAAACCAGAAGGCAAAGATAAATAATAATCTCCTATAGCTAATGCAGCAACTCTTGCTCCATTTCCAACTCGGAGATCAACTTCGCCTTTCGCCAACAATCTACTCTTTTTGAGGTCCTGCACATTTACACAAATGTGAGATCCACATCCAGTATCTAATACACATGATGAAGAAGTAGATAAATTGACTTCTATAACAAAAATACCTGAAGTGGAAGTCACACTTCCTTTCTTTAGATCCTCCAGATATACTTTGCAGTTTCTTTTCCAATTGCCGGTCTCACCGCAATGGAAACAGTTCCCTTCCTTCGCTATCCCCCCTTTTGGCTTTAGTGCAGAAGACTTTGGCTTAGATTTAACAAAGACCTTCTTTGCTTTCTTGTTGCCTTTAGCTTTGGCCCTTCCTTTGCCCTTATTCACAATAAGAACATTTGTGGCCTTAGTCTTCTTTGTATTTGCTTCATATGTTCTCAACATACCAAGCAATTGTGGTAGAGTCTTTTCCATGTCAGTCATATTGTAATTTACTACAAATTGACTGAAGCTCTCAGGCAACGATTGCAAGATCACATCGGTGGCCAACTCTTGGTCCAATGGAAAACCCAGCTTGTCCAGATTCTCAATGTACTTTTAATTTTGGAAGGCATCTAAAACTTAATATTTTAGAGGGATTTATTGATCTCATGATTAGTTTGATAATTTAAAATATGTCCACTACATATAGTTGTATACATATCTACATATATGTGTAATACTATTATCAATCTAAAACATAAGATAAATCATGCATCAACATACATAATTAAACGTGACATGGTTATAGCCCCTACTAATGATTTTCTCAAGCCAATGAGAAAATCCTAAGAGTCAACCTAAGGTAACTTCCTAAGCACATTCCTTTGGCTCCAATTTGTGAATGACCTCCTCATCCCGGCACGATGCTCCATCTTCATTGATCACCATCAATAAAATAAACTACACTATTTACAAGATATAGAATTCTTCGATTCACATTCGAGGGGAACATAGGGGAGGGATTACATTTAGAATGAAATAGAGAAGGCACGACACGCAGGTCGTATCATAAATTACAAACATTCACAAATCCTATCTAATAGGTCAAAGGGCTATAACCACGCACCATGCTCAAACAACACATAAAGCATGCATTAACATTTAATTAATTAAATTCTAAATATTTTAAATTTAATTTAAATTAAAACTGTAAAATAGAATTTTTGAAAAATTATCGTACGCTCGGGACATCACATGCCACGAACTAATTTCGACTTAGCTACGAACCACCATGGTTCGAACCAACATGGACCACGGTTGGACCAATTATGGGCCTAGGGTTCGAAACCCTAGCCCATGGCCGAACCATTGAGCGGCGGCGGCCGAGCCCATGCATGGCTGCTAGGGTTCGAAACCCTAGCCTTCATGAGCTAGCCGTCACGAGCCAATGGGTTCAAAACCCTAATTTGTGCGGCGGAATTTAAAATTTAGGATTACTAAACCGCGGATCTATACTAAGGTTATCATATCGGATAAAGGATATACGAAGGTCTCACCCTTGTAGCGTGTTTGAGCAGATTCCACGGAGCTGCACCACGTCCAACGCCTCCTCCGAGTCACTAGCAAAACTTGTCTAGTTTTGCCTCAACGGTATCCACACGATCAAATCGAACAAAAGGATGTTCAAGAACAAGTTGCTAGACTTATTCTTGAACCAAAACTGAACTCCCGGTTCAAAAGCGATCAACGACTACCAATCTCTTCCCCAATAACTCGATGGCGGCCGTGAGTATGATGAAAGAGGCGGCCGAATGGAGCTCTTTTGTGGCTAGGTTTTCTCTTTTTGATATCAAGGAATTATATGAAAGAATTTATTAACAATTAATCAAAACCTTGTATTTATATTATAGGGCTTTAATTAAG
This sequence comes from Haberlea rhodopensis, assembly GCA_907163345.1. Classification (NCBI taxonomy): domain Eukaryota; kingdom Viridiplantae; phylum Streptophyta; class Magnoliopsida; order Lamiales; family Gesneriaceae; genus Haberlea; species Haberlea rhodopensis. The sequence goes on from CAJQUN010000017.1 coordinate 6,489,183, forward strand.
GTTCAAGACTTTCTTAAAGTCTTATGGGCCCAAACCCATGATTTAATTAAAACCTTCTAATCACTTAATTAAGACTCTTCTTAATTAATTAATTCATCCAATGAATTTAATTTCCCTTCTCGATTTAATCTTTTGTGCGACCCGATAGGTTCTTGTAATGTTGGCAGTGACATAAAATCTCATTTTATGTTACAAGCAAAGAGCGGTGTCTAGCAACACAGCAAGGCTACCCAAATTACAAGAATGTCAATGACTCGACATAACCTTTTAAAACTTGTGATAATATTAACCATGTAACTTAATCCCTTTGTCCTTTGTGTTTAGATTGAACACGAGTAATGGAATAGTCATACTCGTATATCCAATCTTTATTTCTTGATCCCCAAGTAGAACTAGAATAAACGAATAAGCTCGATATCTCATATCGACTCATTCAAGCATGGCCATGCATTTTAGTTCTCACTTGATCAAGGGCCAAACACATCTCCTGTTATATAGGAGGGACAAATCCTATCTCGATCAGTCAACATCCCTCTACATAATTCGTAGTGTATCCAATAGTCGCCTCTATAGATTACCCTGTTACGGGTAACGTTTGACGATATCAAGATACATAACTCCTTATGTTGGGATCTCTGATGATCACAAGTCGTAAGGATTACATACATTATTATCACTATGAGAATTGCATATGACGATCATATAACTATCCATGTTGCATTCTCATGGTGGGTCTGTCCAGTACATCGTTCTCTAACATGTACCCATGTGTTGATTTGATATCTCATATCAATGAACAATTCATCAATCAACACATACTAGTCTCTACGTATTATCATTATCCCTATTCATGATAATACTTGACTAGGGACATCTTTAAGAATAATACAATATTATTCTAAGGACATTAACATATATACTTGGATATTAGTTCTGAATGAATAAATTGTTGAATCTTAGATGAACTTATTTTTGTATCTAGAGATTGTCCGGATATAATTAATTTAAATACTTGGGACAATGGGTACTGATGATGAAACGAAAGTTGGATCTTTATGAACAGGTTGAGAACATGCATGAATATTGTGGATTTGGAGGACTATTATAGGCGATTTATCGAAGGATTTTCTTAGATAGCCCGACATATTACCCAGTTGATGATAAGTGTGATTTTTACATTAATTTGATATAAGATTAGGGGCGTTTTTGTAGTGATTCCTGGAAAATATTACCCGTTTTGGTATATATTTGAATATTTTAGGAATCTAGGTCCAAATGCATAAAAGTTGAGAAATTAAGCTCAAAATGATGAAAAAGGACCAAACCGAGCAAACACGGAAAAGGAGGAACGAAATCGCAATTGGCTTAAATTTCAGAGGACGTGATCGATCACTTCATTTTGGGCGATCGATCACCTTGAGGCAGAATTTATGGCGATCGATAGCCACTTATTGTCGATCGATCGCCAGGACTCGAAAAATTCAGGATTTTATTTCCATCTTGGTTATTTGGTATCCAAACTTGGTGAAACTCCTCCTACCATAAATATGGATTACCATGGACAAAATTGGGACTTTTTGACTCATATTAAACCCTACATACTCAGCCGCCATCACTCCAGTCATCCCCAACCATCCATACACCATAATTCCTTTGAAGAGAAGACGCATCGGAAGAGACGGGACGACGGAGCAACGCAAGGAGTCAACGACTCTCGTTATTTCCGTATTTCTAACTCTAGTTCTATATTTTCATTAGATTTTAATGTTTATATTGTTGCAAAACAAGTTTATGCATTGTTATTTGATGGAGAATGTTGGCTAGGTTTGTTGTCAAGACTAAGGGGATCCTTTGTATGAACCCATGATTTAAATTTAATATTTTTGATTGATTCTTATTTATCTAAGTGCATAGATCATTGTTCTTCACGCTTTTTTTTTAGTGTTTGGCCACCCTTGAATGATAATTAATTGCAATTGAGTCGAGAGATAAAATTGGAATTCAATATCGTGATTTATGCAGTGGATTTCAGAGTGATATCAAAAGATGAAGTCAAACACACGTGCGATAGCTATGGGTAATCGAAGGATAGAAGTTTTCGTAGATTGACATACAATATTAATTGATCAATAAGGATGCGAGAGTGGCTTATTGTAACTTTAGTATTAGATTTGTTATATCCGGACCAAGGTATAACAAGTGCATTAGGAAAACTCGTCACCTTAGAATGCTTGAATTCAATTATTAACTAATAGGCTAATTATGGGGGATTTACATGGGTGAACCGAAAGTCTTCATAATTGTCTCTATTGATTCTATATTCATTCTCTACTGTTTGTTTGGGTTAATTATTGAGTTAATTTGCCACGTTAGTTTAATAATACCAACCAATTATCGTAGACTAAATATAGTTAAATTAATTGAGTTTGATACTTATTTCCTAGTCCTCGTGGGTTCGACACTTGGTAGCGCTTATCATGTACGCCCAAATTAACCCTTCTCAGTTAACAACAAACTAATGTAGCAATGTAAGTAGGGATCAATCCCACAGGGAATGACGAATCTTTGTACTAACAAGTGTCAAAATATGGGGGATTTGAGAGTAGCAATTATCTATAATTATGTATGATGCAAGATTGAAATAAAATAGTAATAAATCAATTAAAGAGAGATCTCGGTTTTGGTCGACGCTACCATTGGAATTCGATTATTCATTCATCGATTTTCTCACATATGTAATTTTTATGCATGAATATTCACCATTGAAGATTTAACTCCTATCCCACCTTAAGTTTAGTTAAATCGGAAACATCATCCAAATTTAACCCTTATCGATTAATCAACCCTAACAACAGCAGTTAGGATTTAAACTAATGATAGCATATGAACAAGTAGGATTGGTGAAGCTAAACAACATAAACAATAGCAGTTATGTTTAATCTAGTCAAAAGTTTTCCCTAGGAATTTAATAACCTCAACAGCAGAGAATTATCAATCCTAGTGGCTTCTCAAATTCAATTAATCAAACAATTACGGATTTGATATCAAACTTAGCATTAGATTGTATGAAAAATTATTAGGTAGCTAATCTAACAACCAACAGTACAATCATGGCAAGAACACAAGAAAAACTTATGATATTCAATAAAAATCACCAATTCGAAACAACATTCTCTTGTGTTTAGCTACTCATAATCAATGCAAAAATAATAAAATAATGTATGAAAAACATAAACAAAAACTAAGACAAACTAGAAGAATCGCCACACGTCGAGGTTGCAATCACGCCTTTGTGTCGAGCCTTCAATCCGTCTTCAAAACTTCAAAGTAATTTATTGTTCTAAGTCTAAACAATGAATAATAGTCTGAATAATGGTCTAGGAGGCTGATAATTTCGAGATATAGCAAGCATGTATGGTAGGTTTGGTTAAAATCCTCCCAAAGATGGTAAAACTCTTAATTTCCTTATTTTTTCGGACTCTACAGCGATCGTTGTCTTCAAGCTAGCGATCGATCGCTAGCTTTATTTTTTTCGGTGAAATTCTTCGGGCGATCGATTGCCTCTTTATATCGATCGATCGCTTGGCTCCAGTGTATTCTGGCGATCGATCGCTCCAATTGTAGCTATCGATCGCTTGCTCGTAACATTTGTTGCTCAACCTTCTGTCCAAAGGCGATCGATCCCCTCTTCCATGAAATCGATCGCTTCTCCAAAATTACATGTTTGTCATTTTTCTTGATCTACCTTGAGTCCTTATCATCTTCACAGCTTTCCTTGATCTTTATTCATCGTTATTAGCTCGATTTCTTCTATTTCACCTACAAATAGACAAATATACGATTAGGTAGCATATGCATCGAATTATCCATCAAAGCATACTTACTCTTTGCTCGACCTCAAGTAAATCAGAGAAACCTACAATATTTTTGTTGGCTCATAGATTCATAACAAACTAACTTGTCCTCACTTTAATGCCTCAACAATTTTAAACATGCATAGTAGGAACGGCAGTGAAAAGTTAATAGTGGAACAAGTTCAGTCCCTAAACATTTCATACCCAACAAAGTAGTGAACGTGCGTATGTGATCATACACTAACACAATTATAAGCTCACTTGCACACTCTTCTCCACTATCTTAGCTACTTTGCAAACACAAATCAAGTAGGTCTTTATTAGCTTGTAGCTTGACCTAGGTATTGGCTTATGAAAGAAATGGGTAAGGTGTATCAAACAAGAGAGTATAATGATATGCACAATTAAAACTTCTCTTCTTGCATGATTTTTTTTAATCTTTGTTCATTTTCACACCTTGTATGTTTTTGCAAGGTATATTTCAATCTTTTTTTCTCTTTTGTGCCTTGGCTCCCATTGGAGTCATGTTTTTATCTATTTTCTCAAGGCATCCCTTTTCTTTCATGCATTTCATTCTTTTGATAATGAGGATCACAAACATTTGAATCATTGAATACATAAGTGCATGTGAATGAAACACATTATACTCCCTTCAAAGGTGTGGATTAAAATCACATTTAGGCTTATTAGGGAAGGATGATAAGCTAGTCAAAGAATGTCGAATGTGGGTCGTTTGTATGCTTAGCATACAACCATTATTTTGCATTAAAGCTCAAAAAGGGTACTAGTGATTGATTTTCTTTACATGGTGGGCTTGAAAGGCTCAAACACATCAAAGATCGCCTATATCACTTTCATGTTCGCAAGTAGTCTAGACATACGTCTCAAAGAGCATGTAGTTAAGTTCTAACATGTATCAGAGACTTCTTAATACTATTACAAAATTCACATAATCTTCACTAAGCTATGCACGCTTCACAAGTCATGACGGATGCGTGCTCAAAATATTCAACTACTAAGTCAAGGCAAAATTTGCATTATAGTTCAAAGTGTTCCAAGGTTAATAATTCACCTATGTTCAAACACATGCATGCTATCAATTACGTTTTATAATGGGTTAGTGATTCTAAGCATGTGTTCATTACTAACTATGAGCTCAAATTTTCAAATTTTCCATTTGTTTCGTATTTTTGTAATAAGAAAGCAATAACATACCACTGATCCCCCCCCCCCCCCCCCCCCCCCCCCACTTAAATATTACAATGTCCCCAATGTAAGACAAAAATACAAGAAAAGAGAAAACTCTAACTAATAAAGCAATAAAAAATAAAAAGGATAAGGGAAACTAACTCCCCTTGGGTTGCCTCCCAAACATCGCCTGTGTTTAACGTCTGTGGCCCGACGCCAGTCGTTCATCATTCGACCATAGGTGGATCTTCTAGTGCCAATTAACTGCTCCCTCGTCTTGCATTCCATCATAATAGTGTTTCAGTCGATGGCTATTCACCGTGAATTTCTTCATTGTGTTCAAGCTTTGAATTTCCACTGCACCAGAAGAAGAAACATTGGTAACTAGATAAGGCCTATTCCATTTAGAACGTAGCTTACCCTGGAAGAGTCGAAGCCGTGAGTGATAGAGTAGGACTTTTTGACCAACTTCGAACGTCCTTCTTGAGATCATCTTATCATGAAATGCCTTTATCTTCTCTTATAAATTCTTGAACTTGTATATGCATCATTTCAGATCTCCCCAATTCTTGCAGCTGCAACTTCCTAAGCTCACCACTTGCATCCAACTTCATGTTCAAGTTCTTGATAGCCAAATATGCCCTATGCTCCAATTCTACAGGAAGATGGCATGGTTTTCCAAGATTAATCGAAAAGGAGACATACCTATGGGTGTCTTATATACTGTGCGATATGCCCATGGCGCATGGGTCTAAACGTAAGCTCCAATCTTTCCTCGTAGGGTTTACAGTCTTCTCTAAGATGGATTTGACCTCTCGATTGGACACCGCGGCTTGCCCATTTGTTTGAGGATGGTAGGTGGTGGAAACCTTATGTGTTACATGATATTTCTTCAACAAACTTACCATCGTCCTATTGCAAAAATGAGTGCTTCTGTCACTGGTGATTTCCATTGGGATTCCAAACCTAGAGAAAATGTTGTGTTTCAAGAATCCTGCTACTACGATAGAGTCTTTAGTCCGGGTGACTATGGCTTCCACCGATTTTGAAACATAGTCGACTGCAAGCAAAGTATATATATTACCTTAAGAATTAGGAAAAGGTCCCATGAAGTCGATGCCCCACATGTCAAAAATTTCACAAATGAGTATGGGTTGTTGGGGCATCTCCTTGCATTGATAGGTGTTATCTGTCTTTTGGCATTTGGTGCATGACTTGCAAAAGGTATGCGTGTCTCGAACTAGGGATGGCCAAAATAAGCCACATTCAAGTACTTTTCATGAAGTCCTATTGACTCCAAAGTGTCCTCCATATGCATAAGCATGTCAAAATTTAAGTATTGAAATTACCTCATGGTCAGGGACGCATCGTCTAATGACTTGGTCGGCGCAGTGCTTCAAAGATATGGACATCCCATACATAGTAATTAGCATCGCTTTTGATCTTCGCTTTCTTGGCCCTAGATATATCAGCAGGAAATTGATTAGTGACAAATAATTAGCAATATCAGCGTACCATGGGAATTTTACATGAAGGGAGAAAAGATGCTCGTCAGGAAATTCTTCTTTAGGCACAATTCATCATCGATGTGTGGTAGACGACTCAAGTGGTCAGCTATGGTGTTTTCAGTCCCTTCTTGTCTTGGATCTCCAAATCAAACTCGCTCAATAGTAAGATCCATCTTATCAGCCGTGGCTTTGCTTCTTTCTTCTTCATCAAGTACATGAGTGTTGCATGATCAGAAAACACAACAACTTTAGTACCAAGCAAATATGATCTAAATTTTGAGCAAAATCAACAGCTAAAAACTCATTTTCAGTAGTGGTGTAGTTGAGTTGGGCATCGTTCAAGGTCTTGGATGCGTAGTAGATAACATGAGAAACTTTTCCAATTCTTTGACCCAAGATAGCTCCCACAGCATAGTCGCGAGCATCGCACATTATCTCAATTTTTGCTTTATCTACCTCCATACCTTTGGAAGAAACGACATGGCCCAACACTATATCTTGTTCTACCATAAAATGACTTTTTTCATAATTGAGCACAAGGTTAGTTTCAATACAACGCTTAAGGACAAGTGTAATGTTAGTTAAACAAGCATTGAAGGAGTCACCATAATAGTAAAGTCATCCATAAAAAAACTCTAATATATGCTCGGTGTACTCGGAAAATATACTAACCATACACCGTTGAAAAGTGGCAGGTGCGTTGCAAAGTCCAAAGAGCATGCGCCTATAACCGAAAGTTCCAAAGGGGAATGTAAACGTTGTATTTTCTTGATCCTCCGGCACGATAGCTGTAGGGTCCTCCTACCTTAACATCATATAACACATATATTGGACTAAACATTGCATATAATAACGTCTCAAGGTTAAGGTTGTAGTTTGAGCTATAAGATTACAGGCCAAAAATATGAAACTTCAAACTTAATTGATTACATTCTCAAAATGAATGTTAAAGCGATAGAATTATACTACTCCTAGAGTAGAGACTATCCCAAAAATCCTGCATCCTAATTTCTTTCACGCTCCTCATAGCTCACTGTCTCAACCCGACCCTGAGCCTTTTGTCCAAAAGTGTACCTACAGGGACAACACATCGTGAGCATGCACATCTTTACTTAATCATCATAAAAGAAACATAGCAGTAAATGTATGAAATCTTAGTTAAATAAACTTGCTAGTTATTCGTTAACTTCTTCTTGTCGACCCTGATTTACATTCATACATATGGACGTCTTACCCTGTTATACGGCGTCTTACCATATCATAAACATCATATGGCATCTTGCCATGTGGGCGTCTTACCCAATCATAACATCATATGGCATCTTACCGTATCATGACATCGTATAATGATATAAACATCATATAAACATCATCATTACTTGTCATAATCATCTTCATGGATATCGTATCCTCTTCACTTATCATAAACATCATCATCATAATTTACTTATCAAAGTCATTGCTCATCATAAACATCATTATCATAATTTACTTATCATACTCGTCGTCGTAAACATCATCATAAACATCATCATCATCATAAACATTATCATTACAAACATCATATGTAGGAGTATAGTTTACCGTCCGATGCCCGTACGTTTCTTACGTACCTTAATCCCAAAAGTGGAGAAATCGGTGAGCTTTATCTCCTTGAGGTTGTGGGTACTTGGGATGGTTCTACATAACCATACAAATTGATATTAGAAGCTAATCATAGTCCAATATCCAAAAATCCCACAAAAATATCAAAAATGCACATTTTTACACCTCGCGATCGATCGCCGCCCAGGCCCGATCGATCGCGAGATCATACTGAACGAGGCTCAAAATTTTGCATCTTGGCGATCGATCGCCACTTTTGGCGCGATCGATCTCCAGCCTCGCCGATCGATCGCCCAAAGGTGGCGATCGATCGCCAAACGCTACTGGCGCCCACTGCTGGCTCGCGATCGATCGCCAAAAACGGGCGATCGATCGCCAGCACCTGTACATCGAAAAATCGCCATTAATGAGCATTTTTCAAACCTTTCTTCATGCCTTACAAATCCAAACTTCCCTACAACATCAATAACATCATAACCCACTAAAACCCACATAAAACACTTCAAAAATCATACCCCAACCATAAACAACATATACCCAAAACAAACCCACATAAAGCATCAAAAACTAACCCATTTCAACACCAAACATCATAAAACTTTTAGGAATGGTTCCATACCTCTTGTAGGCTCCAAATCCTAACAAAGATCACACAAACAAAGTTTTTGTGGAGCTTTCATTCTCCTTCTTGGGTGGATCTCAAAAATGGGAAGGGTTTGGGTTGGGAAGTGATTTTGGGGATTTTTAAAAAGTGAATGGTAAAGTGGGGGTTAAAGTGATGGGTAAAGGATTAAAAAGGGGTTGTTTAGTTTAATTAAAAATTGTACCCCAAACTTAACGTAATGTATAAAATACTCCACTTGGTATTTTAAAAGCATTTTACAACATGCTACAAACTTCCCTTAAATTCATGCTTTCCTCATAATTGGTAATCAATATAATTAAATCATGCTAACACTTCATTACCCATCATATAAATTAATTACCAACATAAATAATCACATGACCATCATTAATGCTCAAATTGCATACAATTGATTTCGGGGCATCACATTACTCCCCTACTTAAAAGATTTCGTCCTCGAAATCGTATGCACTTACCCATAGAGAAACTAAACATAAATCATACCAGAAAATAGTTCCGGGTAATGCTGCACCATATGCCGTTCCATCTCCCACGTAGCCTCCTCGACACCCCGACGATCCCACTGAACTTTGACAATCGGTATAACTTTACTTCGTAATCTGCGATCCTCACGATCCAGAATTCTGACCGGTCGTTCAACGTAGGATACATCTGAATCCAACTGCACTTCAGTAGGCTGTAAAACATGAGACGGGTCTGGCTCATACTTCCGTAGCATAGAAACGTGGAAAACATCATGAATCCCGGATAAAGACGGCGGTAGAGCCAAACGGTAAGCTAATGTACCAATACGCTGTATCACCTCATACTGTCCAACATATCTTGGAGATAACTTACCCCGCATACCAAAACGGACCACACCCCTGAAGGGTGAGATTTTCAAGAAAACCTTGTCTCCTACTTGGAATTCTAGTGGCCGTCGCCGCTTATTGGCATAGGCTGCTTGGCTATCTTGGGCCGCTTTCATCTTTAAACGTATCATCTTAATCTTTTCTTCCATGTCCTTAATCATATCCGGTCCTCCGACCGCTTTACTTGTCAAGTCCTCCCAATACAGCGGTGACCTACAGCGTCGACCATAAAGAGCTTCAAAAGGGGTTTGAATGCTCGCCTGATAGCTGTTATTATAGGAGAACTCTACCAGTGGTATAGAATCTTGCCACGGAGTATCAAACTCCAAAACACATGCCCTCAGTATATCTTCGAGCGTCTGTATGGTACGCTCTGTTTGGCCGTCTGTCTGAGGGTGATAAGCTGTACTCAGTCTCACTTCGGTGCCCAGAGCCGTCTGGAGACCCTCCCTGAAATGTGAAGTAAACCTTGGGTCTCTGTCAGACACAATCGAGACTGGAATACCATGCAACCTCACCACATCCCGTACATACAATTGGGCCATCTTTAGGTATGTGAAAGTCATACAGTAGGGGATGAAATGAGCTACCTTCGTCAGCCTATCCACGACTACCCAGATCGCATCAAATCCTGAGGCCGTTCTTGGTAGGTGGGTCACGAAGTCCATAGATATGTGCTCCCACTTCCACTTAGGTACTTCCAAGCTCTTCAGCTCGCCACCGGGCCTCTGTCTTTCTGCCTTCACTTGTTGGCAGATCAAACATCTTTTGACGAAAGTCATAACATCACGCTTCATGCGTCTCCACCAGAATTGATCGCATAAGTCCTTGTACATCTTTCTTCCTCCTGGGTGGATACTGAACCGACTACTGTGGGCTCGCTCCAATATTCCTCTACGCAACTCTGGTGTATCTGGGACTACCCATCGGTTGCCCAGCCTTAAGGAATCATCTTCTGCCATTCTGAACTTTGATGGTTGCCCTCGAAGTACTATCGATGACCATCTCTGAACTTCATCATCTAACCTCTGGGCTTTCCTGATAGCCTCAAATATGTCTGGCTCGGCCAATAAGGTCGACACTCGCACCGGCGACGTGTCCACATCAAAATCATAGCCCAGATGGCAATAAGAAGTCATCATCACTGATAAACACATAGCGTCTTCAGCAGTACTCTTCACCTTCCGACTTAAGGCATCTGCTATCAAATTTGCTTTACCAGGATAGTACTCAATCTCACAGTCATAACCCTTGAGCAAATCCATCCATCTTCTGTGACGCATATTCAGTTCAGCCTGAGTGAATAGAAATTTCAGGCTCTTATGGTCAGTATAGATGGTAAACGTCGTACCATAAAGATAATGACGCCAAATCTTCAAGGCGAAAATGATGGCTGCCAGTTCTAGATCATGAACTGGGTACTTGGTCTCATGAGGTTTCAACTGCCTCGAAGCATAAGCCACCACGTGCTTATCTTGCATCAACACACAGCCCAAACCTTGTAGTGATGCATCCGTGTACAAAGCAAATCTCTTATTTTCAGAAGGAATTACCAACACTGGCGCTGTCGTCAAACGACGCTTCAACTCTTGGAAGCTTTCCTCACAAGCTTCGGACCAATAGAACGGGACTCCTTTCTAAGTCAGTTGTGTCAATGGTTTAGCGATCTTAGAAAATCCCTCGACAAAGCGTCGGTAATAACCTGCTAAACCAAGGAAGCTCCGTATCTCGGGCACAGAAGTGGGTTCTGCCCAGTCCATAACAGCTTCAATCTTCCTGGGATCCACAGATATCCCACTGCTAGATATAACATGGCCCAAGAATACCACACTGTTCAACCAGAACTCGCACTTGCTAAACTTCGCTTATAACTGATGATCCCTAAGGATCTGGAGTATTGTTCTCAAGTGCTTCGCGTGTCCTCTTCGGTCCGGGAGTAGATGAGTATGTCGTCAATGAAAACTATGACGAACTGATCCAAATATGGCTGGAACACTCTGTTCATCAAACTCATGAAAACAGCTGGGGCATTCGTCACCCCAAAAGGCATGACTAGAAATTCATAGTGCCCATATCTAGTCCTGAAACTGTCTTCTGAACATCATCTTCCCTTACTCGAATCTGATGGTATCCCGACCTCAGATCGATCTTACTGTAGAGCCGTACCCTGCAACTGGTCAAACAAATCATCGATCCTCGGGAGTGAATATTTATTCTTTACTGTGGCTTTGTTCAGTTGTCTGTAATCGATGCACAAACGCATCGAACCATCTTTCTTCTTCACAAATAAGACTGGTGCACCACAGGGCGATACGCTAGGGCGTATATAGCCCTTGTCAAGGAGCTCTTGCAACTGAATCTTTAACTCCCTTAGTTCCGCTGGTGCCATCCTATATGGGGCACGAGAAATGGCAGACGTCCCCGGTAATAATTCAATCCCAAACTCGACCTCTCTTGTCGGTGGGAATCCGGGAATCTCCTCCGGAAAGACATCAGGGAACTCCGCCACTACGGGTACATCCTCAACTTTTACTTCTTCTTTCTTTTCAGAAACATCGACAGCATAAATGAGATATCTGGTATGACCTCATTCCAATAACTGTGCCATCTTGACAGCAGATATCAATGGGATCTTAGAGCGAGAACCATCCCCATAGAACGTCCATGAAACTCCCATATCAGATTTGAATCGGACAGTCATATGCCTGCAGTTCACAACTGCCTGATACCTGTTCAGAACATCAATGCCCAGAATGCAGTCAAAGTCTGACATTCCCAGAACAATCAAATCTGACCTTAGTTCGTTATCCTCAAAATAAATGAGGCCGTCATAGACAATCTGATCAGTAATCATACTTCTTCCAGCGGGGGTCGAGACTATAAGAGGCGTGGGCGACGGAGAAGTGCATATGTGGTGCCTTTCCACAAAACTTGTCGACACGAAAGAGTGTGACGCACATGTGTCGATCAATATAAAAGCAGGGTGCGTAAATAAAAGACACGTACCCGCTATAACCTCCTCCGGAGCCGCTGTAGCCTGCTCCCTCGTCAAGGCATAAACCTGTCCCTGAGGTGGCCCCATGGGCTGACCTCCATACTGCATAGGTACAAACGGTGGCCTGTGCTGTACTGCTCTTTCTGTAGGCCTCCCTGCAGAGTTCGGTTGTCCTTACCGGTTGGGACATTGCCAAGCAAAGTGGCCCTTGCTGCCACAAACATAGCATCCCATGCAGTCTTTTGTCAGATGTGGTTGCCCACAATTAGAACACAGGACTTTCCCAAATCTGCCTCCCTGAGGCTGTCCTCTTCCTGACTGGGCGTCATCTCTACGGTTTCCTTTCCAATGGTTGTCGGGCCTCTTACCACTGAACCTTGACGCCGATGTGTTTCCTCTTGATTTGAACTGCTCACCCCTTGGCTTCAAATTATCAGGAGTGGATTTCCGAGGGGGTGCTGGAGGTGGTACGACATCAGGGTATGCACCAACTCCTAGCTCGGCTAACTCAGCCCGTGACAGTGCATCATCAAAGCAAGTAGGGCCATAAGTGATCACCCCATCATACAATTCCGGCCTCAAGCCCTTCATGAAGTTCCTCATCTTTGCTTGCGTACTTGTGGCGATATGAGGCACATATCTGAGTAAGGAACAGTATAGAAGAGCATAATCTGATACTGACATGCTACCTTGCTTGAGGTGAGTAAATTCGTCTTCCTTGGCTTGTCGTGCAGCAGCCGAAAAATAGCGGTTTAGAAACCGAGTTCGAAACATCTTCCAATTCACTTCATAACCTTGAGCCTCTTGCTCTACCACGGTGGCCTTCCACCACATCAGCGCCTTCTTGGCCAACTGGAACTCCGCTAGTCTTATCCAGGCCGTCTTAGCACAAGGAGCTGCCACGAAAATTTGCTCTATTCTTTCTAACCACTCTTCAGCTTGTTCCCCTGTTTCCGTTCCTTCAAAGGTCGGGGGTCGGTATGCAAGAAATTGAGTCAAGCTCAGTTCCCCAGGCAGTAATTGCTGTTCAGACGGTTCTTCGCCAAAGGCTGGCGGGGGTAGAGGATTCGTGCGTCCGGCACTTGCATTGACGCTCACAGCGTCACCCACTTCCGCGTTTGCTGCCATACTGCAAGACAAGGGTTAACAACAATATCCAACAGCAGTTCATATAATACCTCGTTAGATAAACAAAACATGTTAGCACAACATCATATACTTCATATGCCACTTATGCACAAAACATGTTTAAAAGTAAGCACCTAGCTAACTTATTGCTAAGGCTACCCTTTACTCATTCCCGGGTTATCTAACCACTGCTCTGATACCACTAATGTAGGGTCCTCCTACCTTAACATCATATAACACATATATTGGACTAAACATTGCATATAATAACGTCTCAAGGTTAAGGTTGTAGTTTGAGCTATAAGATTACATGCCAAAAATATGAAACTTCAAACTTAATTGATTACATTCTCAAAATGAATGTTAAAGCGATAGAATTATACTACTCCTAGAGTAGAGACTATCCCAAAAATCCTGCATCCTAATTTCTTTCACGCTCCTCATAGATCACTGTCTCAACCCGACCCTGAGCCTTTTGTCCAAAAGTGTACCTACAGGGACAACACATCGTGAGCATGCACATCTTTACTTAATCATCATAAAAGAAACATAGCAGTAAATGTATGAAATATTAGTTAAATAAACTTGCTAGTTATTCGTTAACTTCTTCTTGTCGACCCTGATTTACATTCATACATATGGACGTCTTACCCTGTTATACGGCGTCTTACCATATCATAAACATCATATGGCATCTTGTCATGTGTGCGTCTTACCCAATCATAACATCATATGGCATCTTACCGTATCATGACATCTTATCATGATATAAACATCATATAAACATCATCATTACTTGTCATAATCATCTTCATGGATATCGTATCCTCTTCACTTATCATAAACATCATCATCATAATTTACTTATCATACTCATTGCTCATCATAAACATCATTATCATAATTTACTTATCATAATCGTCGTCGTAAACATCATCATAAACATCATCATCATCATAAACATTATCATTACAAACATCATATGTAGGAGTATAGTTTACCGTCCGATGCCCGTACGTTTCTTACGTACCTTAATCCCAAAAGTGGAGAAATCGGAGAGCTTTATCTCCTTGAGGTTGTGGGTACTTGGGATGGTTCTACATAACCATACAAATTGATATTAGAAGCTAATCATAGTCCAATATCCAAAAATCCCACAAAAATATCAAAAATGCACATTTTTACAACCTCGCGATCGATCGCCGCCCAGGCCCGATCGATCGCGAGATCATACTGGACGAGGCTCAAAATTTTGCATCTTGGCGATCGATCGCCACTTTTGGCGCGATCGATCGCCAGCCTCGCCGATCGATCGCCCAAAGGTGGCGATCGATCGCCAAACGCTACTGGCGCCCACTGCTGGCTCGCGATCGATCGCCAAAAACGGGCGATCGATCGCCAGCACCTGTACATCGAAAAATCGCCATTAATGAGCATTTTTCAAACCTTTCTTCATGCCTTACAAATCCAAACTTCCCTACAACATCAATAACATCATAGCCACTAAAACCCACATAAAACACTTCAAAAATCATACCCCAACCATAAACAACATATACCCAAAACAAACCCACATAAAGCATCAAGAACTAACCCATTTCAACACCAAACATCATAAAACTTTTAGGAATGGTTCCATACCTCTTGTAGGCTCCAAATCCTAACAAAGATCACACAAACAAAGTTTTTGTGGAGCTTTCCTTCTCCTTCTTTGGTGGATCTCGAAAATGGGAAGGGTTTGGGGTTGGGAAGTGATTTTGGGGATTTTTAAAAAGTGAATGGTAAAGTGGGGGTTAAAGTGATGGGTAAAGGATTAAAAAGGGGTTGTTTAGTTTAATTAAAAATTGTACCCCAAACTTAACGTAATGTATAAAATACTCCACTTGGTATTTTAAAAGCATTTTACAACATGCTACAAATTTCCCTTAAATTCATGCTTTCCTCATAATTGGTAATCAATATAATTAAATCATGCTAACACTTCATTACCCATCATATAAATTAATTACCAACATAAATAATCACATGACCATCATTAATGCTCAAATTGCATACAATTGATTTCGGGGCATCACAATAGCAATCTGAAAATAACCAGAATATCCATCAAGAAATCAATAATAAGAGTGACATGCTAACCTTTCAAGCATTTGATCAATGAAGGGTAAAGGAAAGTGATCCTTACGGGTCACTGCATTCAGCTTCCGATAGTTGATACAAACTCTCCATACATTTGAATTTGGGTGGTGACCAATTCATTGTCCTTGTTTTTCACTGATGCTAGTCTTCTTTGGTACCCCTTGGATCGGGCTGATCCATTGACTGTCAGAAATGTGGTATATCACTCCAACGGCAAGGAGTTTGAGGATCTCTTCCTTCACAACTTCCATCATTGGTGGGTTAAGTTTTCGTTGCCGTTGGCGTGTAGGATTACTTCCATCTTCAAGTAGGATTCTATGCATGCATGTATAGGGGCTTATTCTTTTAATATGCACAATGGTCCAACCGATGGCGGTTTTGTGCTCCTTGAGCAGTTGAATGAGTTCTTTCTCTTGGTCATCTCCCAACTTGCTAGAGATAATTACCGGTAGTGTACCTCCTTCTGCAAGGAATACATACTTTATGTGGCTTGGTAATTGCTTCAACTCAACGGTGGGTGCCTGCGATACAGACGGTAGTGGCCAAGTGTGAGAAATGGGTAATGAAACAAATGAAATGTTACCTTGTATCTCAGGCGTGGTATCCAAGGTGATGACGGTTTTCTCTACTTCTTCTCCAAAGGACAACTCTTCCTCAAGATGGGTGAGTGGTGTTGTTAGAGCTATCTCCAATTCATCTTTACCTGCAAGCTCAAAAATACCTTGGGACAAGTAAACAAGAATATCGATAGAATAAACAGTATCATCATCGTCACAAGGATATTTCATGGCGTCATGTATATTATATTTAACGACTTCACCATCAAATTTCATAGTGAGTGTTCCACTATGAACGTCTATCTTAGTCTTAGAAGTCTTCAAAAAGGGTCTTCCAACAATATTTGACTACTATTGTCACCATTTGCCATGTCAAGCACATAAAAATCCGCGAGAAAAACCAAATCATTTACTTGCACCAACACATCTCTAGAATTCCTGTAGGGTATGCATTAGACATATCCGCTAATTGGACAATCACCCTAATTTCACTTAAAGGTCCTAGATTTAATGAAGCATAAAGAGAGTATGACATGACATTCATGTTTGCTATCAAATTCCTCACCACTTCCGGTGTTTTATCTACAAAAACTTCACCGCTTGCAGCATCTACTAAATTACTGTCACTAGACATCAAGCCTTCATAATAGTATTGAATGATGAGATGTTCACTTATCTGATGTTGTGGGCAGCTTGCACACAAATTTTTGAAGCGTTCCCAATACTCGTGAAGTATTTCTCCAGTGAATTGCCTAATGTTGTAGATCTCTTTCCTTATGTTGGCGGCTCTTGATGCTGGAAAGTACTTTTCAAGGAAAATCCTCTTCAACTCGTTCCATGTAGTGATTGAGCCGGATGGTAGATAGAATAGCCAATCTTTCGCAACATCCTTTAATGAGAAATGAAAGAACACCCTGGGGTGACTGAATTCACTTTCGAGCTAACTGTAGCGGATTCAATGGGATTGGCCAACTGTCTCAGACTCTGGTTTTCCGCCATATTAATATTTTCTTCTTCTTCTTCTTCTTCTTCTTCTTCTTCTTCTTCTTCTTCTTCTTCTTCTTCTTGTCTCCTACGAGTTTCCCTCATATGTCGATGTAGGGTTCTTTCAATCTCAGAATCGTATTGATATTTGTCATCCTCTGGATGATACCCTACGTGCATGAACAAACAAGAGTAATATAGGAAGACAAATAGCAATATCTAATAGTCAAAAATTAGCATAAAACTAACAATACCTTCCCCGGAAACGGAGCCAAAATTTGGTGGCGCTTATTGTGTACGCCCAAATTAACCCTTCTCAGTTAACAACAAATGAATGTAGCAGTGTAAGTAGGGATCGATCCCACAGGGAAGGACGAATCTTTGTACTAACAAGTGTCAAAATAGGGGGGATTTGAGAATAGCAATTATCTAAAATTATGTAGATGCAAGATTGAAATAAAATAGTAATAAATCAATTAAAGAGAGATCTCGGTTTTGGTCGACGCTACCATTGGAATTCGATTATTCATTCATCGATTTTCTCAGATATGTAATTTTATGCATGGATATTCACCATTGAATATTTAGCATGTATGGTAGATTAGCTCGATTTCTTCGATTTCACCTACAAATACTCAAATATAGCATGTGCATCGAATTATCCATCAAAACATACCAAATCGTAGACAATTAAGCGCAATAGATGTGTCATTTCTAGTCACATCAATACTCATACTTTGAATATCATTATACTAAAACTTGACATCGTGCACTTGCGGTACACAATTGCTACAGTGAAAAATACTGTTTAAATAAATAACAATCAATTGGCGCCGTTGTCGGGGACTAGTTTTAATAATATCAAACGAGATTAATTGACTGTAGTTTAGTCATTTGTTTTTTTTTTAATTATTTTCGATTTATTTTTTCTGTTTGTGTTCTTTTGGTTGATTATTACAGTTTGTTATCCTGTGGTGCTTGCTAAGGATAGTAAGCTTACGCTTGAGCCTTTTGATCAGAGATCGAACGCACCTGTCAAAGGAGGCTAAGGCAAGCAAGATCACTAATGGCTAATAATGAGAAGATTCTAGCACCAAGAGGAGGCAGAGGATGTGAATGACATCGTGGCAGGTACCATTTTATTACACGAATTACCTGCTTATGCATTGTTTGAATGTGGTGCCTCATATTCATTTATATCCAAAAGGTTTGCTAAGAAATTAGCTCTTAAATCGGAATTACTCAGTAAACCATATAGTGTAGCAACACCCGCTAATAAAACCTTAATAGCACATAGTTTACACTGAGATGGCAACTCAGTATTAATGAAAGGGTGTTTAATGTCAATATAATTCAACTCAAAATGGTGTAATTTGATGTTAGCTAAACATCATGCGGTAGTTGACTGTCGCAACAATAATGTCAAACTACTAACTCCAGACGCGGGAGAGATCGTGTATCACGGTAAAGCCAAGGAAATAAAATTCCTACTATCTGTAGCACAAACTTGGAAAGCCATGAAGAACGGTGAATAAGTATACCTAGCAACAATAAAGGAGGTAAAATAAGAAGATAGAAGACATTGCGGTATTACAAGAGTTTCTGGATGTCTTCCATGGAGAGCTCCCAGGTTCAGTTCCAAACCGTGAATTGGGTTTGAAATCAACTTGGTGCCAGACGCTACACCAGTTTCAAAGACACCGTACCAAATGGCTCCAGCCAAATTGAAAGAACTCAAGGAACAACTTCATGAGCTCTTAGACAAGAGGCAAATCAGATCAAGTATATCCCAGTGGGGAGCTCCAGTATTGTTTGTGAAGAAGAAAGACAGGAGCATGAGATTGTGTATCGACTACCGAGAGTTGAATATCACAATCAAGAACAAATACCCTCTTCCAAGGATTGAAGACATGTTCGATCAACTCAAATGAGCTAAAGTCTTTTCTAAGCTCGATCTAAGGTCAGGCTATCATCAACTCAAGATAAAAAAGCAGATGATGTACCGAAACCCGCCTTCAGAACGAGGTATGGGCATTACGAATTCATGGTGATGTCATTTGGCTTGACAAATGCTCCAGCAGTATTCATGGATTTGATGAATCGAATATTCAAGCCATTCCTAGATAACTTTAAGGTGGTGTTCATCGACGACATTCTCATTTATTCATCGAGCAAAGAGGAACATGAACAACATCTTCACCTCACTCTCCAGACATTGATAGAGAAAGAGCTCTACGCCAAATTTAATAAATGTGAATTCTGGTTAGAGAGCATATCTTTCTTAGGGCACATAATATCAAAGGCAGATGTGTCCGTAGATCCTAAAAAGGTAGAGGCAGTTTGGGAGTGGAAAAGGCCAACGTTCGTGACAGAAATTTGAAGCTTCTTGGGGCTAGCTGGTTATTACCGGAAGTTTGTTGAAGGATTCTCCTCAATAGCAGTACCTCTTACAAGGCTCACATAAAAGAACTCAAAATTCATCTGGAGTGAAGAGTGTGAGAAAAGTTTTGATACTTTGAAGAAAAAGCTTTCATCTGCACCAGGTATTGGTACTACCGACTGAAGGCATGGGTGTCACTATTTATAGTGATGCATCGAAAGAAGGACTGTATGTGTACTTATGCAAGAAGGAAGGGAAATTTCTTACGCCTCAAGGCAACTCAAGCCTCACGAGCAAAACTACCCTACGCATGATCTCGAATTAGCCGCTGTAGTCTTTGCCTTAAAAATTTTGAGACTATGGCGCCCAGTGTGAAGTTTTCACGGACCATCAAAGCCTTAAATATTTATTTACTCAGAAAGAATTGAACACGATGCAGAGACGATGGATTGTACTCCTAAAGTAGCAGACGCATTGAGCTGGAAAGGCAAAAGAAAAATGATCTTAGCTTCGCCCTCAGCCCAACCTTGCCTTCGAGAGACCATCAAATTAAGTCAAGATCGAGACCCTAGTCTAACAAAGTTAAAAGAAAAAGTCAGAGAGGGAAAAATCACTGACTTCGAGACTGATAGTGATGGAATTCTGTGGATGAAGAGACGATTGTGTGTGACAAATGTGGACAACATAAGACAAGAGGTGATGTATGAAGAGCATAAATCAAAATTTTCAGTCCACCCTGGAAGTACAAAAATGTACAAGGATTTGAAGGAAAGCTTCTGGTGGAATGCAATGAAGAAAAATGTTGTAAAATTCATCGCCCGATGCTTAGTATGTCAACAAGTTAAGGCTGCGCACCTAAGGCCCGGAGGACTTCTTCAACCTCTTGAAATTCCTGAATGGAAATGGGAACACATCTCCATGGATTTCGTTGTGGGTCAACCAAAATCACAACAGAGCCATGACGGAATATGGTAATCGTGGATAGACTAACTAAATCATCGCATTTTCTACTTGTCCTTATGAATTATAACTTGGACAAGTTGGCAACTCTATATATGGACGATATAGTGAGACTGCATGGAGTCCCAGTGAGCATCCTATCTGATAGAGATTCTAGATTCGTATCACGCTTCTGGAAAAGTTTTAGCAGGCTATTGGAAGTAAAATAAACGGCCTATCACCCACAGACCGATGTCCAGACAGGGAGAACTATCCGAACCCTCGAGAAATGCTAAGAGCTTGTACCTTGGATTTCACTGCAAATTGGAGTGAACTTTTACCTCTGGTTGAGTTCGCTTATAACAATAGTTACCATAGTAGTATTGGGATTGTGCCGTGCGAAGCACTCTATGGACGCAAATATCGATCATCGTTATACTGGGATGAGGTAGGAGAAAGAGCTATCACAGGACCTGAGTTAGTGCAAGCAACTACAGACAAGATCTCTATCATCAGAGACAGACTCAAGGCATCCCAGGATCGACAGAAAAGTTGGGCTGATATGAAGAGGAGATCAGTAGATATTGAGATTGGTGAAAAAGTCTATGTGAAAATTTCACCAATGAAAGGAGTTATTCGATTTGACAAAGGGGAAAGTTGAGTCCGAGATATGTGGGACCATTCGAAGTTCTAGAAAATGTGGGAAAGCTGGCCTATAAACTAACACAACCACCAAGTCTGTCAAGAATTCACAATGTCCTCCACGTATCACAGCTAAGGAAATACATTGCTGACCCAAATCATGTGCTTGAAGCAGAACCCCTAGTGGCTTAAGGGAGTTTGGACGAGACTTTGAAGTACGAAGAAAACCCCATCCGTATTGTGGATTCCAAAAACCAAGTTCTGAGACAAAGGACCATTCCATACGTCAAAATCCAATGGTCAAACCATATTGAAAGAGAAGCTACATGGGAAGTAGAAGAATTGATGCGAAAGAAATACCCCTACCTTTTCCTAGACCAAGATGACTCGAGTTTTGAGGATGAAACTTTCAATAAGGAGGGGATGTAAAGACCCGAGAATTTGTTGTCCTCCAACAACTTAAGGTACATTCAACTATTAGATAATTAAGAATTCTAGTAGGGATATGATTGAATCATGCCATCATTATCTTGTCTAACCTACACTTATTACATAGGACCAAAACACTCCTAACTTTTCAGCACATAAGAACCAAAAATTTCAGCTACTAATTTAAAGGATTTGAGCACCAAACTCTCCACCCAACCGGCCATTAACACGCCTTCCAAGTCAGGATTGAAATCTTCAAAATTGACCCTTGTGATTTTGCCAAGAAATCTAGCCAATAAGAAGCCATAAAAATTCCACAAAAGTTCAATATATTCAGCACCAAATCTCTCGACCAGTACGCATAGAAATTTCAAATTATTCAGCACCAAAAAGTCATTGCATGATTTCAATATTTTAACCATTGTCCAGTCTAGATTTTTTAAAGTTCTACAGCCCATATTTTCGAAGTTTTCACACAATGCATACACAGTGGAGGTGTCAAACAACATTCAAGCGGAGGATAAAAAGAATTCATCATTTTCACACCCTAAATTGTTCAAACACGTCTATAATCTCGGTAAGTAGGCTTTCGTTTCGTTTTTGAGAAAATCATATGTATGTTTTGAAACCTCAATCGATATGTGAATTATGTTGAAATTGTGATGTTCAGATGAAAACTATAACTATATTTTTTAAGCACTTTAAATTTGAATTCTGATTCGGGGGAATTCCTTTATGGCCCTGATGCGGTGGGATTATAACTGTTTACATGACCTGATACGGTGGTTAACCGTTGTTTTGGGAAGTCCAGACCCTTTATTTGTGGGTGATCCGATGTCATGACCTCATCTCTATGAGGGTTAAGTCTAGATACTGATATCAGTACCAAGAGGAAATTAGAGGATTTCTTGTGCTTAACGTATATGAAAAATACTGCTGATATGATATGTTATGTTATGGCTCGATGGAGCAATTATGCTATATGGCTCAATGGGAGCAATTATGTTAAGATGCATTCATATCAGTTTATGATTTGATTATGCTATATGGTTTGGAAAAATTATGAATATGTATTATATTATCACATCGATTGGCCCCCGCTTGCCTAGGGTTTTCCAAAACACTCACCCTTACTCTCGCTTCCCAGATAAAGACGATGAAGGAATTGAAGACGAAAAACAACACCAATTTTGGGTTGGTGATCCGCTGCGTTTCTATGAATTAAAGACTTTAAGTTTTGTTTAATTATGATTCCATTCTTTTATTTCATTTTAAGACTTCTAGGAATTGGTTATGAAATTTTAATTTCGATTGTAAAGATAATTATTTATTTTTATGGAATATAGACTAATTTTTCGTTAAATATGGTATTACGAGGCTTATTGATTTCAAGTTGTTATTGGAAATCAATTACGGTGTTATTGACCCCGGTCTCGGGGCGTGACAAGTCTTTTAGGAATTTTGCATCAATTCGAACAGAGGTGATTAGGTGTTGTACCATGGAACTCACTTGTCCATGAGGCCAGAAGCTTAGGCAGGCAAAATTGAGTTTACAGTCACACGACTTGTTGTGGCCTCGTCCAGATCTTTTCCAGTTTCATGTTGTGATTTTACAGTTTATAAACAGTTACTGTAAGTTTTATTGTTTCTGTATTTCAGTATATTTGTTGGATTTTCAACCAATCATTGTTAGTGCACTATCAAAGTATTTATACTGTTGTTTTTAAAAGTAGTTTGATATTATTTGTGCTCTGTCATTTGTATTATGTTATAGCTTATGACTAGCCAGGTTCCAACCGAAATGCTGAGAATACTGAGATTCCAGTGGTGAAAGCTAGCAGCGCTGAGGTCGTTATGCCAGTTCTGATAAACCCAATGTTGTTCTCTCAATTTGAGAAACCGGAAAAGTTCAAAGGTTCCAACTTTAAGCGTTGGCAGCAGAAGATGATGTTCTTCTTGAACACCTTGAACTTGATCAGGTTTCTAAAAGAGGAGAAACCAGTGGAGGACAAAGAGGATCCTCAAGTCGAATCATGGCTGAATGCCGACTACCTTTGTCGCAACTATGTAATGTATGCTCTTGACGATGCACTTTTCAATATGTATTTCCCCAAAGAAACTGCAAAGGATCTTTGGGAATCATTAGAAATGAAGTACAAAGTTGACGATGCAGGTTCAAAGAAATTTGTAGCCAGACGATTTCCATGACTATCGAATGGTAGATGGCGAAATCGTTGTTGAGCAATGCGAAGAGCTTCAGCTGATATATCATGAACTTGATGCCAAAGGTATGGGGCTAAATGATGCCTTTCAAGTGGCGATGATGATCGAAAAAATTGCCGCCAGCTTGGAAGGACTTCAAGAGCTACCTGAAGCACAAGCGAAAGATGGTGAGCCTCGATGACCTTATCAGGAGGCTTTGTATCGAGCAAGACAACCGAAAAGTTGACAAGAAATCAATCAGAAAGATTTCCAAGGCCAACGTGGTTGAAGTTGGGGACAGCTCCCGCGGGAATAAGCGCAAGCGCACTTATGATTCCAAGAGAGATACTCAGAACATGAGGTTTACCGGTGACTGTTACGTGTGCGGTAAACCTAACCATAAGGCCAAGGACTGCAATCAATTCCAAACCAATGAGGTAGGAAGGTAGTCACAACTAATTGCAAGACAAGAGACCTGCTCATGCCCACATTGCTGAGGACAACCTGAGCTCAGACATGGATGACATGCATCTGACTGCTATGGAGTCGGAGGTAAACCTTGTTTATAGGAACTCCAATGAATGGTGGGTGGACACTAGGGCTACTCGCCACATATGCGTCAACAAATAGATGTTTAAGACCTATCAACTGGTAAATGATGAGCACTGCTACATGAGAAATTTAGCATTCTCAAAAGTTGAAGGCAAGGGAACGGTTGTGCTAAAGATGACTTCCAACAAAGAATTGACTCTTACCTAGGTGCTCTACGTGCCAGAGATCCGGAAAAATATCATCTCGGGAGCAGTGCTGACCAAGAAAGTCTTTCGGCTCGTGTTTGAACAAAGTCATTATGTCCAAGGGTGGTATGTTCCTGGGCAAAGGCTACTTGGCCAATAACCTCTTCAAGATGACTATAATGACTTTAGCTCCTAATGCTAAGTCTAGTTTAGAGGCTGAGATTGATGTAAATGCATCCAGTGAGGCTAGCAAAAGCAAAAATAATGTAATGACTGTTGCCAATGTGGCTAATAAACCTTTAAAGTTTGATTATTCTTGTGAGTCGTTACTTTGTGGCATGTTAGATTATGGCATGTGAATTATAAATCCTTACAAAGGCTAGTATCTCTTAACATATAACCTAAATTTAACATCAATCATAAACACAAGTGTGAGACTTGTGTAGAGGCCAAATTAACCAAGTCTTCATTCCACTCAATTGAGGAAGCACTGAACCGTTAAACTTGATCCATACGAATGTATACGACCTAAACTATGTACAATCTAGAGGTGGTAAAAATTATTTCATAAATTTTATTGATGATTGTACAAGATATTGTTATGTCTACTTAATGAGAAGTAAAGACGAAGTAATTGACATGTTCATTCACTACAAGAATGAAGTTGAGAATCAACTCGATAAAAAGATTAAAAATCTTTGAAGTACCTGAGGCAGTGAATATAAGTCACCATTTGCACAAATATGTATTGAAAGTGGCATTATCCATCAAATCACTGCGTCTTGTCCAGAGCAAAATGGTATTGCTGAAAGGAAGAACTGAACTCTTAAGGAAATGATGAGTGCAATGCTTATAAGTTCTGACTTACCTCAGAACTTGTGGGGAGAAGCTCTGCTTTCCGCCAACTATGTGCTAAACGGAGTACCATATAAAAAGTTAGATAATACGCCTTATGAATTGTGGAAAGGTCGCGCACCTAGCTACAAATTTTTAAGGGTTTGGAGTTGTCTGACAAATGTACCAATTCCTCCCTAAACGGACTAGGATTGGACCTAACATTGTGGATTGTGTATTTATCGGATATGCGCAAGATAGTAGTGCCTATCGATTTCTAGTACACAAGTCAGATAATGCAGAAATGCATGTAAATACTATCATTGAGGCGCTAGGGATGCTTCATTCTTGGCGGAAATCATTCACCATAAAACTCAAACAATGACTGAAACCAATGCTAAGAGATATGTAGATAATAGAGAATCTCAAGAGAATATAGAATTGCCTAGACGAAGCAAAAGAGCGAGAAAAGAGAAGCTTTTGGCTCGGATTTCCTAACATATTTGTTGGAAAAGGATCCGGCTACTTTCAAGGAAGCAAAGTCCTCTCAAGTCTCTGATCTTTGGAAAGAAGCGGTGAACACTGAGATAGAATCTATCTTACATAATCATACTTGGGAACTAGTGGATCTTCCTGCAGGTTGTAAACAACTAGGCCACAAGAGGATCTTCAAGATGAAGATGAAGATGAAGCCTGATGGTACGGTAGATAACTACAAGGCTAGACTTGTAGTCAAAGGCTACAGACAAACTGAGGGTGTTGATTATTTCGGCGCATATGCTCCTGTATCCAGGAAAACGCCGATAAGGTTAATAATTGCATTCTGCATTATATAACGTAGGATTTATCAAATGGATGTGAAAATGGCTTTTCTAAATGGAGATTTAGAAGATGGGGTTCACACGGACAAACCTGAAGGGTTTGTAGTTCCAGGTAAAGAAACGAATGTGTGTAGACTTGTGAAATCCTTGTATGGATTAAAACAAGCACCTAAAAATGGCACGAAAAGTTTGATAGCGTCATGCTTTCAAATGGGTTTAAAACAAATCAATACGATAAATGTGTCTATGTGAAAGGAGACAATACAAACTATATGATAGTATGTCTCTACGTGGATGACATGATACTTGTTGGTAATAAAGTAACATCACAATTACCAAGAAAATGTTGTTGCGGAATTTTGAGATGAAAGATCTAGGTCTTGCAGCGTGATTCTTGGGATGAAGATCACCAAACACGTAAATGGCTATTCTCTCTCCCAGAGTCATTATGACGAGAAGATACTTGACAAGTTTGACAAGGAAAATAACACTACCGCGAAAACACCTATGGAGGTGGTGTCAAATCTTTGCAAGAATCGCAGAGAATGTGCGCGACAACTTGAGTACTCCAGGGTCATATGCATTCTAATATACCTCATGGATTGCACTAGACCTGATATAGCTAACTCAGTCAACAGATTGAATAAATGTACGAGTAATCCCAGTTATGAGCACTGGAAGGCAATAGTTCGAGTTCTTAGTTATCTAAGATACACTTCTAACTAAAGATTACATTATACAAGATATCCAGCAGTAATTGAAAGGTACTCAGATGCAAATTGGATATCGTACTCGAAGAATATAAAGTCCACGAGTGGATCTTTATAATTGGAGGTGCAGTTGTATCATGGAAATCATGCGAACAGACATGTATTGCAAGATCAACTGTGAAATCTGAATTCATAGCCTTAGATCTTACAGCAGAAGAAGCCGATTGGCTTCGGAGTTTCTTGGAACGACATTCTAATATGGTCAAAATTTGTGCCACCCATTAGCGTGCACTGTGATAGTCAATCAACTTTGGGAATAGCACAAAACAATGTGTATAATGGGAAATCTCGACACATACGTCGGAGAGATAAATCAGTGCGAAATCTACTAAAAACCGGTGTTATTTATCTAGATAATGTGCAGTCTAAAGAAAACATTGTGGACCCATTAACGAAAGGTCTAACGAGAGACCGGGTAGAGGTTTCATCGAGGGGAATGGGGTTTAAGACATGAAATTGATTTTCAACCATGATGGCAACCCAACCTGAATTGTAAAATCCAATTTGCAGGTTCAATGGGAAAACCGAATTGTGGGGGAGGGGGGGATCGAACAAAGCACTCTGGAAATTGAGTTCCTTACATATTCATGTGATGAAAGGGTGATTGACCTATATTTTGGGAAGGTTGAGCTCATGCTCTTAATAATTCTTCTATCATGAGATGATAAAGTGGGATATGTCAGGATACTCCTTAGGAGAAATCGCTTATATCGAATGTGAAGACCCTTCTATGAGATGACCCGAGGGTTAAATCTCTAGAGCATTCGATGAAACAATAAAGGCAGTCCAGGGCCAAAATAGACAACAACGAAAGAACCAACAATAGTGTGGAGATGAAACTGTGTGAGTATTGTTGTTTTGGTATACATAAAACGTGGAACAGTTTTAGGCATCACGTCCACTGGTTGACAAGTATATCCAATGATACTTCACTAAGGAATGTTCAAGGTTAACCACCACCTATCCTGATGCAGTGAATTCTCAAAGTACTCTCAAATCTACATTGCGTTGTGTAATTTTTCGCCAATAGCATTCATGTGGGGGATTGTAGGAATTATTAAAAGCCCAACAATTTTGTTAATGGAAACAAAATTTGGTAAGTGAATTTTGAATAGTCAATTGGCTAAAAAATCCCACATTGGATTGAGATACTTATGATTTGTTTATATTGAGAAATAAATCAATAGAGTATAGTTAAGTAGAAAAGACGGGTGCCCCCGTGCGCCATCCGTCCGTTCGCTCCACTCGTCTAGGCTCCTCTTGTCTCGACTCGACTCGACTTGACTTGCAGCGCCCCGTCGCGCGTGTCGCTGCCGCAAAGGGCAGCCCTATCTTTTTACTACTCGAATTTCTAGAAAAAGTGACTTTTCACCTACCTGACTTTTCACCTTCTGTTGAGTATTATTAAATGTGTGACTTTTCACCTCCTGTAGAATTGATATCAGATTTAAGTGTGAGACTTAAATACGTATTAAGTGTGAGGCTTAATATCTGATGTAATGTTTTGAGAGTTTTCATCTACCCCACTAAACATTACACTTAATTTCTGAGACCTTTAGGAGGTCTGCTGCTCAGCTATATAACTTTCTCCAGCTCTATTGTTTCATCCATCCAAAAATCTGCATTTATACATATCACACATATTGTTTGCAAGTACTGCACACTAGTAGTGTTCGAAAGAGTATGCTCAGAATTCTGTTTCAATCCAAACATAGATGATTGGGCGTTGTACCTTATAACTCACTTGTCAAGGAGGCCATAAGCTTATGCAGGCAGTTTATGGCACACAGTTTGCTGTGGCCTCGTCCACAATCTTTTCCAGTTTCTTGTTGTGATATTATAGTTTATAAATTGCTACTGTAAGTTATTATATTTCAGAATAATTTATTTTCAAACATTGATTGTTTAAACTACTTCAATCCGTAAATTTATATAAACAGTTCCAACACTTATTTGGAAAATTCAAGGGATTGGTAATTCTCCCTCCCAAAACAGGCTAGATGTTGTTAGAATTCACATCAACTTTATGGCTATACTTGAACCTATGATCCCGTTGGATGATATTATATGGTTCACAGGTTTGGATTTTATAAAGTCCTTAACAATGTTACTAATAAAATTTGGTTCTTCAATGATCATACCATCTTGATCGAAATTCTATCTAATCATGCTCAAGCACTCCATGTCAAAATGATTTCACCATCTTTTCCTTGTGAGATCTATGCATCTTTTATTTACGCTAGTTGCTCTCATGCGAGCAGATTGGGATAATATCTTGGCTAATAAGCCTCCGGATGGATCCCAATGGATTGTCGGTGGAGATTTCAATGTTATTGATGATGTTGATGAACATGGAATTGCATCTAGAACGGGTGATATGAATGATTTTAATGACTTCATAATTGAATCTGGTCTTATCCTTGCAGGCTATGTTGGTGGTAAATTTAAGTGGACCAATTGGCATATCAAGAAAAGACTTGATCGTATTCTTATTTCTTCTTCATGGAGCAATATATATATATATATATATATATAATGCATCTAAAGTTGAACACATTAGTCGGGCTAATTCTGATCATTACCCGTAGTATATTTCTGCTCATTTTCTTCCAAAGCCTTCCTCGTCCTTTCGATTTCAAAATATGTGGACTGAGCAGGAAGGCTTCCTCCAGACCGTTAGATTTAATTTGAATAATCCTTGTGAGGGTTCTGGCATGCATAAGGTTACTATAAACTGAAGAGGCTTAAACACCATCTTAAATGGTGGAATCTTGAGGTCTTTGGCAATATCTTTGACAAGGTTAAGGCTGCGGAACAACAATTCTCAGAAGCAGAACAACAATTTGAATTAGATCCTTCGGATATTCGTAAACGGGAACTCGATCAAAAACTTTATGAGTTAAATACCATTCACTCTATGGAAGAAAAGTTTTGGATGCCGCTCGTTGGAAGGTGGAAGTGGAACATAAATATACGCGTATTTCATAATATGGTGAATAAAAAGAGATCTCACAGAAATATTAAAATGGAACATGCCTGGAAGAACCTATGTTAATACAAGAATCAGGAGCTTCTTTCTTTGAGAAATTGCTTGTTGGGGAAGACACTGCAATCAATCTTCCTAGGGTTAATTGTATTCCGCAAATTATCAATGATGATGAGAACGAGCTTCTCACTGCTATTCAATCATTGGAGGAAATCAAGGAAGTGGTCTTCTCGATTAATTCGGATGGTGCAGCAGGGCCCGATGTTTTTCAGCCAAATTCTTCAAATGTGCTGGCAATTTATTGATAATTGTTATTTTTACACTTATTTAGATGTGATTTTCTAATGGTTTTAGTATTGATTCCTGGATGATTTTACGCTTTTTATTTTTATAGATTTATATGTTTCAGGAATCAATGTTGAAATGCATAAAAGTAGAGAAAATGAGCCAAAATAATGAAAAATGAACAAACCGAGCGAACACGTCGAAGACAGGAAGAAAGAAAAAATAAAAAAAAATCAGATGTCTTGATCGATCGACGAGCATGGCTCGATCGATCGAGAGTGGCAGAAAAATTCAGAGACGAAATTAAAAAGTGCTCGATCGAGCTAATCTGTTCGACCGATCGCCCAGCAGAATTTTCAGGAAAAAAAAACTTCCTTTTAGGATTTGTGTCCAACAAAAAGTTTCATGTTTTCCATCTTCTATAAATATGATGCATGAAAATTACATTAGTCATTCAGACTTGGAGACCTGGGATTAGCCTCCATCATACCATCCTCCATATCACCATCATCCACATTCACCACAAAATCTATCATAGGAATTGAAACAAGCAAACAAGATAATTGAGGAGCACGATCGAGAAAGAAGCAAGGAAATGATCGAGAATCTACGAACGAAGTCGACTTGGGAGTTTGCTCTTGCTTTTCTATTTTAGTTTTGATTGAATATTGGATTTGTTGTGTTTTTTATGATTGAAAGATATCTTAAACGTAGTTTTTCCTTTGATGTTGTGATTGAATTCCTACATCTTCTATGTGCATGTTTTATTGTTCTTAATCTTTTGAGGTTTGGCCACCTTTGGATGATTCTAGTTATTATAATTGAGAGCAAAAGATAAAATTATAATATAGTAATTCATGAGTGTTTAATATTAGATCGAAAGATAAAATCACATACGAGTGATAACTTTAGGTTATTTAATCTAAAGTTAATAGTTTTCATAAAGTTTCATTCAATATCAAATTGTAAATTTAGTGAACAAAAGTTACTTTGTAATGCCTCGAGATGATAATCATACTTGTTGATATGATTAGTGTGCTATTAGGAGATTATTACGGCATTATGTGGACTCGAGTTCGAGTTGAACCGAGTGTGATACCTTGTATGATAACACATGACATAAGAACATAAACATATGAATTGACTTGCTATGTGGTGCATGTCTTGTTGTATCAAGTCCAAGAGATCATGGACAAGAGAATTTAGATGCATGAAGTGTGTAGTGGGTTACTATATTGATGCATTTCCCAAGCACTTGAGAAAAGTGTATTTGCATTTGTACTAAACTCAGATTTTCAAACACCTAGTACACCACATACACCTCAAAATTTCTACACAAGCTCCTCTCCAACCCTTGCTTGCTCTTGCACTCTTGTCTTGTACTTAAGCTTGGAATCACAAGGCTTGTGAACTAGAATTGGATTCTAGTGGGTAAGAGTTATGTGTATGTGCTTTATGTGCTTAGTATGTATTGGTTTTAAGTTGAGTTGGAATATAAGCATATGAAGTGGTAATTCTTGAATTCATATATGATTTCATGTAATGAATTGAGTTGTTTAGTTAAGGAAACTTACTCATATGAAGATATTGCATGCCTTTATCATGTTTGGGTAGAAGGAATTTAGTTGGAAGAGTTGAACCATGAAGATAATCTCAAAATCGTCATGTTCTGAAATTTTCAAATGTCGACGATCGATCGCGAGCCCTATGACGATCGATCGCCGAAGCTGAGTAAAATTATAAGGCGATGAAATGGCTTGGTGATCGATCGGTGAAACATAGCGATCGATCGCGAGTGAACAGAACATTTTGCGGATCGATCGCGAGACAATGGCGATCGATTGTGATGAAACATAAAATGTTGGCGATCGATCGGGAAAAATGGCGATCGATCGCTAGGGTGTAACTTTTGAAAATTATTAGATTTTTTTGTGGAATTTGATATTGAATCTTATTTTGACATGATACATTGTTGGTATTCATGTAGCATCATCACAAGGGACGGGATAAAGAGGCGTTTAACTATTGACACCTGATATATTTTGTATCGCACGACAGGTACGTTTTGACATATGAGTATTGAGTTTGATTATGTGATGTTGCTTATCTATATTGAGATTGAGCTATATGATTGTTGAATCATATTGGTATATATTCATGTTGTTGAGGTTAATGCCATGCGAGGTATGCTACTGTTGAGCATATGCTTTGGCATGAGAGGTATGCTCTTGTTGAGCATATGCTTTGGCATGAGAGGTATGCTCTTGTTGAGCATATGCTTTGGCTGTTATAACGTGTGAGGACGGAAATATGATATGTGCTGCTAATATGGGACGTGAAGGCTGAGCCACTGACATATTTAGTTGAGAGGCATATCATATATGTTCTGTTATAACAGGATGATGATTGAGACATGTCATGACATATTTGCATATTGTGATGCATGTTACAGAACAATCAAAGTTGCGATTTTACGATGGTTATTTATCGTATGATATTTTCTTATTGATATAGAACTGAGATGGTTGTCTATCAATACTTATGTTGTGTGATTGTTTCTGTAGGGACTCATAGAATTGGGAGGACGGAATTATGAGTCGATTTCTGCTGCGAGCTGAACCACTGATTAGGAGTTGAACTTCTTTAGGTTGTTCTGATGTATATGTGATGTATATTATGTCAAGGTTTTGTTAGGGTTTTGTAAATGTTGTAACAACGGACATAGTAAAACTCTTAATCAGTGTGTATTATTACTTAAATCCTACTCACATGTGTATACAGATTTGATAAATATGGATTAAGTAAAGATGACCCCACATACTTGTTGCAATTTGGTGTTAGGTTTAATATAGCTCGATAGAGTATATTGAATAAATTCGGAAAACTCGTCACCTTAGAGATGGTTGGATAAAAGAATTGTAAAAGATTGGTTAGGTGAATCATTGCTTTGATAATACTTTCTTATGGACTTTTCTCGTGATCTTCGATTGTTTTGGTTGGATTAGAATAGTTTAATTTAGTTATTAGTTAACTTATTAATTAATTATCGTAAGTTGAATTTAGTTTAAAGAAATTTTATTTGGTACTTGCTTGTTAATTCCCATGGGTTCGACAATCCGTATTCTTCCTATCTATACTAAAACTTGACACTGTGCACTTGCGGTATAATCGTGTTGCTTTGGAATTTTATTATTTAAATAAATCACGATCAAGTTTTTGGCGCCGTTGCGAGGTTCTTTGACTGTAATTTAACCATTTTTGTTTATTTCTTTCAGAAAAACAAATAATAATAATAATAAATTAATTTTGTTTTTGTTTTGTTTTTCTTGCAAGGTACTTGGGATGCTTCATCCACAAGCTTTGTCCAACAACCCTTAGAGTCGTTCTATGCAGCGTGTGAGAGATTCAACGATTTGACAAACACATACCGGTATCATGACTTTCCAAACTACACTCTTCTGCAATATTTCTTCAGTGCTTTGGATGCGGACACACGAGGATGGGTATTCAACGGAGCTTTGGCAACTGGTAGTCCTTTGGTTGATAGAGATGAAGACAGTGTCTTGCACTTGTTTAATGATATGGTGAACTTCTACTACCAGTGGCATTGGAATCCTTCACTACAGGTTGGAACCACCAATACCCACCAGAGTCTCACGACCCTCATTTTACAGGCCCACCACTTGAACCTCACGGAGAGACGAGTGACAGCTCTGCAGAAGTCAGTGCTCATTTTGAGGATACGTTACTTAGATTTATGGAATCATGTGAGACAAGGATTGAAAGTCAGACCAACTCAATGCGTCGTCTGGAGCAGTAAATGGCGATTCTCATGGAAACATTATCTACGAGCTGCCAAGCGAAGGAGACGAGACCGACTAATCAAGAGGAGACGAATCAAGTTGGGTTTCATGACGATGATAACTCAACCAACCAAGTTTGGGAGAGTGATCCTATTAGTGTGGAAGATTCAAGGGAATGCAAGCCACCTACATTAATTGAGCCTACATGGCGGAAGTATCCGAGGAATTCCTAATGGAAGATGAGCCGAGTTTGAAGTTTGAGGATGAGATGATTTTTGAGAATTTTGTTATGAGATTATCGATGGTGACATGTTTTATACCATATGAGGACCCATTCTTCCAATCGATCCAAACTTCGCCACACTATATCCTCCAAGAGAAAAATCCAAACATAGAATCCTTCTCCCATGCCTACCACTTCAAACCGAAAGTTGTTGGACCGACGAGTCTACACTGTTCAAATCATGCCAATCTTGAGGGCATACTGAATGAAGACCCATTCGTGGTATCATATGATACTTACTATCGGCAGCCGCTCTTTGATAGTTGCTTCTGGTGGTCAAGCCGACGACTAAAATCGGCGCTTCTCGGGAAGCAACCCAAGCGTATCCTTTTACTATTTAGTTTTGTTTTATTTTTAGTTTTTACATTTAGTTTGTTTATCTCTCGAGTCAACTATTTACCATTTACTTTCTTCTCTTGCTAGGTACTCAGTTGGAGCGATGAACCCCTACAACAGTGGAGCTTTCAAAAGCCAATCTTTCTCGACCATCATGCAAGTGTCTTGATCCGGGGAGTTTACTATTTTCCGTGTTTCTTTTAAACATTGAGGACAATGTTTGATTTAAGTTTGGAGGAGTGGCTTGCATGTTTTACTTGTTTAATATACATGATGTGTGCTTAATTGAAACTTGAATCGTCCGATTATTATGAGATAAAAAAAAAATTTGAGTTCAAACTTGAGAAAGGAATGAATTATAGTAGTGGCTATTCAATGAGGATTTTGATCTCACTATGCATATGAACTTGAATTTTGATGATTGTTAGATTTGTACATGGATATCCTGTTTTGAGTAACATGTCAAGAATGAGAATACTTTGAGCACATTGAGTCATGATCTTGTGGATTGCATGTTGAATAGTTATAATTGTTGTGAACTTGATGATTTGTCTTGAGCATCTTAGAGTTATCCTAGAACCTATTTAATGAGAACACTTTGTGGCGAAATTTTATAGTTACAAACTTGGGTTGGAAATGATCTAGATTATTTTGACACGTTTGAGCCTTTCAAGCTTACGTTGTATACATTATTCGCTAGTGTCCATTGTTGAGCTTTATTGAAAAAAAGAATGGTATATGCATTGCATATAATTAGACCATCATTCGACATTCTTGGTAAACTCATTACCTACCCTAATAGGAGCCTAAATGGAAAAAAAAATTTATCATTACCCTAAGGGAGTATAATGAATCTCATTCGATGCACGTGGATTTGTTATATCTTAATGAGCTTATTGAAAAAGATTGATGAATGATAAAAAGAGAAAAAGAAAAGATGTAAAGAAAGAGCCTTGAGAAAAAAGTATATAAATAAGACCCAGAGTGGCCAAGGCTAGAAAAAAGGAAGATAAGCTCAATATGTGCTACAAAAAAAAGTGAACTTTACATGATATACTCTTTTCTTTGTGATATCCTATCTTTCCTTGAAACCGACACCAAAGGCCAAACATTACAAGCTTAAAAAGACATTTTAATCCAAGTTTAGGGAGTAACTATCATTAGTGGAGAAGTTGTTTGAAAATAGGCCTATAGGAAGCTTGATGATAATATCGACTTTGAGTTTATTAACATGATTTGATCTTGAATATGTGCATGAAACTTGAGATTGACAATAGCACAAACGCATGTTCCGATTTTGAGATGTGTGTTGCTTGACTTAGGATAATAATGTCTTGTTCAACTTTTATATATGTGTATGAGATATCTGAGAATAATGAAAACCATGAAAGAGTTTGTTTCAAGTATCGAGAATGAACTCTACCTTATGAGTTTAATGCTTAATCGAGACGATCAAGTGATAAGTTTGGGGGAGTTGATAAGTGTTATTTTTACACTTATTTAGACGTGATTTTCTAATGGTTTTAGTATTTATTCCTGGATGATTTTACGCTTTTTTGGTATAGAATTGTATGTTTCAGGAATCAATGTTGAAATGCATAAAAGTAGAGAAAGTGAGCCAAAACATGATAAAAAATGACCAAACCGAGCGAACACGTCGAAGACAGGAAGAAAAAATAAAATAAAAAAAATCAGAGACGACATTAAAGAGTGCTCGATCGATCGAGCTGGTCTGTTCGATCGATCGCCTAGTAGAATTATCAGGAAAAAAAAACTTCCTTTTATAGTTTGTATCCAAAAATGAAGTTTCATGTTTCCATATTCTATAAATATGATGCACGGAAATTACATTAGTCATTCAGACTTGGAGACCTAGGATTAGCCTACATCATACCATCCTCCATATCACCATCATCCACCTTCACCACAAATCTATCCTAGGAATTGGAACAAGCCAACAAGATAATCGATGAGCACGATCGAGAAAGAAGCAAGGGAATGATCGAGAATCAACGAACGAAGTCGACTTGGGAGTTTGCTCTTGCTTTTCTATTTTATGTTTTAAATGAATATTGGATTTGTTATTTTTTTTTATGATTGAGAGATATCTTAAACATAGTTTTGCCTTTGATATTGTGATTGAATTCCTACATCTTCTATGTGCATGTTTTATTGTTCTTAATTCTTTTGAAGGTTTGGCCACCTTTGGATGATTCTAGTTATTATAATTGAAATCGAAAGATAAAATTATAATACGACATAGTAATTATGATTAGATCGAAAGATAAAATCACATACGAGTAATAGCTTTAGATTATTTAATCTAAAGTTAGTAGTTTTCATAAAGTTTCATTCAATATCGAATTGTTAATGAAGTGAACGAAAGTTACTTGTTGCAATTTGGTGTTAGGATACTGAATAAATTCGGAAAACCCATCACCTTAGAGATGATTGGATAAAAGAATTTTAAGGGAATGGTTACGTGAATCATTGTCTTGATAATTCTTTCTTGTCGACTTTTCTCGTGATCATCGATTGTTTTTTGTTGGATTAGAGTAGTTTAATTTAGTTATTAGTTAACTTATTAATTCGTAGGTTAAATATAGTTTAAAGAAATCTTATTTGGTATTTGATTGTTAGTCTATGTGGGTTCGACAATCCGTATTCTTCATATATATACTAAAACTTGACACCGTGCACTTGTGGTATAATCGAGCTGCTTTGGAATTTTATTGTTTAAATAAATCACGATCATTTATCCATCTTGATGTCCATCTTGATGTCTATGCCTCGTACCTTTACGACAACTATAATCATACTTATCCCTAAGCGTAACAGTGCTCAACAATTGAGTGATTTCTGCCCTACAAGCTTATATAATGTTACTAACAAAATCATCACTAAACTTGTTACGTTATGGCTGAACTCGATGCTTGATAAGATAAACGCCCCTTCTCAAAGTGGTTTTGAGTTGGAGCTTCTCATTTCGGATAATATACTTATGGCTCAGGAATTGATTCACAAAATTAACCTTCCCATTAGAGGGGGGTAATCTTGTTATGATGTAACATGGCAAAGTGGTTATATATGTATCTCGTCAATTATAAATTAAAATAACTGTAAAAAGAATTAATGATATTTTGAACTTGGCAAGTCAAATTGTCCTCTTTTGGTTAATCTATCATCGTTAGCTTGTTCAAATAATTGCATATCGTAGTGAGAATGCGGGAATGATCCTGATTAGGTGAAGTAGTACATGTATAATTAAGGTACTGCAAATATAACTGAATTGATCAATATAATGTTCAAACCAATATCTTAATTCCATGTTATTGAAAGAATAATTAATGCTGATTTTCTTAAAGATTCAAATGAGGAAGTGTGAAATGGCAGGAGAATCTTAATCGAGTCCTATTGAAATAATTGATTATCATTTATTTATTTTATTGAAATATTATATGAAAAAAAATGAATAATAGGACAAGAGGAATGTAAATTTATTTCCAATTGCATTAGTTTGGAAAACAAATAATTCATGTAATGAGATGAGTAGTTAGTCAAATTGTGTATCATTGAATGTGTAGATTGAATATCTGCTCAATTAAGCCGTCTTGAAACAAAAGAGTAAGATATGTTGTGATTGATTAACATATGTCATGTATATACTTTAATGAATTATATGAGATTACATGCCTATGTGATTTTATTTAACTTATGTGACACTCGTAGCATCCATGCTTGGAATATCTATGTATTGAAATTAATGTTTTGTTAATACGCATCATTTACATACATCGATGCATGACATGCACGTTGAGCTATGATCATTAAATACCCTGTTTTTTGGACTTAGGGATACACATTGCGGATGGTATCGCGATACTATGACTGACACTAAGTGGCTAGAACGGTATAGGGAATCGTGGTCTCCTCTAATTACCATGATTTGTTGAGACGAGGGATTGATCGCACCATGCTGATGTCATCTCGTGTATATCCTTGATTATATATTTTCAGTATGCGTATATTGATATATGTAAACCATGTGATGTGTTCCTCGTATGAAAAATTAATTTAATTTTTCGATGTTTATAGTAAAATAATCATTGTATGATCATTATTCACATTATTAGGATTATGCCTGACAGAAGATCAAGTTACATGGCTAGTAAACCTACTTGGTTCATCTAACACCCCCACTATAATAGAGCCAACTTGAGTTCTGAATCGAATGTGTTAGTTTGATGATGTTCCTAAGGTCATACACCCAAAGCACTACTTCTAGGTAGTATTAAACAATTCATCCAATGGGGTTGGTTAAAACTTACATTGATTGAACCGAAATGCATTCAATCTGAGTTTTTTGTGCCCTTAGGTAGTTCATGTTGACAAATTTCAGTTTCCAATATGTATAATTTTCTCACTACCCAAGAAACATATATTGCATTTAATAACATGGTGATTAATGATATCAATAAGATAAAAAAAAAAAAAAAAGTATTATAATTACAATGGCTTGCTCAGCTCCAATTCAGGGCAATCGTCAAGTAATTTACCTCAGTACCTCACCTTAACTGCTACATCATGTGCATGCATGTTGAAACAAATTAACTAGGGATCGGGTCTCATCATAATAATAGTATTACTATTTTTTATCCAGATTGAAGTGTGAAACAGAATTAAAAAATTATAAATATTCTTCGATATACATGAAACTATACTTAGTGGATCAAGTAAAACAATTTTTTTTTGAAGTAGGTCTTCAAATTAACCGATATTTATTCACAATATTGTAATTTCTGAAACTTTCATTGAGTAATGTATTATCGTTTTCTTCTCAAAAAAAAAAAAAAAACCCACCATCATATAAGCAACTTATACACAGATCACACAAAAGCGAGACTCAACATCAGTCTCTAGTCAAACTTTGCTACCTCGAGCAATACAATATATGCTGCATGGACAGGGGTACAACACGACTCGGACACAAGGGTACATATTTTCAAAAAGTTACACACGTCTAGGATATATTAATATTTTCTTTTTGTTTATCTAGATTCTAAATATACATTATGTTCTAACATACTAAAATTCAAGAAATATTTTAATTATCAAATACATCAATAATACAACTGAAAATGATATAAAGTTGTATACATACAATAAACACAACTCAAACTACATAAACATAAAAAATAAAAATAAAAAATTAATATTTTTTTTATATATTTTTATACTACATCAAATACAACTCGAACTACAAAAAGCACTCAAACTACACCAAACTCAGCTTAAAAAAACAACACCAAACTACATATAAAAAAGTTAAAAAAAATTTAAAAAAATGTCTTTAAAGAAAAAAATTTAATAAATAAAATTTACTTTTCCCACCTCCACCGTGTCCTGCCATGTCCACGGTATGTCGACACGTGTCGAATTTTTTTTAAAAAATGCCTAGCGTGTAACACCCCAAAAATATACAAAATTAGACAAAATGAAGTGAAGCTATCTAAAATAATCCTTAAAATATGCATAATATTAAAATAATAATAGTAATAAATCCATAATAATGGTAAAATATTGAAAGAAAATTCATTAGGCATCACAATACCATTTATCACACTAAATTCAAATATATATTTAAATCATAGAAACAATAAATAATAATAATAATTACTTGATTGCAAGATCTTTGTTACATGACATATCATATTGATGCATTACACTGTTTGATAATTACAGATATTAAAGCTAATGTTATTCCCTCACTAAGTCCCCAAAGACTTAACCTCTGTTTTCATTGTTATTTATTGTGAGTTCCAGATACAGGAGTACCGGAGCCATAACCAGAGGGAAATTAGGAAAAAATTGAAATGTTGGCTTACCGGGACTGTTATAGTATTTTCTCTTTTATTAAGTGTCGGACCGTTATGAGGGGTTTGTACTGTGATGTATTTTGTTACTAATTAGAATGTATAAACGCTTCCGTTACTAAAAATGAATGTTTGACTAAACGCTTCTGCTATTTCCGAAAAGGTTTAAAACCATCGTGCGTAACGTTCTTATAGAATGTGGTACCAGATAAGGGTTAAAGTAATATGTGCCCGAGTCGGGTCCCACAGAGGTGGTATCAGAGCCAGGCTCCCAGTCTATTATGAAATATCTTTGGGTAATAGAATAAACTCCATAAGAATTTTATGCTTTGGGTTGTAAGATATTGATGAAGTTGACCGGTTTATTTCAGGGTAAAAGTTTTTAGTGCTCATACAGGAATGATAAGAACACCTTGGTAAGAAAGAGCAACTAACTATTTGTGACCATATATAGGCCGAGCTCGAAAAAGTTTTCTCTATTGAGAATTTTATGGTTGACATTCAGATCGAGTAAACCCGGAACAACTAAAAATGATTGATAGTATATGACCAAACATTTTTTCCACAGTTGTCACTATTTCAAAGAATGATGACTTAGCTTTATTATAGTCAAATACTTTCATTTTGTGCAATACACATTATTAATATTAACTCCCTATTTAAAAAGAAATATGTTTTAAATCACCATTTTCTCATATTTGATGATGTCATCAAGAAATAATTCACGAGCTAGAATGTCATCGTCACTTGGTGGTAGCTCTCACACGAGAAATCAAGGAAATGAGGGAAATCAAGAAAATGAGGAAAATTCTTCTGAGGAAGTACCTAACCCAAGAAGGAACGACGAGCAAGAAGAACAGCATCCTCGACAAGAGCTACCCAACAGGAATGCGATGGAACTTTTACTACAGTTCATGCAATTCTGTCAGCAAAATCCACCACGAAATGTCATGAGGAATGAAGAATCGTTAGATAGAGCACGTGAACGATTTCTGAGGTTCCACCCACCTAAATTCTACGGAACCCCTAATGCCCATCATGCAGAAGAATGGTTGCTCAAAGTTGAGAGAATTTTTACTGTTCTCAACTATTCTGATGAACAGAAGGTCAGCTTTGCTGTCTATCAATTTGAAGATGCAGCTCATCACTGATAGAGAGTCATAGATCACCAATGGAAAAGAAATCAAACCCCGAGGACATGGGCGAATTTTGTACGTGCATTCGAGGAGAAATATGTTACGCAGGTAATATTGAACACCCGTGAACGAGAGTTTATGGATTTGCTACAAGGAAGACATATTGTAGCTGAATACGAGGCCGAATTCCACCGTCTAATTCACTATGCTCCACATTATATGGATGATGAACCAAGAAAAACTAAGAAATTCATTCAAGGCTTAAATCTTGATATCCGTTGGGCCACACTATCCACCGAATCCACTAATTATCTTCCTGCAGTCAACCAAGCGTTACGAGTTGAATCCGATATCAAATCATTGATCCAAAGAGAGCAGAGGGAAAAGAGGCTCTATAACCCAAATTTGACAGACATAAGCAACAAGAAGAGGAATCTTGGAAATTAAATGATTGGCGAACCAACTGGAGAGAAACCACAAAGAGACTTGGGTAATGTCAATGCACCGAAATGTGGATATTGCAAGATGCCCACTCACAAGGAAGAGAACTGCTGGAGAAAGAACGGAAAATGTCTGGTCTGTGGAAGTTAACAACATCGTATCCAGGATTGCCCAAAAAGGACCCAGAAGATACCACCGCCACAAAAACCGAGAATCCCAGCAAGGGTTTATGCCTTAATGGGAAATGAAGAAGTTGACCCGATCGTTGTGGTTGAAGGTACCGTTATTCACTTTCAAAAGTTGACTAAATTTTGTTCGACCCTAGAGCTACACATTCTTTTGTTATACTAATAACAATTGGCATATCATCTAGGAATCAGTTTACCGATAAGAATTGAGGTAACCACCGACATCGTCAATAAGAACTACCCACTAAAATTCTACGAACCAGAAAATCAAATATATTTAATCAAGCTAAATACATGATAACGATATTATACTGAGCCTGGACTGGTTGTTCAAACATCAAGCACACGTA
This sequence comes from Haberlea rhodopensis, assembly GCA_907163345.1. Lineage (NCBI taxonomy): Eukaryota > Viridiplantae > Streptophyta > Magnoliopsida > Lamiales > Gesneriaceae > Haberlea > Haberlea rhodopensis. The sequence continues at coordinate 6,532,073 of CAJQUN010000017.1, forward strand.
AACTGCTATACCAAGGAAGTAACTTCACTAGGTGCGACTACACCATCTACCAGATGCCAGCAATCATAAATGATAGATGGTGGTAATATCTACAATGGAATCAAGAAAAGATATAAGAGATGAGAAACTAAAACGAGGTAAATATAGCTACCAGAGAGAAAGTCTCAGCAAAATCATTACCTGAGGTTGGATTTGACCCTAACCTTTTTCTTCCCTTTTTAAAGTCGCTCACTCTTTCAGCTAGAGAACCTTTTGCGGGCATACACTACTCCACCCAGTTTCTTTGTCATTTCAAATCCGGCCATGGATTAATTAGGACTTGATATCAAAATTTTGATGTTGATATTGACAGTTTCTTTGAATACATACGCCCTACATTCATACCCGGGTAGTGGAATAATTTTTTTTTTCCTCGGATCATGGGCTTCTTCTCTTTTACTTCTTCATTCTTACCCTAATACTAAAGGGATCGTTAGACACAACTCAGAGAGTCAATAGACCATGCTGCTTATCAGAAACTGAAAACCACAAGTGTAGTTTTCTCGACTTGACAACAAGAAGATTCCTAGAAAATCGTTTATAGAAGATCAACTTGATAAAGAATCACTCTGCGTCAAATACAGGAATCATGTCAAAGGAAGCTAGGACATTGAAGTAAAGACTACTGAAGATTCCAACTTAAGGCTCCAGAGTTTTGCGGTGAAAATGATGGAATCTGGAGACCAGATTCCTTGAAGGAGGGGAGATTATAACACCCCAAAGTATCAATTACAAAATTAGACAAAATAAGTGAAGCTATCTAAAATAATCCTTAAAATATGCATAATATTAAAATAATAATAATAATAAATTCATAATAATGGTAAAATATTGAAAGAAAATTCATTAGGCATCAAAATACAATTTATCACACTAAATTCAAATATATATTTAAATTAGGCATCAAAATACAATTTATCACACTAAATTCAAATATATATTTAAATCATAGAAACAATAAATAATAATAATAACAATAATAATAATAATAATTTATGAATTTATGTTTAATTATTTCATAATATTAGCTAAAAAAGAAAGATTTAATTAATATTAGGTATTGACACTTGTCAATACAATTGCCCCAACACATGTCAACTCCTTAAAGCCTCAATCCATGCAAAACCCCTATAAATACCCCCCCATTTCATCAGATTGAACTGACAAATTCAAGAGCAAGTTTGAGAGAGAGAGTGTAGGAAATAGGCAGAAAATGGAGTGGAAATAAGAAAGTTATGAGGAAAAATACCAAATCTCCTCCAAAACATCCGAAAATTTCACCAACATTCATTATACACCCAGAAAACATTTAGTATAGGAGGTGTTCAAAAATCAATATCAAAATTCGTCCAGAAAATCAAAATCGCGAAGAACTGTGAGCTGTCCAAAGCCCAGAAACCCCATTTCAAGGTATTGGTTTCAAGCTACGATTTAGTGCCTTTATCAAACGATTTTAAACTTGGAGTCTAAATGAAAGTTGTTCAAAATGTATTAAGGCTTATAGGTATGTCGGCCGATGGCCCAAACGGCCGCCGTACAAACTGATTTTTGGCAACCAAAACACCTCGTTAATCATTATGAAAATTAGAATTCTGGGCAAAATCGGTTTGGAATTTCAAAATGATTTCTAAACGAAAATGGTAGATCTCGTCGCGGCGGACACGACTGTTAATTTTCAGCCGTGCGTGGCGGCCGGGGCTTGTCCACGCGCCGTCACGGTGGCGCATGAGATACACGCGCCTCCCCGATATGGCGTTTTCCGGTGGCCGAACATTTCTGGACTGATTTTAGGCATTTCTGGAAAGTTTCGTGATTTTTCGACTTATGGTTGAATTATCATGAATTTTTAAAGTCTTATTCAAAATTACCCGGGCAAGTTTTGTACAAAAATTATTTGCAGAAGATTCAACAACATATCTGGGTTACTAATCACTATAAATTACTTATATTATGTTTATAGGAATTTAATTGTCAACTGGGTTCAAAATCAAGTCAATCCAGTAAGATATCAAGTAGTAAGGTGAGATGTACCACCGATTTCTTGTTATATAGCCCTTTTGGCATTTGGCATGGAATTTACAGTATCTTGTTATTCATTATCTCACATTTTATATATTGTCATCATATTGTACATTATCTCGTTCCATTGGTCATCTTGATCTGCATGTTTAATTATCTTCAATGTTATCGATTACTAATGGATCCTTTGATTGAACGAATCCTTTGACTGGATGATTGAATGAATGGAGCAATGGATATTTATCCACTGGACAACGTGGCTTCGGCTCGGAAAGTGAGTCCAATGAACAACGGATGACAGTCCGGGTATATGGTTCATCTGAACAACGCGCACCATTTTATGGTCCGGAGAATGGTTCACCTTGGCTCGTAAATGATTGAATGTACAGGATCCGATCTGAATATGTGGGGAAAAGTGCTACACCAACTGTCCGGTGGGAGCCACCTCTTTAGCCCACGATATTCCCTCTAAAATCCTATATCGTCACTGTTCATTATTGACAATTACTTGATTGCAAGATCTTTGTTACATGACATATCATATTGATACATTACACTATTTGATAATTACAGATATTAAAGCTAATTTTATTCGCTCACTAAGTCCCCAAAGACTTAACCTCTGTTTTCCTTGTTATTTATTGTGAGTTCCAGATACAGGAGTACCGGAGCCAGAACCGGAGGGAAATTAGGAAAAAATCGAAATGTTGGCTTACCGAGACTGTTATAGTATTTTCTCTTTTATTATGTGTCGGACCGTTATGAGGAGTTTGTACTGTGATGTATTTTGTTACTAATTAGAATGTATAAACGCTTCCGCTACTAAAAATGAATATTAGACTTAACACTTCTGCTATTTCCGAAAAGGTTTAAAATCATCGTGTGTAATGTTCTTAAATAATGTGGTACCAGATAAGGGTTAAAGTAATATGTGCCCGAGTCGGGTCCCACATAGCGTGTCCGACGCCGTGTTCTGTCGGGTCCGCAGAGTGTTTGTCCCTGCATGATTTTTGATTTTTTAGGATGTTGGTGCAATATATAATATAATGCTGGTTTTGAAACTAGAACACGAGTTAAAGTGGTATTTTTTAGGTTTCATTTTAAGTCACATTTATTTTAAAATATCATAAATTCTTTCGCAAATACATGTCGAGACCTAAATGACCATAGTCATTTCCAATCACCCGAAACTATGCTCGAGCTTTAGCAAGCAGGCAGAGGCGACTACACGCTACTCGAGATCAACTCGGTTAGTGTGAGCGTAAGTATATATATCAGCTTCATATACGCATTTGAAGAATAATAAAGTTAAACTTATCCATCAAATTCCGGACTCAGAATTAGAAACCCAGATGTGCTATTGCATCATCGAGTAAACGCGTAAAATGACAAAATTTTCATGATAAACAACTAGAAAGAGTTTCAAGCCCACAACAACTTTTAGCTAAACAGAAGCACAAGGTTCCTATGTTCTGCAACTCCAGCAATTTTGAAGCGAAAACAAAAAACAAGGGCCAAGATTTGTTACCGTCCCCTCGAAACGGATTCATTCAACTCTTCAGGCGATGATTGAAACAGCTCTATATAGCGACTGCCAAGTGTCATCCTATCCTTGGCCAATGCTGCTTTTGCTTCATCTGCACCAGCAAACTCCACAAAAGCTTCTCCAGTGGGTCTCCCTTCAAAATTATAGGTTATATAGATCGACTCTTCTGATAAAGAAAAATCCTTAAAGAAGTCGATTATATCATCCTTGCCAGCTGAAAATGGCAAACCCCTCATCCGCAGTACAGGTGTAGGCTCGGCAGGGTCCTTCACCTCAAAGGATTTTGGTAATATCCTGATAGAAATAAATCCCAATAACTTTATTTTTCAAGAGCATCTTGCTAGTCCTTTGTAAAAATTCCTCGCAATAAAAAAATTTAAGATCCTCAAACTATGAAAAGTAAAGATTGGGATGCATATAACAAATTAGTAGCACGTTCCACCTGGAATATCCTAAAAGAAAAGATAATTTATATCAAAAGCTTCCAAAAGTTTGAGACTACAGGCAGTCATTTACAATATTGTTGCCTGACAAAAAGTATTTCAAAAACATCAACGATAGGTTGGAATTAATATTTGGCAAGTAACCGCAGAGAGATAACTAAGCTGAAAAGAAAAAAAAAAAACATTTCTGCGGATCGTGGACTTGAATAATTGAACGCTACATATATCTGTATCAGTGAACAAAAGGCACTTATACATAGTTGCTCCACATAAGTAAAAAGAATGCCTCATAACCCTATTACCAAAAGCATCCATTATAATATATCCATTATAATATATGTAATCCAAAATTCTGAAATTAATTCCATTTCAAACAGAATAGACAATCTTTTAAGTTATCAGAATAAGAATAAATAATGCAAAAAAAATTCTGTGAAATTGATTTCTCGAATGAAACCACATATATTGTGTTTGCCCAAGAAACAGAACATGTTCATGTGAAAAATCTGAGAAATAAAGATAATATATACGAGTGAATATGAAAAAGGTGGCACACGAGATGGAGGACAACACTAGTGTCCCTCATTGAAGAGATGAAGGAATAAAAACGAAGAGAAGATATGTAAGCTAATCGTACAACTAAAGCACAAAAAGTATAATGACTCTGAAGCCACATAAGGATAGAAACTAGAGTAAGAAATAGTTACCGCCCCCTTGAAACTGCTTCTTCCAACTCCTCACGTGCTGCAGGGAAAAGTTCTATGTATCGATACCCAAGGGTCATCCTATCCTTAGACATTGCAGATCGTGAATCCTCAGGAGTTGCAAACTCAACAAATGCTTCCCCAGCTGGCCTTCCTTCAGAATTAGCAATTAAATGAATTTTATCCTCTGAAAGCACAAAATCCTTGAAGAAGTTCATGATTTCCTCCTTGGTGGCAGAGAAAGGCAAACCCCTCAACCGTAACACCCCTTTAAATTCTGACGAGTCCCATGTCTCATCAGAAGATCTTGCCCTAGGTGCACCACGATGAGGTGAACCACCAGGAGCATCAAAAACTTCATTAGCTACAGCCTTATAGTATTCATCTTTTCCGCTTCGAAAAACCTCAACATATCTCCTACCTATGTTTTGCCTATTCCTCTGTAGAGCAAAATCAATTTGAAGAGGATAGCCCAAAACACAATAAGCTTCTCCAGTGAACTTCCCCACTTTATGGACAAACAAGACATCAATAACATCTAAACCATGGAAGAAATCGACAATTTCAGCCTCTGCACAATCAAAGGGAAGGCCTCGCAGTCGAACAACAGGAAAAGGTGGGGGAATATAAGAATATGCGGGAGGCGGTGGAGGTGGAGCATTATACATGTAACTTGTACCAGGAGCTCCATAATATGAAGACCCCTGATCCATCAGCCGCTGCCGTTTCATACCACCCATTTCACGAGCATCACCAGTGTCTGCAAATTTACTTCACAGCCACACAAACACAAAAGATTCACCGGTTAAATACTTCATTCATAAAATATCAGATACTTTTTATGGAAACTATACACTGCTCAATGAATCCTATCGAATATTCATTTCACAAATAGCTAGTTCAATAGTCAAAAGCAGTCAAGAGCTGAGCTCTGGGATATAACTCTATCCTTGATTCTTACTATGAAGATTCATATTTCATACGATATTAAAGTAACAAGCTAGCAAACAGGATAAAAATGAAACAACCTTCCTTCCAGTGGTACAATATTGTAATTTTGGAACAGGAATTCACAACAAATGAATCGAAACTAAGATGTAACTATTCACAACTTCAGTTCCATGTGCAGGTCCTATGCAAATTGCAATTTACTGGCACATGGCACAATTAAAGAGAACAACAAATTTATCGAAATCGGACAGCAAGAAAAGGATATCTAAAGTGGCCAAATTCAAAGCCCAAAATCAGAACACAAACAATAACAAGAAAAACAAAATTCCCAAACATGTTTAAACCGCGTCAACAAAAAAACACACACATATCCGAGAAAATAGACAGCGTCGAAATCAATCGCTGATCCAAGCAAATCGAACACCAAAATAAGAACACATAAAAGCTAGAAATTAATCCTTACGTTCCAAAGCAAACTAAAGAGAATTCAAGTTTTGCTACTTCTTACCCTCTGTAGAACATTATTTGCACTTTCTGAAGAATTAATTGTGGGCTGTGCCGAAAAATCTTTCCCCAACTGAGAAAATCGGGTAATGATGTTGCGCACAACACTGTGGGCGAGGCGGATCGACCGGACTATGCAGGGGAAGGGCAATACCCTTGACCAAATAGCGTCGTTTCGATGTTACGCTTATCAGAATATTGTTTTTTAGGTTGACCCTTTCGTACACGACATTATCTTGATGCCTAATTAAAAGCGAATTATGCCCAGAGATCGATCGAGCTTTTGTATATTAGCGAATGCGATTTCATTATACACGCATTACAAAAATGGTAAGCAATATTTAATTTCTTAGGGAAATAATGATTTTAAGTTATTGGACTATATGTTCGCGTTCAATCATGCAAGGTTTCATGTGACTAATATTTGATATTTATATAGATTGTGATTATGAATGGGATTTTCGTTGGAAAAATGTTCGGATTGAAATTAAGTATGTAAAAGTCGGAATATAAGAATTGGGAAAAAAACAGGTAAAACAGGATGAGAAAACTCTGCCCTGTCAAAACCTGGGCAGTGTAAGCAGTATTAGGGTGCTCCCTGAACAAGGCCAGCGCTGCATACTACCTGGGCGCTATAGCACTGGGGGGCGCTATAGCACTCGCGCCCCAGCGCCTGCTAAGTGGCGCCCCAGCGCCATACATTCTGTCCAAGTCGCGAAAAACTGATTTTTTTGAAGGGTTGTACATCCTTTCTTGTATAGATGCGAGTTTTGATGAAAAACACTTTCAAAATATGTCTTTTGATGGTGTCTTATGATTTTCTATAAAAGGAACATCTCATTGTTGAATTAAAAACGCTTCTGCAAGATCAAATTCACGTTTGAAAGGAAAAATTCTGTGCATTTTCCTGCATACTCATATTGTTCATTCTCTTTCTCGTTTGAGTGCCTTTAAACCTTTGTTGTTTAAGAATTTGTGATTTGAAATGCTGCTATCACAAATTATAGTCGTCGTATTTAGAACGATTGCCGCTAACCGTGAGCACCACAGCGGAGCAATATCTTTCCAAGGACAAAGAGTAGAGATCTTGCCTCGACATCCTACAAAGTCATTGTTATCTTGCTTGCATTATTCCTAAGATACACATCCCTAATAAGATTACTACAATCTTGAAAATAAATATGTAACAAATGTCTTTATCGAATGGAACAACGACTACCGTACATCATAGAGAAAAGCCTGAGAAGTTCAACATAACCGACTTTAAGAGATGGCAACAAAAGATGCTCTTTTACTTGACTACACTAAATTTGACAAGGTTCTTAAATAAGGATGCTCCTACTGTTGAAGATGGAGAAACCGACACCCAAAAGAGGGTTGCACTTGATGCATGGAATCAAAGTGACTTCCTTTGCAAGAACTACATCCTAAACAGATTAGAAAATAAATTATATAATGTTTATTGCCTTTGGAAACAGCAAAGGAACTATGGGAATCTCTGGAAAAGAAGTATACATCCGAGGATGTCAGCATGGAAAAATTCATTGTTGGACAGTTCCTGGATTTCAAGATGGTTGACACCAAGCCGGTGATGGAACAAGTGCAAGATTTACAAGTGATCTTGCATGATATTCATGCGGAGTGAATGGAGATGAGTCTTGAATATCTTGTGGTTCGATTGCGAATCGAGGAGGACAACAATACGTCTGTGAGGAAGGCGGGTAGACACCAAATGGAATCACATACGACTTGTTGAATAACATACCGGCACAAAGCGAAAGTTTGACGGTGGCCTCCGAAAGTGGAACGGCGAAAAAGTTCAAGGGCAAGTGGTAAGTCAATCACGTGGCCAACGATTGTCATAACAAAGACGATCGTAGGAAATCAAAGGATCAAGTCAATGTGGCCGAACATGATCGGCTATCATGACTTGAATGATCTAATTCTAATCGATGTGGTCTTTGAGGGAATTTGGTGGACAATCCTAATGAATGGTTTGTTGATTCCGGTGCTACCCGGCATTTATGCTCTGAAAAGACCATTTTTTCCTCGTACACTCCAATAAGTGGACGTCAACTCTATATGGGAAACTCTACAACATCTATGGTTGTTGGATTGGCAAATGTGGTTCTAAAGATGACTTCGGGACAGACATTGAAAATGGAAGCCTTCGACTGGTCAACTCCATAAAGCATAGAGGATGCTCACACTATTGTAGCTCTGCAGGACAGACACCAAACTACCAAGTGGGAAATTGAAGTCATAAGGGGTCGACTAGGCATTTCTGTCTCCGCTCTCTTCAAAACAGCTGATCATCAAAGGATTCAATGAGTGTAGAACCGGTACTGACCGATGCTGAGATTGATAAAATTATTGACTACTTTACTGACGAGTGGGGAGAACCAGCTGAGAACAGAAGAGAAGCAGATGTACCGACGGGATCCTTCAGATCAGTATCAGTAGAGGAATCTCTACCTATGGACTATGAATCTGATCCAGAAGAGTCGGAATCATTACCTCACTCCTCTGGTAATCCAATAAACTTTGAAAAGGATCAATCCAATGATCACCTGAATCGATGATCGTGGATGTTGAAATTTTTTGGATGTTGAGCTTATGATGCAGAATGTTGTGCAGAATATTCTTATTGACGAAGAAGCAGAAGGCACATCGGTTGAGAAGACATCAGTTGATGACCAAATGGAGGGAGTCTCGGAACATGATTTATTTATTTCTCGCACTGGGGTACTGACCCCCTTTGTGGGGGCTGTCATGTCTTTTGTTGTTCGGACATGACAGGCTTTACAAGAGGACATGGTGACGATGCTTACAGCGACGCATCGAGATATACCAGAGCTCCTTGAGAGCGAGCTCAGGTTTATATTTTATGTTTTGCGTCCCAGTAGTTGTTAGAATATTTTTACTTAGGTTTTAAATTACCGGGGTATGCCCCAAGTATCTGTATTTTAATTATTTTGCTACAAGTTGATGATATATTTGATAATTTATGTTATGATCAACATGTTGAATTGGAAACCGGAATTACATATTTTAAGTATCAGTATCTATATATCACCTAAAAGCGAAAAAAATTTAGAGTCGTTTGATAAAACATTTGAAATAAATCTTCCGCTGTTTACGCAAATTAATCATTATGTGTTAATTAAACACCACCTTAGGATCGGCCCCTCACAGTCTGCTTCGCCGGTACTTGTGTCGACATTGTTAGCAAAACGAGATATTTTTCAGAACATCGGAATGGCTCAAACGACAGACAATGAAATACAAAGATGGATAACACTGGTTGTAAGAACCCCCGTGTCCTTAACCCGTTATTAGTGTATTTAACCCATGCATTTAGTGCTTACAATCATATATGTAGGGGAACCACTTGCTAACATATGACAAAACATGCCAATAATACATTTTTCTTACATTATTCCATATAATGTACAATTTCCCCCAACCAAGTCCATTTAACATATCATGCACCCTTGTAATACACTAACACGTTCTCAATTCATTTTGCAATTCCTAATTAATTGCATGCAACACATAAATGAAAAGAGATACAAACCATATACACATAATACTGCTCACATGCGAGCATCGAATAAGTACATGTGTATCTAATGTATAAATAGCATACTCACTACCAGCTCTGGTACTTCGATCCTGGAAGTACCTCCAATCAACAGCTCGAGCTTAACTCCAAAGCCATCGATGTACCTGTTCACCTGTCCCAACAGAGACAGCCCCCACACGGGGTAAGCATACCAATACCATAATCCAATAATCATAATATTACAATTTATAATTTACAGAATGTAAATGCCATGAATTTTAAATGATACTCCATGGATGGTATCATCCTCATCCGGATCCCCTGTGTTGTTCATGTTCTCAAAATAACTGAAAACATCAAATTGTCAAATGCAGTTAATCATTACATTGAGTAAATAATCCGTTCCCCATATACTGATAACATAATCAATAAAATCAAATCATTAAACAATGATTACAGATATTCCATATATCTCACCAATGGTTCAATAGTTCTATTTCATCGCTCGCTCTACAATAGCGGCATGCTAATCTCACGCACGCTCAACAGCGGCGGCGTCATAGCCGATGTTCCCTCAACAGCGACATCATCCCAATCATTGCTCGCTCAAAAGAGGCACCATATAATTCCAAATGCATATCAAGTGATTGCAACAACCATATATTATTCATACACATGACAATAATATATATATCTATGAATGCTCGTATGTTACACGTACCTCATGATTCCGTAGTCCGAACCAAAACGTGACTGAGTCCCGCGACCCGATGAATTATGTGCTAACACATAAATAATTCACAATTAAACACAAGCATTGTCAGAACCCTGGTTCCTTAAGTGTGGATTAAAGGCGTAAATAGAGCTAACATACATCTATAGAGTATAAAGTTCGTGTTGATGCCTTGAGCTATTAAGATTACAGGCCAAAATACAATTTCCAAAACGGATTAATTACATTCCCAACCAATTGAATGTTAATCCTATAGCTTTACACTACTCCTAGAGTAGAGAGTATACAAAAGAATTAAGCCTGCTATACCCAAAAGCACTCATCTCTACATCAACCAGCCTTAGCCCATCCGCCCAAAAGTACCTACAAGAACAACCCCAAAACCATGAGCATGTATATAAACCATATTCACAATAATATGATTGTAATTCAAATGCATAAACCGTAAATACAATTCACTTCATGTATCTAATACATTTAAAAGCTCCATTTGGTTGTCCCTGTACCACAATCATAATCAATGGATTATAATACCAATAATGTATGTCATGACATGCATCTATTCCATGTATACCAATGGCCATTTTCAGTCTTATTATATCAGTGGCATAATACCCCTCGCATTTACATGACAACGGCATTAATACCCCTCGCTTTGACATATTAGTGGCATAATATCCCTCGCAATAGTAATATGACAGTGGAATGATCCTCCGCTTCGACATATTTACGGCAAATATTCTTCATCGCTATGACATGGCAGCGGCAAGTATTCTATCATCGCTTCGACATGAAGGCGGCACGTATTCTTCATCACTGGAATATAATCTCGACTCACAATCACATGCACTAATGCATCCAATATACACATGCAACCATAATGCATATCCAAACCATGTATGCAACCGTGATGCATAACCAAGACCATGTATGCAACCATAATGCATAATGAACTCCATGTGTGCAACCATAATGCATAACCAATTCAATGCGTATAAATACGTTTTACCGTCCGATGCCCGTACGTCTCACTACGTACCTTAGTTCCAAAATGGAGACGTCGATGGACTTTATCTCCTTGGCTGTGTTGCCACCTGGGATGGTTCTACACATTCACACAAACCAATATTAGGAGCCAATAATAGTCCAATAAAATTAAAAAATGTACCCCAATAATTAGCATGATGTATAAAATACCCCAACATGATATTTTAAAAGCATTTTACCAAAATGCACCAAAATCACATTTAGATCCATGCTTTACCACATATTCATCAATTATCATAACCCCCAATTTCCCAACATGCATAACATGCACCCTGAAATGCGCCACCGGGTCACGCCTACCATGTGACTAAGCATTTCACCAAGATAATTAATTCCAACACATAATTTAATTATCACCATAAATAATCACATAAACATAATTAATGCGCAATTTGCATATAATTATTTCGGGGATATTACAATACTCCCCTACTTATAAGATTTCGTCCTCGAAATCGCATGCACTTACCCAAACGAAACTAAACATAAATCACATACCAGAAAATAGTTCCGGGTAGTGCTGCACCATATGCTGCTCCGTCTCCCACGTGGCCTCCTCGACACCCCTGCGATCCCACTGAACCTTGACCATCGGTATCACTTTGTTCCGTAGTCTGCGATCAGCTCTATCCAGAATCCTGACTGGCCGTTCCTCGTAGGACACATCAGAATCTAACTGTACCTCAGAAGGCTGCAACACATGTGATGGATCCGGCTCATATTTCCTCAACATAGATACGTGGAATACGTCGTGAATACCAGATAACGACGGTGGCAAAGCTAAACGGTAAGCCAAGGTACCGATGCGCTGTAAATTCTCATACGGTCCAACATACCTTGGAGACAATTTCCCACGCATACCAAACCGCACAACACCTCTGAAAGGTGAGATCTTCAAAAAGACCCTGTCTCCCAACTGAAACTCCAACGGTCTCCGCCGTTTATTCGCATAGGTTGTCTGCCTGTCCTGGGCTGCCTTCATTTTCTGACGGATAACCTTGATTTTATCCTCCATTTCCCGAATCAGTTCGGGCCCTCCTACTGCTTTACTAGTCAAATCATCCCAGTACAATGGCGACCTACATCGCGACCATATAGAGCCTCAAACGGAGCCATCTGAATACTCGCCTGATAGCTATTATTGTAAGAGAACTCTACCAAGGCCAATGAATCTTGCCATGAGGCATCAAACTCTAATACACAAGCCAGTAGCATTTCCTCGAGCGTCTGTATCGTACGCTCGGTCTGACCGTCTGTCTGGGGATGATATGTTGTACTCAACCTCACCTCAGTACCCAAAGCTGACTGTAGACCTCCCCAGAAATGAGATGTAAACCGTGGATCTCTGTCAGATAATATAGACACTGGAATCCCGTGTATTCTCACCACATCCCGGACGTACAGCTGAGCCATCCTCAAGTACGTGTACGTCATACTGTAGGGAATGAAATGAGCTACCTTCGTCAGCCTATCAATGATCACCCAAATGGCATCACAACCAGAAGTAGTCATCGGCAGGTGGGTCACAAAGTCCATAGATATGTGCTTCCACTTCCATTCCGGTATCTCTAAGCTCCTTAGCTCGCCACCAGGTCTCTGCCTCTCTGCCTTAACCTGCTGACAAATCAAACACCTCTTGACAAAAGCGATCACATCACGCTTCATTCGCTTCCACCAGAACTGGTCACATAGGTCCTTATACATTTTCCTCCCGCCTGGGTGGATAATAAGCCTGCTACTATGAGCTCGCTCCAAGATCCCTCTACGCAACTCTAGCGTACTCGGGACTACCCAACGGCTACCGAGTCTCAAAGAACCATCCTCAGCCACTCTGAATTTTGATGGCTGTCCTTGAAGTACCAATGATGACCATCTCTGAACCTCATCATCCATCTTCTGGGCTCTCCTGATATTCTCATAAATGTCCGGCTCTGCCAATAAAGTCGATACCCATAACGGCGATGCATCCACATCGAAATCATAGCCCAGATGGCAGTAAGAAGTCATCATAGCTGACAAATACATTGGTATCCTCAGCAGTACTCTTCACCTTCCGACTCAAGGCGTCTGCCGTCAAGTTTGCTTTTCCATGATGGTACTCTATCTCACTGTCAGAGTCCTTGAGTAAATCCATCCATCTCCTCTGTCGCATATTCAGCCCCTCCTGAGGAAACAAGAACTTTAGGCTCTTATGATCTGTATAAATGGTAAACGACGTACCATACAAATAATGCCTCCAAATCTTCAGGGCAAAGATAATAGCCGCCAACTCCAAATCATGGACTGGGTATCTAGCCTCATGCGGCTTCAACTGTCTTGATGCATAAGCTACCACATGCTTATCTTGCATCAATACACAACCCAAGCCCTGTAGTGATGCATCAGTGTACAAAAGAAACCTCTTGTTCTCCGTGGGAATCACTAACACCGGCGCCGTTGTCAATCGATGCTTCAACTCTTGGAAGCTTTGCTCACAAGCCTCAGACCAATAGAAAGGTATCCCTTTTTGAGTCAACTGAGTCAATGGCTTAGCAATCTTAGAAAATCCTTCGATGAAGCGTCGATAATAACCAGCCAAACCAAGGAAACTCTGTATCTCAGGCACAGAAGTGGGTGCAGCCCACTCCATCACAGCCTCAATCTTCCTGGGGTCCATCGATATCCCACTGCTAGATATAACATGCCCCAGGAATACTACACTGCTCAACCAAAACTCACACTTGCTGAGCTTGGCAAATAACTGATGATCTCTGAGGATCTGGAGTACTGTCCTCAAGTGTTTCACGTGCTCTTCCTCACTCCGAGAGTAGATGAGTATGTCGTCAATAAACACAATGATGAACTGGTCTAGATAGGGTTGGAACACCTGGTTCATCAAGCTCATAAAGACAGTCGGGGCGTTCGTCACACCGAACGGCATAACTAGGAACTCTTAATGCCCATACGGAGTCCGGAACGCTGTCTTCTAAACATTCTCCTCTCTAACCCGAATCTGGTGGTAACCTGACCTCAAGTCAATCTTGCTATAAAGCTTAGTACCCTGCAATTGATCAAATAAATTATCGATCCTTGGGAGAGGATATTTGTTCTTTACCGTGACCTTATTCAGTTGCCGGTAATCGATGCACAAACGCATCGAACCATCCTTCTTCTTCACAAAAAGAACCGGTGTGCCCCAAGGAGATACGCTAGGGCGTATATATCCTTTGTCAAGGAGCTCCTGTAATTGTTCCTTTAATTCCCTTAACTCCGCTGGTGCCATCCTGTAAGGGGCGCGAGAAATAGCGGATGTCCCCGGTAATAACTCGATCCCAAACTCGACTTCTCTAGCCGGTGGGAATCCTGGAATCTCCTCCGGGAACACATCAGCAAACTCTGACTTGTACATCCTCAACTCTTAACTCTTTACTCTTTCCCGTCGTGTCCACGGCATAAATAAGATAGCCCGTGTGTCCACGTTCCAATAATTGGGACATTTTGATCGCCGAAATCAACGGAATCTTCGCACGAGAACCGTTCCCATAGAAAGTCCACTGAATTCCCATATCAGATATGAACCGAACTGTCCTTTGCCGACAATCCACCACTGCCTGATATCTGTTCAGTATGTCGATGCCCATAATGCAATCAAAGTCTGACATACCCAATACAATCAAATCTGCCTTTATCTCATTGCCCTCAAAATAAATGAGGCAATCCATCATAAACTGATATATGAATATATCAGAGTAACGTGGAATACACCTCTTTATTCCACATCACAATATGCAACAACAATGCATAATATGCAACAACAGTGCATAATAACATGTATCATACTCTTAATGCATCACATTGCATTCATCATGTGTCAAAAGACAAACATAAAGTACATGTTACCGTTGGGATGCCCGTACGTCGCTTACGTACCTTTCCAAAATGTAGTGTGTTGTGGGACTCTATCCCCTGCGATGTGTAGCTGTCTGTGAAGGCTCTACACCAGTGTACAACACAATATTAGAAGTCTCATTACAATCCAATATCAAAATTAAACAATTTCTACATTTCAAAAAAAAAAATAGGCATTACCGATCGATCGGACCTCATCACCGATCGATCGGTGAACTGTTTGAATTAAACAAAACAGCTACGGCTTTTGCCGATCGATCGGTGTTCTTCACCGATCGATCGGTCGCTCTGTTTCAACCCAGGTTTTCCAGAATTCTCTAACACCGATATTCATACCCTTCAATCTAACATGTAAGACATACAACATGCCAAGACCAACATGCTAGCAGTTATAACACACTACCCTGAGTGTATTCATATCAAATTTACACTCCAAACATAAGCACACATGCATAAACGTCGACCATTCACACAAGTACTCGATCAACTTTTCTGGAAACAAGGCAACATATTCATTTCCATATTTCTTGAGCACCTCATTGCATGCTATTAAAACTACAACATATAACATAAAGCATGCTCGAACAAACATGCCAAGGGCTTCACAAAACTACCATGCATATTTTCACATCAAAGGTTTACCAAAACCTAAGCTAACGTGCATGATAACGCCTTCATAAAAACACTCCCAACTCATATTTTTCCAGAAAACAGGGCGCAACCTTACCCAGATTTTCGAACACCATACTTTACATGCTTATTTCCTCTACATAAAACATGTAATATACATAAGGAAAAACACTGAGAACTTCATAACAACACCATGTAAGCATTTAAATCAAAGGTTTTAAGAAACCTAATCTAACAAGCCGTTTTCACGCCACCTAAAAACATGTACTTAAACAAGTTTAAAGCAAAAACAGAGCATGGTTTCTCACCCTACTTTGCTCCGATTTTCGAAGGACTTCCAGGCGATGAAAAAGGGAAAGCTCCTCAGAATTTTGCTTAGCAAGTGCTGGTGAAGAAATGGGAGAGAAGGCTCGAGAATTGGAGTGGCTGAGAGTGGTGAAATGATTGAGCCAAGTGGTGACTAAAGTCAGCATGTGTACAGGCTGATTGGCATGGGTTGGGGGGTGGTTGGGTGTTGGGTGGTTTGATGTGTTATGTTTTGGTCCCGGTATTTAGCACGATGTATTAGAATATCCTCACACGATATTTATAGTATTTTCTCAATAAAATACTTCAATACCCATTAACATGCTTTACCAAAACAAACAACACACACCCCAAATAAACATGCCACGACCCCAAAATCCCAACATATATCACATGCACCCTGAAATGAATCTCCCCAATAATATTAATTCAATCCCATGAATTAACACCCAAATCATCATAATTAAATTAAATGATTAAATCACATAATCATTTCGGGGATATCACAATACTCCCCTACTTATAAGATTTCGTCCCCGAAATCAAACATGCTCACCAACATGAAGTAAAACAATAAATAAACGCATACCAGAAAACAGTTCTGGATAGTGCTGCACCATGTGTCGCTCTGTCTCCCACGTGGCCTCCTCGACACCCCTACGATCCCACTGTACTTTGACCATAGGAATGACTTTGTTCCGAAGCCTGCGGTCTGCTATATCCAAGATCCTGATAGGCCGCTCCACATAAGAAACATCAGACTCTATCTGAACCTCTGAAGGCTGCAACACATGTGAAGGATCCGGCTCATACTTCCTCAGCATAGACACATGAAATACGTCGTGTATACCAGACAGAGAGGGCGGTAAAGCTAAACGGTACGCCAGAGTACCCACACGCTGCAAGATCTCATACGGCCCCACATATCTCGGGGACAACTTCCCCCGCATACCAAACCGTACTACACCTCTGAAAGGTGAGATTTTCAGGAAGACTCTGTCGCCTAACTGAAACTCCAACGGTCTACGCCGCTGATTGGCATATGCTGCCTGTCTGCCCTGAGCTGCCTTCATCTTTCTTCTGATAACCTTAACTTTCTCTTTCATTTCCTGAACCAACTCTGGTCCTCCAACCGACTTACGGTCCATGTCATCCCAACACAAGGGTGACCTACAACGCCTACCATAGAGGGCCTCGAAAGGAGCCATCTGTATACTTTCCTGGTAGCTGTTGTTGTAAGAGAACTCCACCAAGGCTATCGAGTCCTGCCATGAAGTGTCGAACTCTAGCACACAAGCTCTCAACATATCTTCGAGCGTCTGTATAGTACGCTCAGTTTGTCCGTCCGTCTGAGGGTGATAGGCTGTGCTCAGCCTCAACTCTGTACCTAGAGCTCTCTGCAGACCCTCCCAGAAGTGAGATGTGAACCGCGGATCTCGATCGAACACTATCGAAACAGGGGTCCCGTGTAGTCTCACCACATCTCTGACATATAACTGTGCCATCCTCAAGTGCGTATATGTCATACAGTAGGGAATGAAGTGAGCCACTTTAGTCAATCTGTCCACGACTACCCAGATGGCATCAAAACCCGAAACAGTCCTCGGTAAGTGGGTCACGAAATCCATAGACACGTGCTGCCACTTCCACTCGGGTATCTCCAAACTCCTTAGCTCACCTCCAGGCCTCTGCCTCTCGGCCTTTACCTGTTGACAGATCAAACAACGCTTGACGAACGAAAGTAACATCCCGTTTCATTCGCCTCCACCAGAACTGGCTGTATAAATCCTTATACATCTTCTTCCCGCCTGGGTGGATACTCATCCTGCTGCAATGAGCTCGCTGTAATAAACCCTGACGCAACTTGGGTGCATCTGGAACCACCCATCTGTCGCCAAGTCTCAGAGAACCGTCCTCAGCCACTCTGAATCTCGATGGCTGATCTGAATGAACCACTGACATCCATCTCTGAACCTCTGCATCGGTCCCCTGAGCCTTCCTGATGTGATCATAAATAACAGGTTCAGCTAACAATGTCAAAACCTGTACCGGTGAAGCAGACACATCATAATCAAATCCCAAATGGCAGTAGGAGCCCAACATAGCTGATAGACACATAGCATCCTCTGCTGTGCTCCTCACCTTCCGACTCAAAGCGTCGGCTGTCAGATTTGCTTTCCCGGGATGGTATTGGATTTCACAATCATAATCCTTCAGCAGGTCCATCCATCTCCTCTGCCTCATGTTCAGCTCAGCCTGTGTAAACAAGAACTTCAGGCTCTTGTGATCAGTGAAGATGGTAAATGAGGTACCGTATAAGTAGTGTCGCCATATCTTCAAGGCGAACACTATAGCTGCCAACTCCAGATCATGGACTGGATACCTCGTCTCGTGTGGCTTCAACTGTCTCGAAGCGTAAGCCACTACATGTCTGTCCTGCATCAGTACGCACCCTAAGCCCTGTAGCGATGCGTCGGTATAAAGAACAAATCCTTTGTTCTCCTTGGGAATCACTAGAACTGGTGCAGTAGTCAGTCTTTGCTTCAATTCCCTGAAACTCTGCTCACAAGCCTCTGACCAACAAAATGAGACTCCCTTCTGAGTCAGCTGTGTAAGTGGCTTGGCGATCTTTGAGAAACCCTCGATGAAACGTCGATAATAGCCAGCCAGACCAAGAAAACTTCGAATCTCACTGACTGAAGTAGGGGCAGACCAATACATAACTGCCTCTATCTTCCTCGGGTCTACTGATATCCCCTCTCGTGATATGATATGGCCCAAGAATGCTACACTGCTCAGCCAAAACTCACACTTGCTGAGTTTGGCGTACAACTGATGATCTCTGAGGATCTGGAGCACTATCCTCAGATGATCGGCATGATCCTCCTCACTCCTTGAATAGACCAGGATGTCATCAATGAACACGATCACAAACTGATCGAGGTACTCCTGAAATACTCTGTTCATCAGGCTCATAAAGACTGCAGGTGCATTTGTCACACCGAAAGGCATCACGAAGAACTCATAGTGTCCATACCGAGTCCTAAAAGCCGTCTTTTGGACATCACCAGCTCTAACCCGTACCTGGTGATAGCCTGACCTCAAGTCTATCTTGGAGTACACCTCTGTACCCTGAAGCTGGTCGAACAGATCATCAATCCTCGGAAGTGGATACCTGTTCTTCACTGTGGCCTTGTTCAGTTGCCTGTAGTCAATGCACAGACGCATTGAACCATCCTTCTTTTTCACGAACAAGACTGTGCACCCCAAGGCGATACACTAGGACGAATGTATCCCTTGTCAAGGAGCTCCTGTAACTGTATCTTCAGCTCCCTCAGCTCTGCCGGTGCCATCCTGTAAGGAGCACGGGAGATAGCAGGAGTCCCTGTCAGCAGCTCAATAGCAAACTCCACATCCCTGACAGGCGGAAATCCCGGAATCTCACCTGGGAACACATCAATGAACTCTGCCACAACCGGTATGTCTTCGGCTCTCACTTCCTTTTCCTCAGATACATCCACGGCATAAATGATGTAACCTGTGTGGCCGCGCTCCAATAATCGCGCCATCTTAACCGCTGATATTACCGGAATCTTTGGACAAGAGTCGTCCCCATAGAAAGTCCACTGGAACCCCTGATCAGACAGAAAACGTACTATCCTCTGCCGACAGTCTACCACAGCTCGGTATCTGCTCAACACATCAATGCCGATAATACAGTCAAAGTCTGCCATCTCTAACTGAATCAGACCAGTCCTCAGATCACTGCCCTCAAAATAAATGAGGCAATCAGACAACAGCCGATCCGCAATCACATGCTTCCCCGTGGGTGTCGAGACCATGAGAGGCGTGGGTAACAGAGACGAGCACAAACGGTGTCTCTCCACAAAAGCAGTAGATACAAAGGAATGGGAAGCACCTGTATCTATCAATATAAGTGCAGGATACGTAAGTAAATGGCACGTACCAGCAATGACCTCCTCCGGGGCTGCCTCAGCCTGCTCCCTCGTCAGTGCATACACTTGACCCTGCGACGGTCCTGCCGTCTGACCTCCCGGTGGTCGTGGTGCAAACTGTTGTCTCTGTGGTGCCCTCCAAGCATCAAACCTTGGCCTATTCGGCCCAGAGTCTGCCTGTCTCTGTGGTGCTCTCCGATCGGGGCAACCTCGAGCTAAATGGCCCACCTTGCCACAAACATAGCAACTCTGGCAGTCCCGTGATGAGTGCCATCCTCCACAGTTGTTACATCGATTTCCCCCGGCCTTGCTCCCCTGTGTGAGTCCCCGATTGTTTTGTTTCTGACCCTGAGACTTCTTCCCACTAAATCTGGAAGATGATGAGGCCCCACGAGGCTTGAACTGGTCTCCTCGTGGCCTCAGGCTATCAGCAACAGGCCTTTGTGGTGGTACGAAAGGGGGTACAACATCCTTGTACGTGCCCACTGCAATCTCTGCCAACTCCGCCCGTGTCAGGGCGTCATCAAATGAGCTGGGGTTGTTGGAGACAACCCGATCAAATAGCTCTGGCTCAGTCCCTTCAGAAAGTTCCTCATCTTGGCATGACTGCTGACAGCAATATGAGGTACATACCTCAGCAGTGAGGAATACTGCATAGCGTAATCTGATACTGACAGCCTGCCCTGCTTCAAACCATTGAACTCATCCTCCTTTAATTGTCTTGCAGCTGCCGAAAAGTACCGGTTAAGGAACCGGGTCCTGAAATACAGTCCAATCCACCGTCATACCCTGAGCTCTCAGCTCCATGACTGTTGTCTTCCACCACATGGAAGACTTCTTCGCTAACTGGAACTCTGCCAACCTCAGCCAGGAAGTCCGTGCACAGGGTGCCGATACGAATATCTGTTCCAGTCGCTCAAGCCATTCCTCGGCTGCTTCACCAGTCTCTGTCCCTTCAAATAGCGGTGGATGATAACTCAAGAACTGGGTCAGAATTATCTCCCCTGGTAGCAGTATCTGTGCTACAGGCTCCAAGCCTACAGCAGGTGGCGGTAATGGATTCGTCTGAGCAATACTAGCATTCATGCTGCCCATATCCCCTACCTCTTCATTGAGGTTCTCCGGGTTAATAGCCGCCATGCTGCAACACAAGAGTTAACAACAATACCAAAAGCAGTTCATAGTATAAGCCGTTAGATAACAAGAGTATCATATGCAAAAGCATGTTAGTATATCACTTATACACAATATGCATCACATGCATTACATGCCCAACAATGAATACCTAGCCAACTTGTCTCTAAAGGCTACCCTTCACTCTTCCGTGGTTATCTAACCACTGCTCTGATACCACTAAATGTAAGACCCCGTTATCTTATCAGGTACTAAGGTGCAATTTAGAGAACTAAACATTCATGTGAATATATCAGAGTAACGTGCCGTGTTGATTAACCTGAGCTAGAGATTACAGTACCAAAATGTTTCAAAAGGAATAACACAAATTCCTACAAAGGTACTACATTATAGTCTTACTCTACTCAGTAGAAGCTATACAAATTTTTTCTCTAACATGCTAATCTTGTAGCACTCCTTACAGCTCAGCATATCAACCCCGACCCTGGTTCTCGTCAACAAAAGCACCTACAAAGACAACCCCCAACATTGAGCATATCATAATTCATATTCAACATAATATGGATGTAAAGCGTAAATGCACAAATCATAAATACAAAGCACTCCCTGTATTTCCAAGCATTTACAACGCCCATTGGTTGTCCCTATACCATAACTCATAATAAACACAGTATATGAAATTATGGATCCTTTAATAATGTCATGACATATCACCTCTTTCTTTACATATCTTTTGAGTCATATATCAACAGTTATGTTAATGCTTCATGCTTCACAACTCATAATGAGCGGTAAAATCCTACCCGCTTCATTACTACAGAACCTCATAAAGAGCGGTACAATCCTCCCCGCATCATTACTACAGAATCTCATAATGAGCGGTACAATCCTCCCCGCATCATTACTACTGAACCTCATAATGAGCGGTACAATCCTCCCCGCATCATTACTACAGAACAAGCATAAACATTAAACATACACTGTGATCTCTCTTGACTCGTGGAATACACCTCTTTATTCCACATCACAATATGCAACAACAATGCATAATATGCAACAACAATGCATAATAACATGTATCATACTCTTAATGCATCACATTGCATTCATCATGTGTCAAAAGACAAACATAAGTACATGTTACCGTTGGGATGCCCGTACGTCGCTTACGTACCTTTCCAAAATGTAGTGTGTTGTGGGACTCTATCCCCTGCGCTGTGTAGCTATCTGTGAAGGCTCTACACCAGTGTACAACACAATATTAGATGTCTCATTACAATCCAATATCAAAATTAAACAATTTCTACATTTTAAAAAAAAATAGGCATTACCGATCGATCGGACCTCATCACCGATCGAGCGGTGAACTGTTTGAATTAAACAAAAAAGCTACGGCTTTTGTCGATCGATCGGTGTTCTTCACCGATCGATCGGTCGCTCTGTTTCAACCCAGGTTTTCCAGAATTCTCTAACACCGATATTCATACCCTTCAATCTAACATGTAAGACATACAACATGCCAAGACCAACATGCTAGCAGTTATAACACACTACCCTGAGTGTATTCATATCAAATTTACACTCCAAACATAAGCGCACATGCATAAACGTCGACCATTCACACAAGTACTCGATCAACTTTTCTGGAAACAGGGCAACATATTCATTTCCAGATTTCTTGAGCACCTCATTGCATGCTATTAAAACTACAACATATAACATAAAGCATGCTCGAACAAACATGCCAAGGGCTTCACAAAACTACCATGCATATTTTCACATCAAAAGTTTACCCAAACCTAAGCTAACGTGCATGATAACGCCTTCATAAAAACACTCCCAACTCATATTTTTCCAGAAAACAGGGCACAACCTTACCCAGATTTTCGAACACCATACTTTACATGCTTATTTCCTCTACATAAAACATGTAATATACATAAGGAAAAACACTGAGAGCTTCATAAAAACACCATGTAAGCATTTAAATCAAAGGTTTTAAGAAACCTAATCTAACAAGCGTTTTCACGCCACCTAAAAACATGTACTTAAACAAGTTTAAAGCAAAAACAGAGCATGGTTTCTCACCCTACTTTGCTCCGATTTTTGAAGGACTTCCAGGCGATGAAAAAGGGAAAGCTCCTCAGAATTTTGCTTAGCAAGTGCTGGTGAAGAAATGGGAGAGAAGGCTCGAGAATTGGAGTGGCTGAGAGTGGTGAAATGATTGAGCCAAGTGGTGACTAAAGTTAGCATGTTTACAGGCTGATTGGCATGGGTTGGGGGGTGGTTGGGTGTTGGGTGGTTTGATGTGTTATGTTTTGGTCCCGGTATTTAGCACGATGTATTAGAATATCCTCACACGATATTTATATTATTTTCTCAATAAAATACTTCAATTCCCATTAACATGCTTTACCAAAACAAACAACACACACCCCAAATAAACATGCCACGACCCCAAAATCCCAACATATATCACATGCACCCTGAAATGAATCTCCCCAATAATATTAATTCAATCCCATGAATTAACACCCAAATCATCATAATTTAAATTAAATGATTAAAATCACATAATCATTCGGGGATATCACAAACAACTTTCCTTCTGGTGGGTGTCGAGACCAATAGAGACGTGGGTAACAGAGACGTGCACATATGATGTCTCTCCACAAAATACACAGACACAAAGGAGTGCGAAGCACCTGTGTCTATCAAAATAAAGGCGGAATATGTAAATAAAAGGCACGTACCAGCTATCACCTCCTCTGGAGCTGCATCGGCTTGTTCCCTGGTCAGTGCATAAACATGTCCCTGAGGTGGCCCCATCGCTTGTCCTCCCATCTGTCGAGGCACCATCAGTTGCCTCTGCTGCACCGTCCCACTAGAAAATATCCCTCGACCTTCCCTAAGATCCATCTGTCCTTCCCGATTGGGACAACGCTGAGCAATGTGCCCGGCTTGCCACATCTATAGCACGCAGAACAATCATGCATCAAATGCGGCCCTCCGCAAAAGTGACACTTAACATCTCCAACTCTACTAGCTTGAGTTGGTCCCCCAAAGGTAGATGCACCACCCCTCCGATCTCCTTGCTTCCGGCTATCCGGCCGCTTTCCACTAAACCCTGAAAAGAAGAAGTCCAACGTGACTTAAAAGATCCTCCCAGGGGCCTCAGATTATCCGATGAAGATCTTTGTGATGGAACTGGCGGGGGCACATCATCAGTATAAGCACCCACCCCTATCTCTGCTAGCTCCGCTCAACCCGGTCAAACAGTTCCGGTCACAGTCCTTTCAAAAAGTGCCTCATCTTGGCATGTCCGTTCATAGCGATGTGAGGAACATACCGCAATAGTGATGAGTAGTGCATGGCATAGTCCGAGACTGTCATGCTCCCTTGTTTCAGGTTCATGAATTCATCCTCCTTTGTTTGCCTAGCCGCAGCAGAGAAGTACCGGTTTAAAAACCGGGTTCTGAATAAAGTCCAATCAATCACCATACATTGGGCCCTCAACTCCATCACAGTCGTTTTCCATCACATGGAAGACTTCTTCGCTAGTTGGAACTCTGCTAGCCTCAGCCATGCCGTCCTAGCACAAGGAGCGGACAGAAATATCTGCTCCAGTCTCTCAGGTCACGCCTCAGCTTCTTCCCCGGTCTCTGCCCCCTCAAATCTGGGCGGGTGGAAAGTCAGAAACTGAGTCAGACTAAGCTCCCCCGGCAATAACAACTGAGCTACCGGTTCCACGCCCACAGCCGGTGGAGGTAAAGGATTTGTCTGAACAATACTTGCATTCACGCTTCCAACATCCCCTACCTCTTCATTGAGGTCCCCAAGTTCATAGCCGCCATACTGTAACACAAGGGTTAACAACAATACCAAAACAATACCTATGCTATACCGTTAGATAATATGAATGATAATAAGCATGTTAGTATAACAATTTTATACACCAATATGCATAAACATGCCCAAATGTAACCACCTAGCCAACCATGCTAAGGCTACCCTTCACTCGTTCCTGGGTTCTCTAACCACTGCTCTGATACCACTAATGTAAGGACCCTAGTTTCTTAAGTGTGGATTAAAGGCGTAAATAGAGCTAACATACATCTATAGAGTATAAAGTTCGTGTTGATGCCTTGAGCTATTAAGATTACAGGCCAAAATAAAATTTCCAAAAGGGATTAATTACATTCCAACCAATTGAATGTTAATCATATAGCTTTACACTACTCCTAGAGTAGAGACTATACAAAAGAATTAAGCCTGCTATACCCAAAAGCACTCCTCTCTAGCTCACCGCATCAACCCGCCTTAGCCCGTCCGCCCAAAAGTACCTACAGGAACAACCCCAAAACCATGAGCATGTATATAAACCATATTCACAATAATATGATTGTAATTCAAATGTATAAACCGTAAATACGATTCACTTCCTGTGTTTAATACATTTAAAAGCTCCCTTTGGTTGTCCCTGTACCACAATCATAATCAATGGATTATAATACCAATAATGTATGTCATGACATGCATCTATTCCATGTATACCAATGGCCATTTCCAGTCTTATTATATCAGTGCCATTTACAGTCTTATTATATCAGTGGCATATAGTTTGGAGCGACAGCGGTCACTAGAGAGTCCAAGAAAATAAGGAAACAAGGTCTTTTACCATCTTTGGGAAGATTTTACCATATACTACCATATATCCTGGCTATATCTCGATTTTATCAGCTAATAACACAAGATTCAGGTTTTAGAATATAGTTTAGACATTAGAATAAATTTTCACTCAGCTTTTGTGAAGAACGACTTGAAGAACGAAGATTGAATTGACACTCCGGAATCGTGCTTCCCTTTAGTAATTCTTTCTTTTGCTATTGATTTAATGTTTTCTAGAATAGATTTGATAGTTTATGATTTAATTATGCTGGGCTAAACACTTTTGATTCTTGGTTAAAGGAAGACAATACCTTGGATTTTATGTTTTTCATGAGATTGATGTTGTTTTATTAATTTTTATTGAGTATCATGCGCTTTTCTGATTTTCATGCCATTAATGTTATGTTTGATTGTTAGATCGGCCATCTAATGATTTTTACATGCAATCTAATACTTGGCCTTTGAATCAACTAAGATTGATAATTGCTTGTTGTTGGTGTTGTTAAATTCTTAGGAAAAACACGTGACTAGATTAAACATAGACACTTGGATTATGTCGTCTAAGTTTCATCATTCTTACTAGAATTGAAAGCTATTGTTAATATTAAGAACGCTTGGGCTATCTTAACTAGGAATAAGGTAAGATAAAAGTTGAATATCTAGTGATGAATATTCAAGTAAAAATTACATTTTTTTGTGATAATCGATGATTGAATCCATAAATCCAAGGTAAAGTCGACTGAAAATCAAGAATCGATTTTCTCTCATAATTTTAAATCACTTTAGTTTAATTTTGCTAATAATTCATAGATTTTGCTTAGTAGTAGTTAATCACTTTCGAAAAAATCCCCTTTTTACTATTTGGTTACATAATTGACACGAAAAATGCATCCTTCCCTGTGGGATCGATCTCTACTCACGCTACTACATATTTACTGTTGTTAACTTGAGAAGTGTTAATTTGGGCGTACGCGATAAGCACTACAACATATATATGGATTTTGTGACCCATCTGCCGAGGACTACTTCGGGGTTTGATGCCATTTGGGTGATAGTGGACAGACTGATAAAGTAGCCCACTTTATACCCTACAACATGACCTTCACATACTTGAGAATGGCCCAGCTTTACATTCGTGATGTGGTGAGATTATACAGGATCCTGGTTTCTATTGTATCTGATCGAGATCCACGATTTACTTCTCACTTTTGGGAAGGTCTTCAGCCAGCCTTGGGAACTGAGGTGAGCACCACATACCTTCCCCAAACAGATGGCCAGACAGAGCATACTATACAGACGCTCGAAGATATGTTGCGTGCATGTGTACTAGAGTTTGACACTAGGATTCGGTAGCCTTGGTGGAGTTTCCGTACAATACTAGCTATCAGGCGAGCATTCAGATGGCTCCGTTTGAGCCCTTAAATAGGTTGACGTTGTAGATCGCCACTGTACTGGGATGACTTAGATCGTAAATCGGTCGGAGGATCGGAGTTGATCTGAAATGGAAGCAAAAGTGAAAGTGATTCGATTGAGAATGAAAGCAGCTCAAGATAGGCAGACAATTTATGCTAATAAACGGTGACGACCGTTGGAATTTTAGTTAGGTGACAAAGTCTTTTTGAAAATCTCACCTTGTCACCGAGGTATATTAGTCCTTATGAGATCTTGCAGCGTGTTGGCACCTTGGCTTACCGCATGGCTTTGCCACCATCGATTACTGACATCCATGATGTGTTTCATGTGTCGATGTTGAGGAAGTTATGAACCGGATCCGTCTAATGTTTTGCAGCCTTCATAAGTACAGTTAGACTCTGATGTGTCTTATGTAGAAGGGCCGGTTAGAATTCTGGATCGAGCTGATCACAGACTTCGGAACAAAGTGATACCGATAGTTAAAGTTCAGTGGGATCGTAGGGGTGTCGAGGAGGCCACGTCGAAGACGGAGCGATATATGATGCAGCATTACCCGGAAATGTTTTATGGGATGTGAATTTATGTTTTGAATTGTCATTGGTAAGCGTATGCAATTTCGAGGTCGAATTTTTTTTAAGTAGGGGAGTGATGTGATGTTCTTGCCTAATCATGTGCTTTATGACTTGTTAATCATGATTATGAGGTGATTACGAGATTGTAATTATTTATGGTTGTGAAATGAGATGGTATGCGATGTGCATGAACTGGTAATATGTTTTAGGGTGCATGTAATGAATTAAATGGAATTAATGAATTTGGCATGTTTCAATTGAGATTTGTTCTAGGTAATCTAGAAAAGCATGTCTAATTGATCATTGTGGTGCATTTTGTGTAGTTAAATGCTTTGAATTAAGTAATTATAGTTACTACATCATGACATGTCTTAATATGTGTTACCCACTCTTTCACTTCACCTACTTACCCTAACTCCCCTTATTCACCACATTATCTTCCCCTTCACTCATCGCTCAAACACTCCTCCTCCCCAAACCCAATTTCATCGCCTAAAAGAGCAAGAGAGAAGGAGAAACTTGGGAGCTTGTATCTTGCTTGGATGGAATTAAAGAGGTAAGGGAACTTGAATTATTGATTGTTGAGCTTCTAAGGGATGTTATTGAGTTGGTTTTTGGGGAGAAATCTTGTTTTGAATGGATGAGTTGAAATATGTTAATTATTGAAGGTTTGAGTTATTTTTAGTTGTATATTGAAGTGTTGATGTGTTGAGTTGAAAGGATTTGGAGTTTGTTGTGTTTTGTGTGTCGTGGGTTGTTCCTGTAGGAGCTTTTGGCAAGGAGAGCTAAGGCAAGGGTTGATGTGGTGAGCTGTGAGAGGAATAGATCTGTCGGTCTAGAAGATCAAGAATTTTTGTATAGTTTCTACAAATGTGTAGTGTAAATCTATTAGCGATTACATTCATTTTGGTTGGAAATGTAATTATTTTGGTGAGATGGGATTTTATTTTGTACGATAGCCCCAAAGCTCAATATCGCAACATAAACCTTTTTACTCTAATGAATGAATAGCTCTTTTATGCTCTTAAATCTCATTTAAGGTAGTGAGACCTTACATTAGTGCATCTTCTTCTTCTTCTTCTTCTTCTTCTTCTTCTTCTTCTTCTTCTGAAGATTTGGAAGAAGAGTCACTAACTCCTCAGTAGTCCAGGTGATCTGCAGGACCAGAAATGTAAATATTGGAAGTGTCTTTAGAATGAGCGGCCTTGTGATGATCACATGCAGATATACATTGTGCTCGGAGAGGAGTATGGTGTCTCTTTTCGGTTATGAGAGAATGAACCTGGGTACTCTCAAAATATGTTGCAGAAAAGTTGACGGAATGACAAATTGAGGAGCTGGAGCAGAGAAGGGAACAATTGCCATATGAATGCGATGTATGAATGGGTATAAAGAATCGAATCTCAAGATACCAAATATCGGAGTCCAAAGGAAGGTATCATCAAATAATGCAGCTCGAGCAGAGGGTGACAACACATGCACATTGCGCTAGAAGACTCATCCTATGTGATGTGTTCGTCCATCCCTCGTGTCTAGGTCCGGTGACACGCGCGTGACTACAGTCGCTACCTATACTGCCTGTCAACGCCGTGCTCGTCGTCCCCGACACTCAGAGTGAATCAACTCAGTCAGAATCATGGATATCAAAGGAATGATAGATCAATATGATATGCTCATGAATCATTTATGCATCAAATTACATATGCAACTCAATATATCATGCAATCTCATGTGAAAGTATATACAAATCATGTAATTTCACATATCATGTACTCCAAGAGATTCATAATGTCATATAGTCACATAGAATCATATAGTGACAATAAAATCATATCAATCAAGTAATAGCATAAAAGGTCATACAGTAGTATCATTACACGCCTTTGCCAGACGTCATGATACAACTCATTTCAAAGTCGCAAGAGAAAATGCCCAGAAAGTCAAATTACAGTCTGCGTGTGATATGCATGGACATGCAGAGTCAAAAATGAGCACTGAAAGTAAAATCGACATAACTTTTATTTCCGAGGCCCAAATTGCATGCTTCTTTCTTTTAAATTGCATAAAATTGAAAGATCTACAACTTTTGTTTGAGGCTCAAAGTCAGAATGAAGTTAAGAAAATCGAAAATACAGAACAATCTACTGCATGCATCAATAGTTTCTGCTGCAGTTTACGACAGCATGAATTTCACTTCTTATTTCATATCAAAACTCTAAAAATCGACCCAACAAGTATAAATTCTAAGTTAAATACATAAAGATGATGATATACCTCCAAAGCTTTCAAACACTCCCAACTCCTTGTTGTTCCTCTTGATTTCTACCAATTTCTAAGCTTGCATGTTTGATTTAAGCAAGGTTGAATAAGAAAAATAAGAGGTGTGGGTTTCGAATTTTGGGGAAGAGAAGGGGGAGAATTTTGAGGAGTGAGGTGAGAGTTGAAAATTAGATTGTCAAGTTAACACACAAATGACAACACCCATGCAATTAAATAATGTGATGGGCGATGGGAACAAGGTGGGAAATTGGGATTTTTAATCAATTTTTATCCTACCATGTCCATGTGTCATAAGATTGTGTTTGATGGTGTGTTTTGCATGGCTTGGTTGAAAATTGCATGCCAATTTATATAATTTTGATGTATTTTATCTGGATTAAAAATAAGGTGATGTGATCCGGAACACCTCAATTTGAATTCTTCGCTTTTAAGCACCCGGGTTTGCTTAATCATTAATAAACCAGATTAATCATAATTAATTAGCAATGGGGCCTTACACTTCTTCCCCTCTTAAAATGATTTCGTCCTCGAAATCGCAAAACCAAGTATAACTCAACAAATTAAATCATATGAGATGTCTCAATCTCATTCATAGTGTTAGTTCCGGACCTTATCGATGAGATTTTAAAGATGACAAAACATATCAGACCGGATCGAGTGAAATCAGACTGACCAGATCGATCGCCCAAAACAGATCAAGTTGATAAGATGACAAAGCATATCAGACCGGATCGATGGATTTCAGACTGACTAAATCGATGCTTCAGATCGATCTCAATCTTTATCAGATCAGAGCAGTCAAGGATACATAAAGAATGGCTCCTCAGTCCGAATCATTAACGGCTATTTATTGTAGCATTTAATGTCGTAATTAATGCTACAAAGGACCAAAGACTGAAGTTTGCCATAAAAGGTAAGAAGACAAAGAAGAACCTACCTGACAGTCGCCAAAAGTATGAACCAGAACGGCAAGTATCCTGAAGAAGAAGACTGTAGCTTACTCAGAGTTTAAACAGAGTCAAAGTTGCACATTAAGGGAAATAATGTCGTTGGTACTTACAACTATAAAAGGATGCAACAAAAGGAATATACAAGACTCTTGCTGATCAATTGAAAAACGCACAAGAAAGCAAAACAGCACAAGTTTACAAGCTCAGAAGCTCTCGAGCTGAAATTATTCTTAAGCACGATTACTTTGTAACATTTGATCATTTAGGATCACTATGCGCATCTTGTGTATTCTGTGTTGAAAAATAGAAGTGAGAAACATATTGTAACTGTCAGACAGAGAGTGTCTGAGCAGATCGAGTGACTAGGAGTTTCAGTCTGGTAGTGAGGTAAATCCAGCTGAATCGGGTTTGTACAACAGGATTGTATAAATCAAAGTCTTCTAGTATAAACCTTCCTTAATTGGAAGAAGGGGAGACGTAGAAGGATTACACCACCTTCGAACTTCCAGAAACATATCCTGTGTATTATCTTTCTGCACTTGTTCTTTCATACTAGCCATCGAGGCGTTCTTACATATACAAGAACAGACCGTTCCGCACTTATACTTTCAGTGGTCTGTTCTGTACAAGAGTTGATTAAGAAACAGATTTCTTTCACTAATCCGAAAGAAATCACAAGGGATTAATTTTTACAAGGATTGTTCATTCACCCCCCCCCCCCCCCCTCTAAACACTCCGGACCGATCCTAACAAGTGGTATCAGAGCAGGTCATCTTAATCAGCACAAAGACACTTGAGCTGATGGCATCATTCAACAAAATTCATATGTTCTCAAAAGAAGACTATGATGACTGGAGAATCAGAATGCAAGCTCATCTGGCAGCTCAGGATGACGATATGTGGTTCGTCATCACTGATGGACCAATGAAGATTCTGAAAGTCAATACAGCAGTCGCCATTACTGGTGGTGAACCACAAATGGTAGAAAAGGACAGATCCCTCTGGACGAATGAGGAAAGAAAGAAAGCAAATCTCGATAATGTTGCCAAAGACATCTTGTTCAAGACATTAGACAAGAACATGTTCAGCAAAATCAAAATGTGATCTACTGCCAAAGAAATTTGGGAAAAGATAGCACAGCTATGTGAGGGCAACGACCAGACCAAAGAAAACAAGTTAACTGTTGCTCTTCAAATATTTGAGAGCATAAAGATGAAGAGTGGAGAAACTCTAAATGAGTTTGATGAAAGAGTCACTGGCATCATAAATGAACTGAATGGTCTGGGGAAGGAATATTCTAACAGAGAGATCGCTCTGAAAGTTATGAGAGCTCTGCCAAAGGAATGGGATGTTAAGACCATTGCCATGAGGGAATCAAAAGATCTTAACAAGGTTGAACTTCATGATCTGTTTGCAGATCTTAAGGCCTATGGGTTTGAACTGATAAGCAGAGGTGAAGCAGAGCCATTCATCTCTCAACCAAACAAGGCCCTGGCAGGCATTCCAGACCAGACCGCCTCAACATCAGACCGATCCGCTGAACAGATAAGTAATGATGCTATGTCATTATTTATCAAGAAATTCGGTAAATTCATGTCTAAGAATAAGAGGAACTTCAAACCCTCTCATCATTATAAATCAAGAAAAGATGATGCTGTTAACGATCAGGCTTGCTACAATTGTGGTAAGATCGGACATTTTATTGCAGATTGCACCAGACCGAAGAAAGAAGAACGGAAAGAGAAGCATCGTGATGATAGGAAGAAGAAGCAATACAAAGACCGCAAGAATCATGGAAAATCCCAAAAAGTCCTAGTAGCTGAAGAGGGAAACAGCAAATGGGCTCAGACAGACTCAGACTTGGAAAGCTCTGAATATTCTTCCAGCGAAAGCGAAGAAGATATTCAATGTCTTATGGCAGACGAAGAGATGAGTCAGACAGACGAGGTTTATGATCTTGACTCAAATGAATTTACACGAGAAGAGCTCATGTCCGCACTGCAAGACATGGCTAATGATTATAGGATCTTGGCTGAATCATTTGAGAAAAATAAAGCTAAAGCCAGTAATCAAATAGATGAGCACAATAAACCAAGCTGCTCTGAGCAGGGTGAGTGCAATAATCTAAAGATCGAGCTGAATAAGCTGAAAATCTCCTATGATCAGCTCTATGAAGAAAATAAGAGAATTAGCACACAAAATGCTAAGCTTTCTCATATATTCAAAACATGGACAAAATCCAGAACATCTTTGGAAGAATTACAAGAGGTACAAAGAAACGTTGGTGATTTCACCGGCATAGGCTTTGACACCAAAGAATCCACCAAAGATGAATCTGAACTGTTGCTGGTAAAGAACAAAATCAAACAAATGACATTTGTTAAATCCAGCACAGTATATGAGACTGAAGCACCTACGATTCAAACGGGAGTCTCTTTCGTGAATCAAGGTTTGAGAAAAGGAATTGGATATGTCAACCAAGCCAAAGAAAAGGCACCAGCAAGCTTTGCGTCTTTCAGACCAAATCTAAAGGTGCAAGATCTGAGGCAATGAAGACAATACAATTACTATAATTCAACCCAAGTCAACGAAGATATAGACTACCTTATAAGAATCAAAGGCTTCCACAGCGCACACATTATCACACACAACATCGAAACAGACCAGCACACAACACACCTTACACACACAAGCCATTGAAGCTGATACAGGTGTGGTTCCCAAAGGGCTAATCCGTTCGGGACCCAAATAGGATTGGGTACCAACAATAATTATATTTGATGACAGGTACCGAAGAAACTGGCATCAGACTGGTATTTGGACAGTGGGTGTTCTCATCACATGACAGGAAACATCGAGCTGCTGTCTGAAGTCACAGAACGTACTGGACCCAAGATCATCTTCGGAGATAACTCAAAGGGTAAGACCGTGGGCAAGGGTAAGCTTGTCCATGGTAACATTATTATCAATGATGTGCTGTTAGTTGAAAATCTGTGCTATAATCTGATTAGTATAAGTCAACTCTGTGATAATGGTTATGCTGTAGAATTTCACAAACACACTTGCACTGTTAAATCATCAGACGGTATAACCATGCTTGTAGGAATCAGGAATGGAAATACGTATAAGATTAATTGGAATCATGTTCAACCTGATAATCCTACTTGCTTCATCGCTAACAATGATAATAAACACTAGCTATGACATAAACGCTTGAATCATATCAATTTTAAGACTATCTCTAGACTGTGTAAACATGATTTAGTTATCGGTCTGCCCAAGATCGATTTTGCTAAGGATAAGATCTGCGAAGATTGCCAAATGGGCAAACAGATCAGATCATCCTTCAAAAACAAGAATGTCAAATCCTCCTCCCGTTGAATGGACTTCCTCAAGGGAAATCGCTTGATCCCTTCCATAGAGCATATCATCCTTAAAATGATCATATGGCTTTGGAATCGAAATTCAATAATAGCAAAGCTTTGTCCTCATCCTCGAGTTTCACATCTATCTTCTCAAGATCATCAATGATCTTGTTGAAGTCATCAATTTGCATCGAAACTAATTCTTCTTTGGTCATCTTGAATGAATAAAGCATTTGCTTCATATAGAGTCGATTCACCAAAGATTTTGTCATGTACAGCTGCTCTAACTTTGTCCATACAACGCTTGCCAACTTTTCCTTCACCACTTCTCGGATTGCTTTTATCACCAAGGCTAGAGATGATTAAGCTATGAGCCTTGTCTAGGATTTCTGATTTTTCTTTGTCAGAGATGATGGTAGGGAGTGCGTCGAATCCTTTGATGCATCAACAACTCCTTGCTGCACCAAGATTGCTCGCATCTTGATTCTCCATAAATCAAAATCGTTATGTCCAGAAACTTTCTTATATCGAACTTGGTGGATCCCATCATTGTCTTTGCACTTGATGAAGCTATTTTTCTGTAGATATTGTTTTAAGATTATTAGGTAAAATCTCTGGATTTATAGATATGTGTATCTTTGGGACAAATAGGCAATGATGCAAATGACTAGTATGTCGAGGAAAGAATTCAACTATTTGTCCTTAAAATGATATTGCACCGCTACAGTGCTTACGGTTTCGATGGCAGTTTGTTTCTCAATATACGACTGTGATTCGTGATAGTAGCACCACAAATCACGAATCCTACAAATTACAAAGGTTTAAAGCGCTCAACTTTAAAATAAGAAGATGATATGCAACAAAATGCACAAATTCGCTTTTGATCTATGTTGTTAATCCATAGAAAATTGTGTGTTTAGATAATGGAGGAGTTGTTTATATAGTAGTATGGACATCACCAAGAGACACCATTTGGATGCATTTTCTCATGAAAAGTTGCACCCATCGATGAATGGTTGCAATGTTTGGTTGAAGAGATGCTTGCCAAATGACACTACTTCAAAGCAGTTTTTCATGAAAGGTTACACCTTACTTGAAAGGATACAATGTTTAATTTCAACGGCAAATTGGGATAAAATCCACAAATTAAGTTTGAACTTTGAGTTCAGTTCCTTGTTAGCAAAATATTATTCCAACTCCCTAATATATATATTAATTTTTATCCACTCCTTATGTTGTTTAAAGACACAAATACCATTTCTCTCTAATTTAAACTGCATATTTTATTTCTTCCACCAACAATGGGTCTTCATTTTCTTGTTTCTTGAAGTTCTGCAATGCGAAGAAACCAAGTTGCTTTTATCCTAAGGAAGTGGGATGCTTTATTGTACATGCATGAACTTCAAGTGGAAGCAATGTTGGATAATACTATTTGTGCCATGTCTACTGTGTTTATTGGATCCTCTGGATCTGCATTCACGGAAGACATTTTGCGGTTCGTAAGGACAATGGATCAGCATCTCTATACGGTGAATACTTGTGCCTGGGTGAACTTCATAAATGAAACATTCTATTGTGTAGATTCAAGAATTAGCAATGACAAAAAGATGAGTTGATCTACCAGATAATTTAGTCCAATTCTTTTATTTAACAGGCCCTCCCGTATATATTGGCATGAATAACTGGAGGACACGGTAGTGTAAACTTGCTGCTTTGGAGTTTATTTGAGCAGGTGAAACACATCCTACGATTGGATGATTATTCTTGATCCTAATATATGATCATAGCTTCAACAAAATTGATTTTCTTTATTCAATTCGATTGTTTCAGATTAGTTCGGTGCAATGAGTTGGTTGGACATGCAATATTTTGTTGCTAAGAATTTCCCTCCAAACTAGGCATGATGTACAATTATGGACAACTTTGAATTGTTATATGTTCGTGTTGTTGAATAATGAACTAAACGTTAAATGAGAAAAAAGCATATTGGTGCTGTTTCCAGAAAGTTAATTCAAATAAGTCTGGCAAAAAATAATGTTTACAAAAAATACACGTAGGAGAGAATTATATTCACATAAGTTCACTTTTTAAAGAGTTGGTTTGCAAAGGGTTTTTTTAGTTCCCAAAATACCCTTACGTTATAAAAAAATTCTAAACCTAATTTCAGATTAACTCAGATCATTATTTTCTTCATCATCTTGTTGCCTCATCTCGTCGCCCCGACCTAAAATTATTTGTTAAAATGTTATGCACATGAAATATGTTTGAATCGAAGCATCTAAATTGTTCGTAGCATTTGGAATCTTTTTGAATCGAAGAAGACATCAGACTACTCTGCACATATAATTTTTGGATCTGCTCTACAAATTCCATCGTGTGTGTGTGTATACTATATATGTATGTGATTATAAATTTGAATACTTATGCTAAATTTTAGATAGCGAAAGTCTGTTGGTATGTTTTTTTTTAAAAGAAAATCTCTCATGGCTTTGACTGATGCATATGGATGAAGAAGTAAAGTATGCATTGGTGTCCGAGCTTGTTTGCTCATTTCCAAAATTTACAGTCTGGGAGCAAGATATTGAACGAAGAAGATGACCCAGAGAAAAAGTAATTGGTGCACGAATATTATAAAAAGTAACTGGTGCACGAAAATAAAACATTGGTGCACGAAAATCATAAAAAGTAATTGGTGCACAAAATTATAAAAAGTAACTGGTTCACGAAAATATAACCTTGGCGCACGAAAATCATAAAAAGTAACTGGTGCACAAAAATTATAAAAAAGTAACTTGTGCACGAAAATAACCTTAGTGCACGAAAATCATAAAAATAACTGATGCACGAAAATGATAAAAAGTAACTGGTGCACAAAAATTATAAAAAGTAACTGGTGCATGAACATATAACCTTGGTGCACGAAAATATAACACAGATGCACGAAACTACAAATTAGTGCACAGACTTTGTGTTAAGTAACTGATGCACAAAATTTGCAAAAAAAAAAACAAACTGGTGCACGAAATTAAATGATTCGTGCATCACTTACTTAATTGTATGGTTCGTGCATCACCCACTTGCGATTATGGTTTATGCATCACATGCTTTTTTCTATGTTTCGTGCATCAGTGACTGATTTTAATTTTCGTGCCTAAGTTACTGTTTCGTGCATCAGTTACTGATTTTCAATCTTTCGTGCACCAGTTACTGTTAATAATTTTCGTGCACCAGTATTTTTATAATTTTCGTGCACCAATTAATTTTTCTCTAGGTCATCTTCTTCGTTGCAAGTTTCAGACTGTAAATTCTGAAAATTAGCAAAGAAGCACGGACATCAATGCATAATAACTAAAAAACCCAACAAACCGTATATATATATATATATATACTCTTACACACATACACATACACATACACATATCAGAAATGAAAAAAAAAACTGGAACAAAGTGATGAAAGGGAAAATTTAAGAGATGAAGAGAAAAACTAACTGTAAGAAACTGTAACTGGCGAGAGAGATTTACGAGGAGATTTGAATATCAATGGTGAAAGAAAGAGATCGAACGAAATGCTGAAAGTAATTAAAATTTTTTGAGATAGTCGTTTTTTCTTATTATGGGCACTTTTGTCATTTTAACATAAAGTTGACTTAAATGATTGCAAGTTTTTTTCCTGGACTAGGATGAATAAAGTTTTACCGTTGGGTACCGGCCTGAACTTTCCTTGTTTAATTGTTAAAAGGCCTGAGTTAATTATTAGCTTCTATAACACCACAATTTAGTATATATGGTACAACAATTTAGCTCATATAGTACTACAAATCAGTATATGTAGTATCACATATTAGTATATATAGTATCACAAATTAGCTTGTATAGTACCACAATTTAGTATATATAGTACTACAAATTAACTTATATAGTACCACAATTTAGTATATATAGTACCACAATTTAGCTCATATAGTACCACGAATCAGTGTATGGTGTACCATAAATTGGTATATATAATGCCACAATTTAGCTTATATAATACCACAATTTAGTTCATATAGTATCACAAATCAGTATATGTAGTACCATAAATTATGTCATATAGTACCACAAATTAGCTTATGTAGTATCACAAATTAGGTTATATAGTATCACAATTTAGCTCATATAGTACGACAAATCAATATATGTAGTACCACATATTAGTATATATAGTCTCACAATTAACTTATATAGTACCACAATTTAGCTCATATAGTACCACAATTTAGCTCATATAGTACCACATATCAGTATATGTACCATAAATTAGTATATATAGTACCATACATTAGCTTATATAGTACCTCAATTTAGCTTATATAGTACCACAAATCAGTATATATAATACCATAAATTATGTCATATAGTACCACAAATTAGCTTATGTAGTACACGAACTAGTATACATAGTACCTTGATTCAACAACTCATTGATGCACCAAGATTGCTCGCATCTTGATTCTCCATAATCCAAAATCGTTATATCCAGAAACTTTCTTATATCGAACTTGGTGGTCCCATCATTGTCTTTGCACTTGATGAAGCTATTTTTCTGTAGATATTGTTTTAAGATTATTAGGTAAAATCTCTAGATTTATAGATATGTGTATCTTTGGGACAAATAGGCAATGATGCAAATGACTATTATGTCGAGGAAAGAGTTCAACTATTTGTCCTTAAAATGATATTGCACCGCTACAGTGCTTACGGTTTCGATGGCAGTTTGTTTCCCAATATACGACTGTGATCGTGATAGTAGCACCACAAATCACGAATCCTACGAATTACAAAGGTTTAAAGTACTCAACTTTAAAGAAAGAAGATAGTATGCAACAAAATGCACAAATTCGTTTTTGATCTATGTTGTTAATCCATAGAAATTGTGTGTTTAGATAATGGAGTAGTTGTTTATATAGTAGTATGGACATCACCAAGAGACACCATTTGGATGCATTTTCTCATGAAAAGTTGCACCCATCGATGAATGGTTGCAATGTTTGGTTGAAGAGATGCTTGCCAAATGACACTATTTCAAAGCAATTTTTCATGAAAGGTTACACCTTACTTGAAAGGATACAATGTTTAATTTCAGTGGACAAATTGGGATAAAATCCCCAAATTAAGTTTGAACTTTGAGTTCAGTTCCTTGATAGCAAAATATTTGTCCCAACTCCCTAATATATATTATTAATTTTTATCCACTCCTTATGTTGTTTAAAGACACAAATACCATTTCTCTCTAATTAAAATTGCATATTTTATTTCTTCCACCAACAATGGGTCTTCATTTTCTTGTTTCTTGAAGTTCTGCAATGCCAAGAAACCAAGTTGCTTTTATCCTAAGGAAGTGGGATGTTTTATTGTACATGCATGGACTTCAAGTGGAAGCAATGTTGGATAATACTATTTGTGCCCTGTCTACTGTGTTTATTGGATCCTCTGGATCTGCATTTACGGAAGACATTTTGCGGTTCGTAAGGACAATGGATCAGCATCTCTATACGGTGAATACTTGTGCCTGGGTGAACTTCAGAAATGAAACATTCTATTGTCTAGATTCAAGAATTAGCAATGACAAAAGATGAGTTGATCTACCAGATTATTTAGTCAAATTCTTTTATTTAACAGACCCTCCCGTATATATTGGCATGAATAATTGGAGGACACGGTAGTGTAAACTTGCTGCTTTGGAGTTTATTTGAGCAGGTGAAACACATCCTACGATTGGATGATTATTCTTGATCCTAATATATGATCATAGCTTCAACAAAATTGATTTTCTTTATTCAATTCATGTTTCAGATTAGTTCGGTGCAATGAGTTGGTTGGACATGCAATATTTTGTTGCTAAGAATTTCCCTCCAAGATAGGCATGATGTACAATTATGGACAACTTTGAATTGTTATATGTTCATGTTGTTGAATAATGAACTAAATGTTAAATGAGGAAAGTGCATATTGGTGCTGTTTCCAGAAAGTTAATTCAAATAAATCTGGCAAAAAATAATCTTTTTGAATCGAAGAAGACATCAGACTACTCTGCACATATAATTTCCGGATCTGCTCTACACATTCCATCGTGTGTGTGTGTATACTATATATGCATGT
Source organism: Haberlea rhodopensis (assembly GCA_907163345.1). Taxonomy (NCBI): domain Eukaryota; kingdom Viridiplantae; phylum Streptophyta; class Magnoliopsida; order Lamiales; family Gesneriaceae; genus Haberlea; species Haberlea rhodopensis. The sequence goes on from CAJQUN010000017.1 coordinate 6,572,929, forward strand.
GATTATAAATTTGAATACTTATGCTAAATTTTAGATAGAGAAAGTCTGTTGGTATGTTTCTTTTTAAAAAAAAATCTCTCATGGCTTTGACTGATGCATATGGATGAATAAGTAAGGTATGCATTGGTGTCCGAGCTTGTTTGCTCATTTCCAAAATTTACAGTCTGGCAACAAGATAATGCAAGAAGAAGATGACCCAGAGAAAAAGTAATTGGTGGACGAAAATTATAAAATGTATCTGGTGCACGAAAATACAACATTGTTGCACGAAAATCATAAAAAGTAATTGGTGCACAAAATTATAAAAAGTAACTGGTTCACGAAATATAACCTTGGCGCACGAAAATCATAAAAAGTAACTGGTGCACGAAAATTATAAAAAGTAACTTGTGCACGAAAATATAACCTTGGTGCACGAAAATCATGAAAATAACTGATGCACGAAAATGATAAAAAGTAACTGGTGCACGAAAATTATAAAAAGTAACTGGTGCATGAAAATATAACATTGGTGCACGAAAATATAACACAGATGCAATAAACTACAAACTATTTCACGGACTTTGTGTTAAGTGACTGATGCACAAAATTTGCAAAACAAAAAACAAAAAACAAACTGGTGCACGAAATATAATAACTGGTGCACGATATTGAATGATTCGTGCATCACTTACTTAATTGTATGGTCCGTGCATCACCCACTTGCGATTATGGTTCATGCATCACATACTTTTTTCTATGTTTCGAGCATCATGTGACTGATTTTAATTTTCGTGCATTTATTACTGATTTTCAATTTTCGTGCATCAGTAGCTGATTTTAATTTTCGTGCATAAGTTACTGATTTTCATATTTCGTGCATCAGTTACTGATTCCAATCTTTCGTGCACCGGTTACTATTAATAATTTTCGTGCACCAGTTATTTTTTATAATTTTCGTGCACCAGTTATTTTTATAATTTTCGTGCACCAATTAAATTTTCTCTAGGTCATCTTCTTCGTTGCAAGTTTCAGACTGTAAATTCTGAAAATTAGCAAAGAAGCACGGACATCAATGCATAATAACTAAAAAACCCAACAAACAGTATATATATATATATATATATATATATATATATATATATATATATATATATATATATATATATATATATATATATATATACTCTTACACACACACATACTAGAATTGAAAAAAAAAACTGGAACAAAGTGATGAAACGGAAAATTGAAGAGATGAAGAGAAAAACTAACTGTAAGAAACTGTAATTGAAGAGAGAAATTTACGAGGAGATTTGAATCGCAGTGGTGAAAGAAAGAGATCGAACGAAGTGCTGAAAGTAGGAGATTGAAATTTTTTGAGATTGTCGTCTTTTCTTATTAAGGGCACTTTTGTCATTTTAACATAAAGTTGACTTGATTGATTGCAAGTTTTTTTTCCTGGACTAGGATGAATAAAGTTTTACCGTTGGGTACCGGCCTGAACTTTCCCCATGTTTAATTGTTAAAAATGCCTGAGATAATTATTAGCTTATATAACACCACAATTTAGTATAACCACAATTTAGCTCATATAGTACCACAAATCAGTATATGTAGTATCACATATTAGTATATATAGTATCACAAATTAGCTTATATAGTACCACAATTTAGTATATATAGTACTACAAATTAGCTTATATAGTACCACAATTTAGTATATATAGTACCACAATTTAGCTCATATAGTACCACGAATCAGTGTATGGTGTACCATAATTGGTATATATAATACCACAATTTAGCTTATATAGTACCACAATTTAGTTCATATAGTATCACAAATCTGTATATGTAGTACCATAAATTATGTCATATAGTACCACAAATTAGCTTATGTAGTATCACAAATTAGGTTATATAGTATCACAATTTAGCTCATATAGTACGACAAATCAATATATGTAGTACCACATATTAGTATATATAGTATCACAATTAACTTATATGGTACCACAATTTAGCTCATATAGTACCACATATCAGTATATATACCATAAATTAGTATATATAGTATCATACATTAGCTTATATAGTACCTCAATTTAGTTTATAGAGTACCACAAATCAGTATATATAATACCATAAATTATGTCATATAGTACCACAAATTAGCTTGTGTACACGAATTAGTATATATAGTACCACAAGTTTTCGAGCAGTTGAAATACAAGAACACTTAGATTACATGTTCATTGACTAATTTGTTTCTCAAAATTCTCAAGTTCCTTGGTTTCTGTGGAATCCACCATCCTGGGTTATGCAAGCTGGAGCTATCATGGATATTGCTCTGGCTATTGGAGGTGGCAAGAGTAAGGATATATGGAGGTGGGTCGGTAAATATAGCAGGTAAACCATCATTGTCTTTTGGCATTCATTCAATACAGCATCCACAAATTTTAGATCGCACAACTCCCTCATGATGATTCTTTTCCTAAATAATTCACCTTCATCTCCTTCATCGCCCTCATCAAAATCGTCAAAAAACCTCTAATAAAAAAAAATATGATATTCAAAACTTGAAGCGATGAACGTGAAGCCACTAGTAATGGCATGAAAATTGGTTAAAAGAAAAAATAAGGGTATTTATATCTTTTGATAGCAGTAAGAAATTTAAATTAAAACAAAGTTAAGATAAGGGGTGAATAATTTAAAAAACATCATTAGGGACTAACTTTTAAACAAAACATGAATTGTATATTTTAACATGTGATTGAAATGATAACATAATTTATATTTATAGATGGTGCAATGAATTAATATTACAATTTCTTTGTGACTATATAGTGTTAATTATCCATAATCTTCATCACGTCTTTGGTCCATAAATAGCTTCACAAACTTACAATTGTCGTCTAAACACTTTTTATACTTCAAATACACATAAAATATTACTATTAATAAACTTGAAAGCTGAAAGCCAAAAATCACAATAAAAACACGAAAAAAGAGAATCCTTTGCCACAAAGATAATTAATTATATACATATTTACGATCTTCAACCCAGCTTTATAAACCATACATTTACTAGAATAAAGGCGTCAAAACGAGACCATAAAAAAAACAGACCATAAAATAAAACTTAATAAAATATTAAATAATAGAGTTAAATGACATTAAGTATAATTGAAATAGATTGTCATCAGCGACCGAAATACATGACTCTGTCGCTAATGTAGAGACTGATGTATTATAATCATTCACTAATTTGGCGACGTACACGGCTTGTTCGAACAACAAGAAAACTAATAGTTAATCCTGCAGTTTGATCATAATAGATAAATTTTAGCATATTTTATTCTGAGGTCTACCCAAAATATATATATACTAAAGGTGTATATAGAATAACAGACCATAATAGTAATATAACTCGACTGTGAAGTTTACATAGATCAATGGTATATATATTCTGAGCTATCTGTAATCTTGGAATGGTAGGTAATCTGAAGTAGAGAAAGCAAACCACCACCAAGAATCTGCAAAAGTAAAAGCATACAGAAAATGAAGTGTCTTCCAAGTTTTGGTCATTCTCATTCACATTTACCCGATGAATAACTGAGATTATGTATTGTAGGCTGTATTCTGTTCACTGGTTTGTTTACGCGTGAAATGGATGTCACAATAACAAGAATAATAGAACGATGAACATTACATCACAGATACGGAAATGTTTATATACTTATGTGTCCTTTTTTCCGTGTTCAGATCAAAAAAGATATGCCGGAAGAACATAATATCACACACGGGAACATGTACAACAGCAGATATCATAAACAAAATCTCTTGCCATTACAAATCACATTAATGTATTTGCACACTCTTCCTAACAGTAACCTTTTTAGCTTTTTCAGAGAACTACCACAATTAGCGTAGAAATAGTGATTTAACATACCTCAATTCTGCTCATGATCAATGAAATTGTACCAGTTTAAGTAGAATAGAGCAAAAAAGGCACTGCAGAAACAACCAGATAAAATTTGATATGATTTATTTATATGGTTATTAATCTATCAAATCAAACGTAAATACATATCTTGAACCAAGCAAAGAATGCAAATGATTATGGTACAATGTACAGTATAAATTGGCAGTTATATGCTAAAAGAAGCCACCATCCCAAGTAATATTTTTCCAACTACACAATCTGCTCAAGAATTCAGAACTAATTTGATTTATTTGAAGGAAGAGCCAGAAGATCACGCGATCGAGTTCACGTTCCACATACACTTATCCTTTATTAGCCTCCCGACATTGTAAATAATATATCATCAATATTCTGAGTCGTCAACTTCACCAACAAATTGAATTAAATATTATGCAGTTTCCACCAAAAGCTTTTATTTTTTCAAATTCAACTATATTATCTTTTAGCAAGCATTTGTTGTATTTGCAAACGTACATGCAATTAATGCAACATAACTTGCTCCGAACGTCAAAAAACATTGCTCCGAACGAGCGAAGCATATATTTTCTATTTGCTAACAGCCAACACACATTTTACGTATATAGTGCTGATTGAAGAAGCCGGAGGAAGACCTTACCAACTAAAAAAATGGTTAGCATCAAAGCGAGCATGAAACGAAGAGAACTTGCCGGCAATACGGGTGACACCAATTGTTGTCTTTGACTTCTATGGCCTCCTCTCAAGCGCTGCACACCAGAGACAGATATTCAGGGTATCACATAAACTACAAAGACATAAAATGTTAAATCAAAACTCTGTTTCTAAGCAAATTTGAAATTATTAGGATTATGATATATCTTGATAATGATTTTATTGTTATTTAATTAGTAATGATTTCCTACCATAATTATCTCAACACATTTTCACCTATAAAAGAGTTGATTATAGCAATTTAAAATACAGAGACTTCAATAACAGTTTTACTATTTGATATTCGTCGTAAAGAAAAGCCAGAATGACCAAATCCCGTAAATTTTATGCTACATTCTCTATTCACTATACTTCTGCTATTTAAAATTCAACAGAACTCTTTAAAGAACTCGTTAAAAGTAGAAAGCACATCTGAAACTCAAACGGACATTCTGAATTGCAAATTCAAACCAACTCAAGTAACAATGAAGCTGCTTTATAATTCAAAGGTATAATTCTCCAGTATATAGTGAAATGAACACAAGAAAGTTGGCAAGAAACGATAAAATCAGTATCTAACTACAGCTCTATCAGGCATATTCTGACTAACCTGATTCACCCAATTGATAATTTTTGACTGAGTTAACAATCCCTTTGATTGGGGATCTTGTTCACATCTTGACATCCAAAATGAAAGTTTGGAACCCTTCTCTTTAGGTGTTTCTTGTATCAATGCATTTGTTTGCCTATCATCGCTATCAATTACGATCTCGAGAGAACTTTTATCCGGAAATTTCAAGGTTCGGAGATTACAAGTAATTTTATCAGCTTGAACCAAAATTTCACCCCCCCCTGTCACTAAGTTTTCTCTTCTCTAGTTCCATGAAGCAGCTGAAAGTTTCACCACTTGTGACAACGTCCAAATTCTTTCCATGATTCGGGATTTCCATTTTGGAAACAACTTCCAAACCTAGGCTACAATCTTCTTTCAAGTAAGTTTTCTTAATACATGAACTAATTGCTGCTTCCTCAAGCTTTTCACTTTCATCTTTGATCGTATGCGACGTCCCAGGAATTCCAGAGAGAAACAGAACAAAGTTATCACATTTTTCTTGATCTAAATTTACCCACCGTAGTGATTTCTTTTCTTCCACATTAAATGATTCCTTCAGCGCTGCTTCAACATGGGAAATTTGATCTTCTAAAGCCGAAACAAATTGCCTATGACGATTGATTGTAATATCATCAGCATGCTTTCGGTAACTCAGATGGACAGCCTTTTCAAACTCTTCCAACTATTATTACATACAAAATTTTAAAGAAAAACTAGTAAGTCCAATAAATTATAAGATTTACGAACCTCGGTAATAAACATAGATCACATGCATTGTGATAAGCTGCTCAGAGAAAACAAAGTAAACAATGATGGTTATGAATATGAAAAGGACAAAAAATCGAAAGGTAGTAGCTAGGAACAAGAAAGGCCGCATCTAATATTTACCAAATTAAATAGATTTCACATACTGAAAATGGGGCCATAAGCATTAAACTTTAAGTGCTACAACGTGAACGACCTGCCATTTTGCAGTGCCTAACGCCCTTTGAAGATCTCTAGCAAGTTCATCTAAATGCTGCGGTATCAGCCGTTCTCTCCTTGCCCTGAGCCATGTCCTGTAAGCTGATTCCATTCTGCCAAAGCAAAAACACAAAATTGGATCCCATAACATGTGCTAAATTTCAACTAGTCCTACTATAAATAAACACATAAAGTGGGATATACCTCTTTTAATTGTAAATTTTCCAAGACACAACAGGTTCTGAACTATGTAAGTATCAGTTGAATATTATTCCAAATTATTTCAGCTGTAAACTTCAACTAATAGTTCCTACTCGTTCCTTCTCCTTGCTTATTAAATTGGAAAACATACAAACAGAGAAAGCACAACTCACCTAATTTATCAATTCAACTCCACATATAAAAAAGCATATTAATACAAAGAAAAAACACGAAATAAATATGAAGATTACAAGAAGAAATTCGTACCAAACTTTCTTAGAACTAAAAGAAACCCACCCAGATAAGAAGAGCGCCAAAAGGAATGCGCATAAAAATCGCAGCTAAAATGATTAAAAAATAATCAAACTACAGATACAGAGCAAACATCAACAAAACAAACCAGACCAAAATATAAAAAAACACAGAAAAGAAGAGAATCAAAAATCGTAAAAAATCAATCAGATGCACGCACAAAGTACACACTCACATATCGGCAGATTGCTGGACCTCTTCAGCGGCGGAAAAGAAGGTGTCTTTCTGCCATAAATCAAAACTGTTCGCAACCAACATATTTCCACTGATCTTTCTTTCTTTCCCACCAAAAAATATAAAATAGAATACAAAAGCTTCAATTTACATAAAAATACTTCGCATTCCCTCTATGTTTTTCTGGAAATTTAATGGCAAAACAATTTCTCAAGAACTTGCCTTTCCCCCTTCAATTCTTTGCCATGGAAAAGCAAAGAATGAAGAGAGAGAAATACACGCAGATAGCAGCACGGAAAGTAGAGAGAGACGCGACAACGAATATGTTATTGCTCCTCTTTTGTTCGTAATTTCTATTATCAATACCACCATTTTTTTTAGCATAATACCACCAATTTTTACTTGGGTTTATTTATTAATAATTAATAATTAATATAATAATGCAGTGATTCATCCTTAATTTAGATTTTGTTGTACAGTCAAAGCTAGAGTAACCACCCACTAACTAGTGCATTCCTAAAAGGAAGAATAACACACCGTACATTATATATATTGCAGGTGACGTTTGTCCCCTTGTCCACTCAAATATTCTTGATTTTCAAACTAACAAAATGTATATATAATTCAATATCATATAATATATACTGAACAACGCAACATATTATCTTATATAGCGGTAATATAGTTTTAATCTCATTATATATATTTGTAGACTACACTAAACCTTCAAGATTTAAGATAAATAACAAAAATAAACGCAATAAATCTAGCTATCAAAATTTTAAGGGAGATTTGCCTAAAAATACCTAAAGCCTATTTTCAATTATGAATAAGTCCCTTGTCAGATCTTTTAAAGTCTCCACTCCCCAAATGAATTGGAATATAGTGTTGAGTCCATATGCACTTGAATATACACAAATGTCATCATCTCTTTAAAATGTTGCTTCATTCCACATCTTTTTTTTACGTAAAAATTGTTTCTTCCATATTCTTCTCACCAATTCTCTTCCTTGATTTTAGACAAATTCTTCATTTTTGTCTCAGATTTCTTTGTCCGATTACGTCGCTAACATGTCCCATTGTGAAACATGAAACTTTGAATCGAAATCTTGATAAGTTTTTTCAATCGATAATGCAATTTTATCTTTCTTATTCAATTTCAATCTCGATCTCTTCCATTATTCCAAACACTACCAAAATCTACTCAAGCATATGTGTGTTTTGATTCTTTTTTCAATTTCTGGCAAAAAAATTTTTTTGTTGAAAGATTGAGTTTATGTAGCGTGTATGTAAATGATATTGTTTAGTTTCTTGTTTATGATATTTTTCATATTAATAATCAAAACATGTAAAATAAGAAATGTGTTCTTAAATCTTATGTTTTTTAGGAAAATGGTTAGCTTTATTATATCATGTTCTTCATCAATTTAGTTGCTTTCATTTTTTTAACCATGTTTTATGTTTTTGTAATGAATGTTTATGGGGTTTGTATTTCGAGATTCAAGATTCTTGGCTATTTGCTTCTTTAACTAGTACATAGTATGATAATTTTGTAGAGGTGTTGGATATGAGTTGGTGATTTGTGTAAAGAGATGTAATGGCGTGGATTCTTTGATATAAAAGAAAGCATGAATTTTATTTGCTTATGTCTATGATTCTATTATTGATAGTGATGGTGTCTGGATTCTAAGTTACAAATTGTGAGTTTTTTGTGAGTGTTATTTTAAAGGTTTGACTAGAATTGCTTATTTCATCGAGTGTGTCTTGTTTGTGATTCTCATTCTCTGTATGTTGCAGCTGCTAGTTAATTATACATTTTTTTTTGTGATAGCAAGCATTTTTGTGTTGAGCATAAACGAAGCAGCCCTCAGAGCAAAGACTTGCTCTTTGTACTGCTTGGATGTGGAATACATGACTTGCAAAGGCACAAGAGTGAATAGAGCCAGTTGTTGTTGCTGCTAGGTGCCAAAGGGTTGCACACTTCACCTTCCAATGGGAACTCGGTGTCTTGTGGCTAAGGAATGTAAGTTTTTGTCATGAATATAATTAATTATATATTTTTATCAATTCTTGGTTGTTGTTTAGTTCTTAGATGGCTACAACATATTCTATTAGTTTGAAGCTACTTTCATATTTCTTAGTTTATAATTTGTATTGTTAGTTACTTGTTTTTGTCTTGGTTATTTGTTGGTTTCTTGTTTATGTCTTGGGTAATGTCATAGCAGATAGGAGGTGACTTGTAATGAGGTTTGAGTACCCATTGTACTCATATTAATAATAATAATAATAATAATGTCTATAAAGAAAATAATAGTAGGTTAATTATGTTATATAGTATCACAAATTATGTTATTTAGTACAATAAATCAGCTTATGTAGTACCACAAATTAGCTTATACATTACCACAAATTATGTCATATAGTACCACGAATTGGGTTATTTAGTACCACAAACTATTATAAATAGTATCACAAATTATGTTGTTATACCACAAATTAGGTTATAGGGTACCACAAACTAGTATATATATTACTACAAATTAGTATATATTGTACCATAAAGTAGTATATATAGTACCAAATATATTGACTTGTGGTACTAAATAAGCATATTTGCCCACTATAATATTTGGTACCACAAATCTGTTTATTTAGTATCACATGGTAGCTTATTTAGTAAACCAACCAAACAAATTGTTTTATTTAGTAACACCAATCAATGTATGTAGTACCACATATTAGCTTAAATGGTACCACATACCAGTATATTTGGTACCACAAATCTGCTTATTTAGTACCACAAATCTGTATATTTAGTACCACTTATTAGCTTACATAGTACCACAAATCAGTTTATTTCGTACAGCAAATCCGCGCTCGAGCAGCCATGGTTCTGCCCACTATAATTTTTGTGTAAGGACCCCTAGCCCTTAACCCTTGATTAGTGTATTAACCACTATGTGTGGCACATGCTTCTATACAAATCAATCGGGAAACTCAAATGATGCTTACAAAATTATTTTAATATTCAACGTTATAAGATCATCTCTACTAACAAATAGACTCATAAGGTTCGCCCATTACCATCCCCTTTTTGCCACTTTTTACATTGTGGACTTTTATAAAAATTTGGGCAGAGTCTCCCCATAAATAGAGCTATCCCGAAATAAAAGCACAACACATGACATAATTCCCGGCCAGGGAAAACATAATACTCATCAGAATACAGCAATACCAAGTAAATTCCCAGCCAGGGAAGACACCACACATATGACGACGAAAGTGGGTTCCAACACCCACAAAATACACCAATGACTCTCATATCATTTAGCAATTCTACCTCTAATTGCATGCAACATAGAATGAAAGAGAGAAAAGGCTCATGCCTTTATATACAACCCATATACAAGTATAATCGTGCTCACATGCGAGCATCATAAATATGTATATAACCCTCAGGTGTATATAAGTACTCTATACGATACCGTGCTCCATCAAGCCCTGGTACCCCGATCCTGGGAGTACATCCAATCAACAGCTCGAGCTCAGCTCCACAGCCATCGATGTACCTGTTCACCTGCCCCAACAGAGACAGCCCCCAACGGGGTGAGCATACCAATACACAAAATCCCATAATCACAATAATGAAATTCATAATTTACAACAAAAGTAAATACTAATGAATTTTAAATGATACTCCCTGGATGGCAACGTCCTCATCCGGGATTCCGTGTACTGTCTCTGTTCTCACAATCATCAAACTCATCAAATCTCAAAAATCAGTAAATCAACACATTGATTTAACTCATCGCATGTCTAATTCTCGAGTATCAATAGATAGTGATTCCAAATTCATTATACATGCAAATCTAGATATCTCAATACCTAATACTGATTTGACAACCTCGCTATCAATCACAGATAGCTCAAATGCCTAGCATATATTTTACCAATTTTCCATTATACTTAGACATCTCAAATATCTTAATGAATACGTGATCCCACGATCATTCTCAGGCATCTCAATGCCCTACAATGGTCATATACATCTGGTACCCCATATACCTTATGAGAGTTATATTACTCTAGTGCCACGCACGCTCGTGGCGGCGATATCAAGATTAGGTCGCTTCATAGCTTCTCAGCACATATATATAACCTCATGCACAATTATTCAAAGAAATCAAAATACATTATGCATTTCACAAATGCTCTAATATATAGTAATGCTCGTACGTCGCACGTACCTTAAATCTCCGAAGTCCGAGCCAAACCTTGCTCGAGTTCCATGCCCCAAGGAACGATGTGCTAACACGATAAATAATTCACAATTATTTACGAACATGTAACCCATGCTCAAGCACATCCATAACCCTCAAAAATTTGTCAACACACGACAATTAACCATTTAAAATACTCGGGGTGGAGCACATGCAGGGAGGGAAACAAATGAGACATCAACGAAAAAATGCTCAAGAACTCCCCTAAAATTTTCGAACCCTCACTCCACAATTCGAACCAATTAAACACCATAATTCATCTAAAATATGAATTAATCAATCAACAACATGAATAATCGCCCCACATGCCAAAACCCCCAAAATTCGAATTCAAAGCCCTAAATTCGACCCAATTCCTTAAATTCGAACACAATTAAGCATCATAATACATCTAAAACATGTAATAAACGACCCATTACAAGAATCGCCACACCCCTGCCAAAACCCCCAAATTCGAACCCCAAACCCTACGAAATTCGAGAATTAATTCGAACCATAAATCACAAAATGGTAGGGAAATACATGAGAAGCATGAAAAAAGGGGTAACGAAGGTTACCCAATCGAAAATTGCAAAGAAATCGTTCGAAAATCGAAGAACCCTAGAAATTGGGGATCGACGCATTCTGCAAAAATCCGAACTCAAATTGCGACCAAACTTCGAATTGATGGTGTGGGAAGCTGCGCCTCGGAGAGACGAAGCCGGCGGCGGGTCGGACGCGCCGAACGGCGGCCGGACGGCGGTGGGCGAGCGCTTTTACGCGCGGGGCTGGGGGAAAAAACGGGGGCCGACGGGGAGAGAGAGAGGGTGACGGGTTGGAGGGGAAAAATGAAATTAAAATTAAAATCTCGGGTTCAATTGATATTTATAGCAAAAATAGCCCGAAATACTAATAGTCCCACAAATACATCATGATTCATTAAAAATCATCTGTTTTCAAAAATTCTCTCTCTAACTCCAAAACCCCGTACCGGTGCCCACACCAGCACCCCAGATCCCGAGTCACACTAAAAACCCATCTCATAGGTTTTTCACCCAAATGAGAATACAATCTCAATCTCGGGATCCAACGATCCCAACTACCCAAATAGACGAGCCCAGAAGGCCCAACACCGCGATTAAACTCCAAATCGCTACGTAAAACAGCTTTAGGGATTATTAACACTCCGGGATTAACATCTATAATCCCTGGTCATCACATTTTGGCAGATTGACAGGCGCTTGAGCACCTATCATAGGCACTTAAGCACCTACGATTCTGCCTTGGACGTGGAAAACAAGCAAACAAATTATTTTATTTAGTACCACAAATCAGTTTATATAGTACCACATATTAGCTTAAATGGTATCACAGATAGTATATATTGTACCACAAATTAGCTTATATAATACAACAAATTATGTCATTTAGTACAACAAATTAGCTTATATAATACTACAAATCAGCTTATATAGTACCACAAATCAGTATATTTAGTACCACGGAGTAGCTTATATAGTACCATAAATTATTTTATTTAGTACCAAAAATATGTTATTTAGTGTCACAAATCAGTATATTTAGTACCACATATTAGCTTATATAATACCGCATATCAGTATATTTGGTACCACATATAAGTATATTTGGTATCACAATGTAGCTTATATAGTGCAACATATTTTGTTATTTAGTACCGAAAATATGTTATTTAGTACCATATTTAGTACAACATATTAGCTATTATAGTACCACAAATCAACATGTTTGATACCAAAAATCAGTATATTTAGTACTAAATATTAGCTTAGATGTTAACTATCTATTTCGCATGTTATATAACATAAAATGGCATGTTATATATAATTCTATTTGCAAATATTCCAAGTTATAAGTGTCATTATCATATATTAAATGTATGATAATTTGGTACTAAGTAAGCTTAGTTGTGAACTATCTAGTTTACATCTTATATAACATAAAATGACATGTTATATATAAATCTATTGTCAAATATACCAAGTTATAAATATCATTACCATATATTAAATGTATGATAATGTGTTACCAAGTAAGCTTATATGTGAACTATCTATTTTGCATATTGTATAACATAATGACATGTTATATATAAATCTATTCCCAATTATAACTATATCTAGTACCAAAAATCAATATGTATGCACAAATCAATATGTATGGTATCACAAATTAGTTTATCTAGCACCACAATTCGTGGTAATATTTAAGGTACTGTGTGATACTATATATACTGATTTGTGGTACCAAATATATTGATTTGTGATATTATATAAGATAATATGTGGTACTAAATATACTGATTTGGTATACTAAATAACATATTTTTGGTACTAAATAACATTATTTGTGGGACTATTGATAAGTGTATTTTATACACTTATATCTCCTCTTATTTTGCATGGTTTAGTGTTAGTATTCGAGCAGAATTACGTCTTTTGTTGTTGTTTTGGTTGTTTTGCAGGAATCCAGGTAATTACATGTTTTGTGGACTAAAAGGGTGCAAATGACGGAAGGAACGGATGAATTGAAGCCAAAAATCTACACTATCAATCATGGCAACAGGCGTAAAGACGCCTACTTTGAGGCGTAACTACGCCTAAGTCACGGCATTAGATTTTTTTAAAGAATTTCAACAGGCGTAATTACGCCTCATTGAGGAGTAACTACGCCTAGCCCACGGCTTTTGAGAATTTTTTACGCCACTTTGGAGGCGTAATTACGCCTATCACGCGGGAAGCCAGATTTTGTGACACGTCGACAGGCGTAACTACGCCACTTCGGAGGCGTAATTACGCCTATGCAATTTTGGTAATTTTGGAGACCTTCCTTATCTGATGCACACGGGAGTTTAAAGGAAGGAAAAAAGGATTTTCGAAGGGGAGGGGATTATTATTTAGAGGAAGAAGACCTAGACATATTTTTGGAGAGAAGGAGGCTAGGGTTAAAAGAACAAGAGTGAGAGCAGCAGCCGAGTAAACAACCGAGGGAAATTCAGACAAGAGGAGGAGATCGATCGAGGCGGTGCGCTTACACCGAAGGATATAGATTTTGACGACGGAGAAGAAGACGGCGACTACCGGGGACGGAGGGCCATCATCCAATTCGTTTGATTATCTATTCCCTTATGTTTATGATGATTAAGAACATGTCTATGTGTTTATTTAATGTATTCATGAACTAATTTATTATTCTAGGGTTAGACGGATCTTGACTTGAAACTATGTCATTGGTTTTTCATATGGTTTATTTATGTTTTCCTGTTCTTAATGCTTTTAATCTACTGGCCATGGATTGAATGATTCCATATTCGTGATCTATCACTCGGGAGAGGGGGTTGTGAATAGGAAAGAAGAAATTCGTATCGTGGTAGTTATATTGTTCGGAAGGCCTATAACTCCATAGAAGTCGTCAAAGGAATTACTGCGCTTTTACAATTGTCTGATAATTAATCTTAGATAGGGATATCAAGATTAATGTTAGATAATTACTTCTGCTTAACACCCGGGAGGGGGAGTAGAAACAAATAAGAATTCTCGGCTAGTAAACTAGGAAAACACGACATAGTGGATAATTGAGTGAAGTCGAACCTCTAGAATCCGTTCTCATTGATTTTCTCCACTTAAATTACCATCTTGTTAATCTTTTATTCTATTTTCGTAGATTAGTTTAATAAATATTGCTCTCGATTCTCTAAATAAAGTCGAGACTATTCTAATTACAGTACTTGGTGTAACTTAATTTTCAATCCCTGTGGGTTCGACCTCCGTACTTTCAAATTCCTATACTAAAACTTGACACCGTACACTTGCGGTACGTTTCACACGCATCAAGTTTTTGGCGCTGTTGCCGGGGATTGATATAATTTTGTTTACTGATACTGTTACCAAGTAGTCTTGATTTTAATTTAGAATTTTATTTTTTGTTTTAATTTTATTCTTTTTTGATGTTTTTCTTGTGAGGTACTTGGAGATGTTTCATCAGCAAGTTTCCACAAGCTTTGCCCAACAACCGTATGAACCATTCTATGCAGCTTGGGACAGATTCAACCACGACTTTTCAAACTACGCTCCTCTTCAATCTTTCTATATTGGATTGGATGCAGACACACGAGAATAGGTATTTAATGGAGCTTTGGCAGTTGGTCGTCCCATATATGGTAGATGATGACAGGGTGCACCTGTATAACCATATGGCGAATTTCGACTATCAGTGGCAATATGATCCTTCAATGTTGGGTTGGAGTCACCAATATCCACCAGGGCATCATTACCCTCATTTTACACACCAACCATTCGATCATCAAGCAGAGGATGAGTATAGTTCTGATAAAGTCTCTAAGTTGGAGGATAGTTTGCGCAAATTCTGGCCATCATTTGAACCAAAGATTGAAAATGCCACCAGAAGTAGCCTTGAGCAACTGATAGAGACATTTGTAGCGAGATGCAAAGAGGTTGAGATGAGATATAATCAAGGGGTGACAAACCAGGTGTGGTCACATGATGATGATCATTCAACCAACCAAGTTTGGGAGAGTGATCCTACTCATGCGGAAGATTCAAGGGAATATGAGCATTTTCAAGTGGTTGAGCCTACTGTGGAAGAGTTATCTGATGAATTCCCGTGTCAAGATGAGCCTAGCGTGACGTTGGAAGATGAGCATATTTTTGAAAATAGTGAGGAGCACTCATCGATGGTGATGTCCTATATGCCATATGTGGATCCGTTCTTCCCATCGATGCCAACTTCACCATATTATGATCTCCACGAGATGAAGCCAAGTCTAGAATCTTTCTCCCATGCTTATCAATTTTCGAAGGACGTTGTTGGAGCGACGAGCGTTAACTGCCACTATCTTGCCAAGCTTGAGGGCATACACAACCAAGACCCACATGTAGTGTCATATGATACTTACTATGGGCGGAAGCCGCTATTTGATGGTTGCTTCGCATAGTCTGGCTGACGACTTTAAACAAAGCGCTTCTTGGGAGGCAACCCAAGCCTTGTATCCTTTTTATTTTATTTCAGTTTTTAATTTTAGTATTGCATTTTAGTAGCATGTCTTATTCATAGCCGATTGATCATTATTTTTCCCATTGCAGGGTCTATACTGATGCGGAGGTCCCTATCATCATCTTCTCACCATACCCATGAGCATGAGATGGGCGACGATTACTGACGATCGTCGTCGCAGGTTGGTGTGTTGTCCCTTATTTTATACGTTGTATGGTACATTGAGGACAATGCACGATTTTAAGTTTGGGGGGTGTTTAAACATTGAAGATGTTTTGTTTCCTGGATTCCTATGTGTGTTTTAGTCATTTTCTTTTTCTTTTTGTGTCATAAGTCGTGATTTGAAGTAATTGTGAAGGCCGATGATGAAGAATTGAGCTTATTTGTGAAAATTTAAAAATTTTTGTTCACTTTGCTCTTGAGTTTCTTACAAATTCATGCACTAGAGATCATGACCATTTGACCAATTAAAGTTGATTTGAATGAACACAAATATGATATAGGCAATTTTTGATAATATTTTGGGCCTTTATTCATTGATATAAATTTGCCATAGTAGCCCCTTTGAGCTTAAACGTAAAAGAATGAGGATTGAATTGTTGCATTATGTTTTAGAATCTCATTCAAATTTCTTTCTTATATCACCTTGGTTTTGAGATCCTATTTGAGCACATTGGTCATACCATATAAGTTATTTGTGAATTGAGAGTAGTCTAGAACTTGCTTTAGTACCCTTTGAGGCGAAATACAGACATATGTGGCTTAGGAATGATTTAGGCAATTTTTTTTTATCGTTTGAGCCTTTGAAGCCACCAAATGACATCACTTTTTTATCCATAGTTGCCCTTTTGAGCTTATTGAAAATTGAATGGCATGTGCTTAGGCACATAATAACCCCCATTCGGCATCATTTCAAAATCCCACATCGACCACCTTGTTGAAAGCTTATACACTATTTCCTACCCTCAAGTGAGTAAGACCCATATTGCACTTTAAAATTTCAAATATCCCCCCCATGTTCCTAATTGAAAAAATAGAAGGGGGATAATAATGAAAAAAGGGCGTGGATGCATAGAAAAAAAAAATTGTTGAAGAGGTGAAGAAAATAGTGATGGAAAGAATGAGAAAATAATGAGGTGAATGATGAGGCGGATGAGAAAAGAGGGTGAATTTAAAAAAAAATGATGAATCATCAATAGAAGGAATCGAAATTCAGATGAGAGTGCACAACAATGTCATATTTAACTTACTCTCTTGTTTTGAAATTCCGATCTTTTTATTGAAGCCATGAGCCAAAGCCTAACGTTACAAGCCTATTAAGACCTATTGACCGAGCCACATTCGTCTAATATACTAGTGGAGAAGGTTACGAATAGTAAGCTTATGGACACTCGAGAAACACTTGTAATGCATATGGTTTTGACATTCACACGCACATCTCATTACTTTGATTTGATGCATTGTTCACTGTTTGTCAAGGTTATACTCCTTTTTATTAACAATGCAAATGAACCAATACACCTTGCAAAGTCCTATTGATTTGTGTGAGTAAAGATTGCTTTAATGGTTAAATGGAAGTGGTGACACACACACTTGAGAACTCTTGAGTAGACTGATATGCATACTTGACTTAAAATTTTTAGACAATTGATCTTCGAGGCCAATTTGCAATTATAACATTTCATGACTTGCGTTAGTAGTGTGTTTTCTTTTTCTCTTTTATTTCTTAGTCTTTTTCCATTTCTATTTTGCTCGGGACTAGCAAAAGTTTAAGTTTAGGGGGTTTGATAAGTGTATTTTATACACTTATATTTCCTCTTATTTTGCATGGTTTAGTGTTAGTATTCGAGCATAATTACGTCTTTTGTTGTTGTTTTGGTTGTTTTGTAGGAATCCAGGTAATTACATGTTTTGTGGACTAAAAGGGTGCAAATGACGGAAGGAACGGATGAATTGAAGCCAAAAATCTACACTATCAATCATGGCAACAGGCGTAAAGACGCCTACTTTGAGGCGTAACTACGCCTAACTCACGGCATTTGATTTTTTTAAAGAATTTCAACAGGCGTAATTACGCCTCATTGAGACGTAACTACGCCTAGCCCACGGCTTTTGAGAATTTTTTACGCCACTTTGGAGGCGTAATTACGCCTATCACGCGGGAAGCCAGATTTTGTGACACGTCGACAGGCGTAACTACGCCACTTCGGAGGCGTAATTACGCCTATGGAATTTTGGTAATTTTGGAGACCTTCCTTATCTGATGCACACGGGAGTTTAAAGGAAGGAAAAAAGGATTTTCGAAGGGGAGGGGATTATTATTCAGAGGAAGAAGACCTAGACATATTTTTGGAGAGAAGGAGGCTAGGGTTAAAAGAACAAGAGTGAGAGCAGCAGCCGAGTAAACAACCGAGGGAAATTCATACAAGAGGAGGAGATCGATCGAGGCGGTGCGCTTACACCGAAGGATATAGATTTTGACGACGGAGAAGAAGACGGCGACTACCGGGGACGGAGGGCCATCATCCAATTCGTTTGATTATCTATTCCCTTATGTTTATGATGATTAAGAACATGTCTATGTGTTTATTTAATGTATTCATGAACTAATTTATTATTCTAGGGTTAGACGGATCTTGACTTGAAACTATGTCATTGGTTTTTCATATGGTTTATTTATGTTTTCCTGTTCTTAATGCTTTTAATCTACTGGCCATGGATTGAATGATTCCGTATTCGTGATCTATCACTCGGGAGAGGGGGTTGTGAATAGGAAAGAAGGAATTCGTATCGTGGTAGTTATATTGTTCGGAAGGCCTATAACTCCATAGAAGTCGTCAAAGGAATTACTGCGCTTTTACAATTGTCTGATAATTAATCTTAGATAGGGATATCAAGATTAATGTTAGATAATTACTTCTGCTTAACACCCGGGAGGGGGAGTAGAAACAAATAAGAATTCTCGGCTAGTAAACTAGAAAAACACGACATAGTGGATAGTTGAGTGAAGTCGAACCTCTAGAATCCGTTCTCATTGATTTTCTCCACTTAAATTACCATCTTGTTAATCTTTTATTCTATTTTCGTAGATTAGTTTAATAAATATTGCTCTCGATTCTCTAAATAAAGTCGAGACTATTCTAATTACAGTACTTGGTGTAACTTAATTTTCAATCCCTGTGGGTTCGACATCCGTACTTTCAAATTCCTATACTAAAACTTGACACCGTACACTTGCGCTACGTTTCACACGCATCAACTATATAAGGTAATCTGTGGTACTAGATATACTGATTTTGTGGTACTATATAAGGTAATATGTGGTACTAAATATACTGATTTGTGGTAATAAATCCAATTTTTAACCAAAATTTCAGAGTTAGTAGAGATGTGGGTTGTGGTATAACTACATCAATAACTAAATTGATAACCAATTTTTGGTGATCAGTTTCCTGAATTGTGAAATTATTTTGGTACACAGTGAATATACCAACCTTACAAGCTCAGGTCGATCCTAGTATATCGAGAAGTAAATATATGTTGCGATTGGGTAGCATACATGTATCTGTATCAGTTGATATATGATTTGATGACTTATGTGAATTACTTGAAATTACGTGACTACGTGATTTATTTAAATTATGTGGCATTCATAGCATTCATGATTGCATGTCAATGTATGAAATTAAATATTTTGTTAATTTACACATCATTTTTTTATACATGCATTGATGCATGGCAAACACATTGAGCTACGATTCTTTGATACCATATTATTTTGGACTCGATCAATCATAAGGGTTGTACACGGTACAACTGGCATTAAGTGGCCTGAAAGGCATAGGGATTCGTGGCCCTATGATTGATATTATTTGTTGATAGGGAATTGATGACGTATTGCCGATTTCATCCTCTGGATTATCCCTATTCTTTGAAACTATTATGGGTGACGCCTTGTTGACGTCATATGTATGATATGATATCAAGAGCTTGGATGCAGTGACGCTTTGATGACGCACATATAAACATTCATTTGCTTGACAGGCTCGAGTGATTAGCTATTTAGTATTTGAACTTTCATTTACTGACATCCATGTGTTGCACTGCACTACATTTCATTACATATGCCATGTTATATATACATGTTATATTTCTTTTGATCGTTCCATAGTGGGCTTTGGCTCACCCACAAGGGGGGCTGTTGTTGTCTTTGTGTGTGGACAATGACAGATAGTACAAGTGCCCAGGATCCCAGACATTGCACATCTGGTGGGAGCCACATATGAGAGGTTTATTTTCCTACTTATCCCAGTTGTATATGTACCAAGGGTGTGTCTCGAGTGTGAGGAGTTTATATATATAATTTTCACAATATTTTGTAAAATTATTTTATTTAAATAATGATATACTATATTAAATTCTACATTAAATCATTTTTTCACTCAAACAAAACAAAAGAAATAACAATAGCATATTGATATACAAATATATCTAGATGGTTAGTTTACTTATCAAACAAGATATATTTTTTATTTAATTAAATTATGTTTATCAGATGTATAATCAATTTATAAAAAAATTATTTTATTTTTTATAAATTAAATAATTTTTTTGATAATTTAAATAATTTTTTAATAAATTGATGACATTTTAAAATTATTTAACTTATCTTATGAAAATTTGGTTTTTATGTTGAGTTTAATATATTATATTAACTAATTAATAAAAAAGTGTCATCAATTTATAAAAAAATATTATTTAATTTATCAAAATAATTATTTAATTTATCAAAAATAGAATAGTTTTTTTTATAAATTGATGAAATATTTGATAGACATAATTAATGAAGTTGAAAATATATCTTGTTTAATAAGTAAACTAGCCATTAAAGTATATTTTGTATATCAATATGGTATTGATTTTTCTTTTGTTTTGTTTTAGTGAAAAAATGATTTTATGTTGAATTTAATATTATATCATTATTTAATGAAATATATTTACAAATAATTGTCAAAAGTATAAATATAGTATCCATAATAATTAGTATACTAATTAAAAATTTAAAGAATTAAGTGATTCAGTTCCTGAAGTTTTAAGTAACCCGATTCAGTCTATCTCCGTTAGTTTTAACGGTGCATTTAACGTTAAGTACTGATTTGAGACAAGTTGGAAAACTAAAGGGAGTAATCGGGTCAGAGCAAAAAATATGACTAAATCGGGAATGAGTGCAAACAAGAGGGACCATATGATATATTATCCCTATATAATCTAATTCTTGATATTACATAAACTAATTTTTGGTACTACGTAAGTTAATT
This sequence comes from Haberlea rhodopensis, assembly GCA_907163345.1. Classification (NCBI taxonomy): domain Eukaryota; kingdom Viridiplantae; phylum Streptophyta; class Magnoliopsida; order Lamiales; family Gesneriaceae; genus Haberlea; species Haberlea rhodopensis. Next base: position 6,594,457 of record CAJQUN010000017.1, read on the forward strand.
GTGGTACTAGATTAGCTAATTTGTGATACTACATGAGCTAATTTGCGGTAATTTATATGTTAATTTTTTGGTTTTTCAACTATATAGACATTGCAAAAGAACGCAAAATTGATGGATATTTTTTGGCTTTATCAAATCCACATAATGTAGTACCAAACTTTTGGGTTTTTCAACTATGTATATTTTTTTTTTTTACAAAAAAAATAAATAGTTGCAAATTTCAATTTTTGCAATTAATCGAAAAACCCATGTATATAATCTTTCGGTTTTATGAGACTTGTGTTCGATTAAGATGAAAATGGCTTCCGTATTATCTGTTACCACAAATTCTGCAATTTTCTTCGAAATATAGCATACAATAATTGCGAGATAAAATAATGGAAGAGAAAACAGTGAGTTAGAGAGTTTAAATGATTTATTGCTGACACATGGTCTGACCATGAAATCGAACTTAGGAAAAGGGATTTAATGCCAATTTACCAAAATTTTAAAGATAATTTTTTGAATAAGATTTAAGTTATCTAAAAAGGGGTGTTTATTGCTTAAATTAACTGATAATTATGAGTTTTTATAAATTTGTTATAAAAAAAAAAAAACAAGACCCAGAAAACGTAGGCAATGATGCCAATTTTTTTAAGGTTTTACCTGTTGTACTGCTTAATAGCACATGCATCAAATATAAAAATAATATAATATTAAATAATTCGATTCCAAATAATGTGTCACACAATGCTCTGGCAGCAACAGTCAATGCTTTTGACATTATTAGGACAATACTCTGCTTATTAGGACAATATTTTCCATGTTAAATCCATAAAAATTGACAGCAATAATCAATGTCTTGATAATATCATAACATTTTATAGAGTTGGAGTGCAAGCGTCGGCGATCGAGGAGCGAAAGGGATAAAATATGGTGAGTTGGGACTTGAATTTAGTGGGGGATAAGCTTACCAATCTATTTAATTATTGTTGGAAATTTGAATTGAATTAAATGGTGTGTCCATTCATGTTGGGAGTGCAATTTTTCATGATTGGATGCTTCCAAATGGTGTCTCTTGATGACACCAATTGGCATACTATATAAGAAACAATCATTGAATGAATTAGACATGGAATTTTAGAAATTCACATCATATAGAAGATCAAAATTTGAGTAATTTTGTGGATCTTCATCCTTGTTGAATATTGAGCGCTTTTAAACTTTTGTGATTTAAAGGATTTGTGATTCGGAGTGCTCATATCACAAATCATAGTCGTATCTTGGGAGACAAATTGCCAAAGTAAACCGTTAGCATCGTAACGGGCAATATTGTCTTAAGGACAGATATTATAAATCCTGCATCGACGTTCTTACTAAAAGCCATTTGTTGTTTTTGCTTGCTACTTTCCTAAGATACACATCCATAAATTTCGTACAACAATCTTAAGACAATATTAGCAACAAATGGCTCGTCGAGTGAAACAATGACTTCCGTTCATCATGGTGAAAGACCTGAAAAGTTCAATGAGAACGATTTCAAGCGATGGCAACAAAAGATGTTGTTTTATTTGACAACCTTGGGGTTGACAAGGTTCCTCAATGAGGATGCTCCTACTATTATGGAGGATGAAACCGACAACCAAAAGAGGGTTGCGGTTGATGCGTGGAATCAAAGCGATTTCATATGCAAGAATTATATTCTCAACGGACTGGACAATACATTATACAATGTGTATTGTCTAGTGAAGACGACCAAGGAATTGTGAAAATCCTTGGAGAAAAAGTATAGATCCGAGGATGCCAGCATGAAGAAATTCATAGTTGAGCGATTCCTGAATTTCAAAATGGTTGATACAAAGCCTATGATAGCACAAGTGCAAGATTTGCAAGTAATCATGCAATAAATTCATGCGGAGGGAATGGTTCTAAGTGACTCATTCCAAGTGGTCGCCATGATTGAAAAGTTGCATCCATCATGGAAGGACTTCAAGACTTATCTCAAGCATAAATGAAAAGAGATGAATCTTGAAGACCTTGTGGTTCACTTGAGAATCGAAGATGACAATAGAATTTTCGAAAGGAAGGAAAATTGGCACCAACATGAAGCACGAGTGAACTTAATGGAAAAACACGCCAGAACAAAGTGCAAGTTTGACGGCATGACCTCCAAATCTGGAAAGGCGAAGAAGTTCAAAGGCAAGTGCTACAAATGTGGAAAACCCAATCACATGGCGAAGGATTGTCGCAATAAAGACGACCGTGGGAAGGCCATGGATCAATGTGACCGAAGAAGATGGTCTCTCAAATGATTTGGATGATCTAGCGCTTACCGCTTAATTAGATTGTGTATCTTTGAAAGTTGTAAACTCCAAGAATGGAGTGATTCTAAATAAATGTAATGATGATATTTGTTTAAAGCAATAAAATTTATGTTATTACTTCTTGTATGAATCTTATGGTTTGTGGTATGATTGTTAGGATCATTTAAACCATAGTTCACATCACAATGTAATGTTAAATTTATTTATTGTGTGGGCAGTAAGTTAACAAAATCGGCATTCATTTGTTAGAAGAATCGTAACGTCTTTAGAGTTAACTCACAATGATGTTTGTGATGGAAATATTGTGCAAACTAGAAATGTGAGAAAAGTAATTTGTTACTTTATCACTATTCGCACATGATATTGTTGTGACTTTTTTTGTCATGAAGCAAGAACGAGGCCAAAGAGATTGCAATAAAAGTTAGCAAATGAGTTTTGCTATGGGAAATTGTGAGTAGATTATACTTGTGTTATCTAAGAATTTGACGCTTAAGCTTGAATCTGCAAGACTATAAAATCTTGAATTCGAGTTTCTAAGCTTTGTACGCTTAAAACACAAGTGATAAATCGAAGCCACAAATTTTGATTAAGCGTTGTAATATCTCAAATTGGTTCATTTTGATTTTTTAAGCTAGTACGCTTATAACATGAATTTGCAAGATTTAACATCTTGAATTCAAGTTTTCTAAGTTAGTGTACTTAAATTACGAATTGTGAACCGAGTTTGATAATATTATCCAAGTTTCAACTTTTGTAAGCAAGTACACTTAAATCCGAAATTTTCAAGAAATAAAAACTTGAATTTGGATTTGTAAGACGATAACGCTTAGAACTTGAAACAAAAAGTTTGAACGCCAGTGCACTTCGTTACTACCCGAAGTTGTGGGGGTTGCAATTCTAGGATTCAATCACAGACTAAGTACCACATTTAGGCAAAGACGAAAAAGCTTGTGATTGAAGGAAAAGAGAGTTTCCCACAATATTTGAAATGTTGGGGTATTTGGCTAAACTAGAAATATGAAGGCTAAAGTGAAGTCATAACAAATGTCAAATAAGTGACATGAAGATTTTGACAAATAATGTTGTCAAATAGATCAACGAGTGTGATAAATGTGTACACTCCTAAGCATATGTATGCTAGTGTATTGATAATATGCTCATTGGAGAAGCAATTTAGAAATAATCAAGTAACAAAGAAAAATATTGACAAGACATTTTGACGTGTGTGCAACAAGAACAATGCTTGGAATTAAAGTTTCCACGACATTTGAAGAATGAAATCTCAAGGATTAATTCGAGTTTCAAATTTTAAGTTTTGCTCTTAAATTTCAAGTTTACAAGAAATAGAATCTTGAACTTGTAATTTTTAAGAATCTACGCTCTTAAATATGAATTGTGGGTTAAAGTTGAGTATTTTACCTGCTCTCGAATTTTGTAAGAACTAACGCGTTAACAACCCTTCAAATTCGATGATGAAAATATCCTAAAAGGATAAAATGATGCAAATGAGGTAATGTGATTACCAAAAACTGAAGATATACTGTTGTGGAAATTCTCTATGCAAAACATATAAAGATTCTTTGGCCGAGTGGCTTTATAAGTTGTTAGAGAAAAATCATGTGCATGCAACTAAAATGTGTTGCACTAATGCCATATGACAAAATGATCTCTAGTGGCATAATCACGAGTGATTATGTGAAACCGCGGATCCGCATATGAAATGGTTAACCGAAAGATCATGTGGAAGTTTATCGAGGGGAATGTGGTTAAAACCCTACAATCAAAATCTCATAGTGGATACCCAACCTTGTTGACAGGAGATCCCAAGATCTAGGTTCACAAAGAGCAATTAAATTATGAGATTGTATAAACATCAGGAGGTCAATCTCCAACACATTCCTATGATAAGGGGTGTAGCCTGTAAAAGGGGTACGAGGATAGGCAAAAGGTCTTTAATATAAGAATATGTTGGAGTATAGCGAGATACACTTCTAGGAGATCACCTACGTGAGTGCGAAATGTGGCCGCTTTAAAATTGGAAAGCACTTACGAAACCAAGCGTGGTCCATGGCCTGAATGGACACAACCGTAAAAAACCAATACGAATGTTAGAATTATTGTCTAGGTTTACACCAACGACTAAATAGTTCAAGACTATAACTTCACTATTAAGTCAAGTAAATCCCATTGAATACTACTACGGAAGATTCAAAGCCGCAAGCTATCTCTTCAGATGCCATAATAGTTAATTAAAAGCGCTCAATTACATACATGCATTAATTTAATTCATATGGGGATTATTGAAAATTTGAATTGAATTAAATGATGTGTCCATTCATATTGGGGTGTAATTTTTTATGATTGAATGCTTCCAAATGGTGTCTCTTGATCTAATTATGACATATGCGTGGGACACGACTCTTACTTGTGTATTTATTTTTCTTGAAAACTTTAATTTCAGAACGATTTATTTGTGATGGAGGTTGAGTCACAAGTCATGAAACCCATCCATTCTTTTTGTTTTTTTTAACCGTCCTTTTTTATTTTAGTGGTTTCAGATTTTTAATATAGTCTAACATATATGATACAATTATACTATTTAGGGCAGACCCAGGCATACTCTTTTCTTATTATCTGGTTTTCTTTCTCGAATAAGGAAATATTTTACCATTCCAAATAAAAAGCACTTACGATTATTAAACTATATAATAAGATAAAATAATGCTGAATGCACTCACGATCAATATAATATAAATTTGTAATTTTGTAAAAGAATTTTAAATTTAGCAATAATCATTTCTTTGCAACATTTTAGTTTTTGATCTCGCTGTCAAAACTACTTTACATGTATTTCTTATAGTATGTATAGTAAGATATTCAAATCGAGTACGGCCATAAAGTAAGTTCTTTATTATAAGTTTTGAAAAAAATCCAAGCCAGAGAGATTGGACGGACACGAGTAACGAAACTAATCGTTTCAAAGAAGAGAAGAGTCTTACATGCCAGACTGACTTCTGCTAATCTGCACATTTGCGGAATTCACATTCTAACAGCTCGCACCCAGAACTACACGAAGTTAAGATTGAGGAGACTATCTTCCTCTGTAAATTTTTGTACTCCAGCGCAAGCTTCACATCCCAACTCGCAGTTTCCCTAGTAGACAAAATGCTTATTCATCATATGTTCTTGAAATATCTGTTTTTTCTTTTTTTTCAAACAACAATTATTATGCATTACATGTTACCTGTCATCAAGGTTATCGTCCTCGAGGACATCCATCCTGTCTTGGAAGGTGGAGCTAAGGTCTCTAAGGACATCAAATTCTGTTTCCAAGATTTCTCGGGTCTAAAATCCCGTACAAATATAACTTAAGTATATGGTGGATGTGTAGTTACTGGAATAGTAATACAAGTCGTAGGGATTAGAGAATGTACAATGGTGCTTGGTTTCCAGTTCGAATTTCGAGCTCTACGGAGATAATCCAGTAATGGAGTCGGCAACCCATACTGAAAGATTCTATGGTCTTTTGAATACCATGTCCCACGAACCATGTGAGTTAGCCATTCAGGTGCGGTTTGTCCATCTTCATCTTGCCAACTACCAATTTCTGACAAACAATGTTTAATAAACACAAGGACAATGAATTGTGACAATATCGGACCGAGGAGCAACAACTTTTACATTTATCAAAATTTAAAAGTATTATATTATTATTAACATGAGAGATATTTAAAATACAAGGACACACATCAAGAGACACTACTACTATAATAAAGATTTTAACACATTTATTAGATGGAGAGAAATTTTAGGAAACAAAAAAGATATACCAAACGAACCGAAAATACTTGATAAAACACGAATATATAGGAAGAGATATCTAGGAACAAACACATGTTTATCAAATTAACCCTAAATTGGTTACTCTAGTGAAACGTAATTGTATACCAGCAACCGACACATATTGTACGTGTAATGCATTGCTTATACTCAATTATATATATATATATATATATATATATATTAAATATTAAATTTTAAAATTATTGTAGTATATTATTAATTAGAGTAAAAAGATGTTTAAAAAATTGAAAACAAAAAAGAAACAAATCAATATATCAAATATAGTTATTATAGGATATTTTAATAAATAAAACATACTATATGAACAAGAGACCAAGGTAGTTATTCCACGTTGCTCTTTCTTAATAATACAATAGACATATAGTGTATACAGATACAAAGGTTCTTTTCTACAGCATTCAGTGGTATACATGGGATTTATATCATGTGGTGCAACCGATGTTTATCACTTGGAGTAGCATGAAAAAAGGTATGCAAGAGAATACAAGCATCAAGAAAAGTACCCAGTGGAATAACATCATAAGGGTTGTCTCCTCGTGGTAAGAATCCGTAGAAAGTTAACAAATGAGAACTTGAGAACTTTCCATAACCAAGAAAGCACTGTTCTCCTGCATGACACGTTCTTGATAAAGGAAATCTCAAGGAATGTGTACTCGGTTCTATTCTTCCGTAGCGCAATACATGTGGACATACCTGACAAGAAGGAAAATCAATTGCTATGAGCTATAAAACATCGCTAGCCGTGTCATATCCAGTAATTCTATTTCATTAAATATGTATCTTATTGACAACAATGTTTTTAGCCTAATAGTTGTCATCTATTTCCCAATGTAAGAGGTCTTGTGTTCGAGTTCTCCCCCTCCCCAAATTTAAAAAAAAATATATGTGTCTTATTTAATTCCTTATTCTTCGCGGTCTCTCTTTGGTTCTTTTCTTTTGTACGAAAATCGACACAGATTTTCTTCATTGAGTTTACTCATCCATTCTGTTATGTACAAGTTTTGATACTTGACGATGCATCATCAAGAAACGTAAACACAGAACCATAAAATAGAAACGGATTAATTATCTGACCGAGTGATTGAGAAGGCCAGCAACAGGAATTAAACAGGTTCTTAGCTTTCCATCAGCAAAGACAGCTTTCATGCTGTTAGAGTAAAAGAGTTCACAAGCCCATAAGAAGTGCTCCCATGTGTACAACTTCGGTGGAAATACGTTAGGATGAAGATCGCTCAGTGTAGGAATTAACTCCTCATATTGAACCCGTAGGTGCTGAAACAAAAAGAAACTGCATTTAAAGTCATGCTTTACAACGTTTATAGGACCGAATGCTTTGTTCTAAAAGTCCAAACTTGTAGCAGTTAGTAAGGAGGCAACTCATAATTCTTACATCATATAGCAACTCAAATTCCACGTATCACATAATCAACATTACCAGACGGCCGAAATTGGTCTTCCATAATGGTGGTTTAAAAACCATTTGACACTTTGGAAGTTGAATAGTATTATTACATGTCACTTACAGAAAACTACTGTTAATTGTGCAAATACAGGTTTTTATGATTATATTGAGTTACCTCTTTGGCTTGCACAATTTCTTCTAACAATAAGGTTCCATCTAAAGTCATCACAGCATCAATTCCAAAGCTCAATCCTGCACTTCGAAAATAATCATGTTGAAACTGCAAACAAGCAGACATGAGAAACCATGATTAACATTGAAAGTCTATATATATAACATATTAAAGGCGCTAGGCGCCAAAAAGCGATGAACCGTGGCCTGGCTTAAAGCGCTAGGCGAAGCGTGGCATAATAGACGTTAGGCGTTAGGCATCGAGAAAAAATAAATTTTAAATGTTTAGATATGAATATTTTTTTCCAACATGGCCAAACTATATAGCAAAGAATATGGGCAATGAATTGAACTGATACTTGCTAGAGAGTTTAACTTATCAAGCAACATAAACCCCATAATAGAGATAAGGAAAGAGGAGATTCCGATTGAGCCTAATAATTCAATGTTAACAAAAGGCTCACCCGTGTTAAATTTCTCCGGCAGGGTCTCAAAAAATAATTTAAATCTTGAATTCTTGTAGTACTTCTCCTTCATGCACCACAAGAGCAACATTGTCTCTGTTGAAATCCCATCGATGTCATTGAGAATATGGAACTATCTTCAAGAGACCATGATTAACCATTTGCACCTGAGCTGATTAAATAATATACAAAGAAACGGCATGGCAAGTCAACTATTAAGAAAATTCTAACGAGGTAACAAGGCGTACCATGTCAGATTCATGTACAAGCTCCTCCGAGATGATGATAGATACAGGAATCTCCAACGCAATATCTCCTATTTTTAGGTCCTCTCTAGCTATGGCCCCTCTTCCAGCTCCTTCAATATCTAGATGATGAAAATCAAGGTAAAGGAACAATTCTTTGGAATTAATCCCGTTATTTTTTACCCAAAAGCCCATCGTTTATATGAATATTGAAATCGATTAGATCCCACATTTGGGGAAAATATTCAACAACTGTTACATTGCAGTATTGCACTTACAAGCTATATCCAATTTTGTCGTTGCACCATTAACGACAGCCCAATCCAATAGGCATTTTTCTTTATCACAGTTGGAGCATCCAACAATTTTCGACTCTTCACCAAATTTGTTTGCAACTTTATGGATCCTATCAACTATTTCATCTTTTAAGTTCTGCGACACATTTCTCATCATGTGTTCGTCACCGGAAAATGACTTATCAATGGCTTCAAGTAGAGAATTAAGAGCTTGCAATTCACTCCTGGGATTACTGTAATCCCTTATATTATCTCCACTAAAGTAAATATCCACCTGCATCCATTCACAATCCATAGTCAGTTTTTCATATGAGTCATATTGTTAGGAATTAATTGGTGTGGGCCAAAAGAATATTAAAAAGGCCCAATAGTTAGAAGAGTCTAGAAATGAAATGAGATTATAAATATGGAGGAGAGGTACGGGGGATATCATGTTATTATCTTGTGAGTTTTGTTACTAGCTTTAGGCTAGGGATTACTAGCATTAAGCTAGGGAATTGTTGCCGACATTCACAGGCGTCGATCCCACGAGATGGATTCAGACAGCGATGCACTATTTTGCCATCAACTCTATACTGTGGCAGCACGTATGCAGTTTGCGTTCATGTAAATGGAGCGAGAGGCGGACTGGTGGATGTATTGCCTCATATTACACAGTCATGATCTCACATGGGATTATTTCACCATGGAATTAATGCGGCAGTTTGTTTCAAGGGAGGATGAGATGGAAACAGTAGAGGTAAGTAGGAAAAATGAAGCTCATTCAAGTTAGGCCACTAACCTCCGACGAGAGTCTGGATTGCATGTGGAGGTAGCAAATAGGGAAAAAGAGGCGCTAACAGTGATGAAGAAACAAACTAAAGGTATCAGATTCGAAGGGGATGATCCGAGTGACACCTTGATCATCCGACCAACCCAAAGCCTCGAGGAAGGAAAAGATTCGCAGCTTGGAAATCTTACCAGATGAGAGAAAACATCCAAAGGGAGGAGGACAGGGCTACATGGCATACAAAGCTGGACAAACCCTGGCCTTCACTGTGGGTTTCGATTTTGGACTCAAATACTTGAGGGAATGCTTCCTTACAGAAAGGGGGTTATGATAGCGAAGGAATTAATATGGTGTTATTTGTGGGCATAAGGTGGTGAGTGGCTGCAGTGGTTGCATCGCAGTAGGGTTTCAGATGTGGAGGTGGGGTGAAGCTCACGATAAAAAGAATTGAAGGGGGAAGCATGGTTATGGGTTTAATTTCACAAACAATCAGTTTGGGCTCGTGTGATGGGTCAAAGAAGAATTGTGGGCTTGCAAAATGATGGGCTACCTTGGCAAAAGCACATGCGATGGGATCGATCGACAGGGATTGGCCAGAGGGTCGGCGGCAGCGAGTGCGGCGGCAACAGAGGTGGTAGCTTCGGCGGCAACTGGACGTGGTATTGGCGGCTTGAGCTGCGTAGTGACGGGGGAAATTACATTCAATGTTTATTGCTTAAGCTTGGAACCGATCCTTACGTTGGCCAGCACGTGATCCTTTCAGTTTATCAGAGAATTTCTATAGTTGCAGAAAGTTTACTCTTCATGGATCCTTTCAATTGTGCCTTCTCCAAAAATGTATAACCATATGTGCATAATGATCCAACTACTTGAGTTTTGGTTCTGCTTAATTTCCTGGTCTAAAAGTCAAGAGTTAGATTTAAGGATTTTTGAAGAAGGGTGGCGTTTCTTTTCCATGCCCGAAAGGCCTTGGAGCTGCTGGAGGGCAGAAATGCACTATACGTTTTATATATTGATCAGGTTAGTGAGATTGGAACAGATGATGCGAAGAAGTTGTTCGAAGTTATGGTCATGATAAATTATCCTCTTGGTTCATATTTTGGCAACATGTTCTTTGATCCTGGTTTTGAGCTAATTGTCTTTGATGTTGGCTGGAGGAAAATGAAAATCAAAGAAGGTCATATAAATATGAAGGAGGAGAGCTGCTGGGGGATATCATGTTACAATCTTGTGAGTTTTGTTACTTGCTTTAGGCTAGGGATTACTAGCATTAAGCTAGGGAATTGTACAGAGATATTCTCTGGGTATTTACTACTTCTCATTTCAACTTGCAAGTAAATCAAATACATAATACGTTTTTTCTTCAAGGTTTTTCTATGTTATTGTGCTTCGATCATATAGCATTCAGCGATATCCTAAAAGGAGAGCCTAATCTAAAAAGGCTAGCTTATAAGGTACAAGAGTATCTCAAGCTTATATGTCACTTCACAATTTCTTGTGGCAATAACATTGCCCGTCCAATGAGAAACCAAAACCCACGGCGCCCTATTCCAAACAGTTTCCAATCACCAATTAATATCCAGCACATGCACCTTACTCTACCTATATTGTGGACACATGTCACATGACTACCACGAACACGATAGAAAGCCTATCTCAGGTCCATTTTCTCTGTTGCCTTGATCCTTCATGAGAGCACCAATGTAGTCATAATCTAACAAAAAAAAAAAGCGCAATGCAAAAGACTAGTATTTTAGGTGAGATAATCTCTCAATCTTGTAAATTAGTAGGACATGTAACAGATTAACAGTCGAATTTGAAATGGTGGAATCTAAGATGATCTATTTGTTGCAAGCTCAGGAGCCTTTTTTCACTGTTTGCAAAAGGCAAGTTTGTCTATCCATCTACACAGGAATAGCACAATCAAACCCCATATGTTTACAATGTAGAGATTAAAGTAATAAGAAGTTTGATCACCTCATCAAAGTTTATGATTCTCGCTCGTTGAATCAACCTGTTCAAGAAATCATTCAGATGATCAGGAGAGGAAGTGGAGGAGCATGTAAGGCGTGCATGTATCTCCGAATCAAAACCCATATCATCGAGTAATTTCTGTCAAATGACAACAAGTATGTGCAGTAAGGGAATGAAAAGGATCATAACCTCAACCAGGTACTTGGAACTTCATCACATCAAAATAAAAAAGAGAAATTTAATAAGCAAAATTGTCACACCTTCTTCCTCATGAACAAAGGATCACTTTCAGGAAGTTCAAGAACTAATGCAAATTCATCATCAATCTCTTGCTGCCACAAACAATAACAGTAAATTTCTTAATATTCGATAAAGTACGCATAACTTTCCTAAAAAATGCACATGTAATATTCACTTTTCATCACTCTTCTTACCAGATTTTTCACCAAATCCCTTGAGCCAATGGACTGAAATAAGTCTTTATCGAACCAGAGAACAGATAAGTAGCATAAAATTACAAATGGCAAGAAACAATCAAGGACTAGTTTACTTTTTTCATTATCCCAGGCCCTAATCGGCAAATAATCAAAATCTTGGTCACATCTAAAAGCCTATAACTTTCTACCAGTGCACAAAAATTGATACTGAAAACCACCACACTGGGCCGCGTGCTTCTTAAAAACATGGGTTTACCTTATCAAAGTCCATAGTAGAGTCGAAATCAGTAGTCGGCAGCGGCTTACGAGTAACAAACGCAAACTTCTCGCAAAGAAACGACTGCTTGATGAAGGTGAAAAGTGAAATCGCTAAACTGCCCAACGCTTTTAGTTGGTATATTCAAGAGAAATAGTCGCACTAACTACACGTTTTCATTTTTCTGCGGTAATTGTTCACACATTCAGTAGATCTATGATCTAAACCCCAATCATAAATTGTGGGTTCGTGGCCCAAAGAAAGACAAATGGAAAAATTGCAAAAAGGTACCTGTTAAAAAAACATTATTAAATTAATTTGCTCAAAAAACAGCTTCTCATATATATATATATATAATATATATATACAGGGGCGTACTTATATAAAGGCCCCCAAGCCCAGAATTTTTATTTTTTTTTAATTTTATGCATTCAAATTTTTTTTTTATGTATTCAAAAAATTGGGGTTAAAAATACAGGCAAACCCAACTTTTTTTATTTTCTGAGTGGCTTTTAAAACCCTACAAGGGCCTACTTACACTTCACTCATCATCCTTACGACTTCATCATCGCTCATTCACTCATCTTCATCGGCTCGCCATCATCTATCCAATAATCAGTCAGTCAAGTAAGATTTCTTCAACTTCAAGGTAAGATTTCCCAAAAAATATTTGAATTTTTAAAAATTATATTTGTCTGAATCCATTGCTTTGACGTTGAGATTTCAAATCTCATTCTCCTTAAAATAGTTTTGAATTTACTTATTTGTCCAAAAATATATTTATTTAAAATTATCAAAATAAAAAAGATAATTTTATATATTAACATAGAGTTCCAATAAGAAGTTTAATGAATCCATTTTTTTTTTCACAGTAGGAAATGAAAGGGCTTGAGCCCCCCCAAGCCCTTTATATAAGTACGCCCCTGCTCAGTGTATACCCTGGTGGCGGGTAGGGAAAGGAACGAGACATAGCTTAGAGTTCTTATCAAAGATTTGAACCCTAGGTCACGATATTCGAAGAGTGTGCACTAGTGCACGCTCAAATGCACAGATGCACACCGGTGCATTTGAGCATGCACCGGTGCACAAATGCAGTGCTGATGGTTATTCAGATGACATGAAAGCGTTTCTGATAAAATTTCTGGTGTATCAACTTTGCTTGATGGTTCAACTTTGGTATTTAATTTCTGATATAGAAAGTTTATGTCGTATAGATTCAGACTTTTGATCATTACACATTTTTCTATTACGCATTTTCAGTTGTAAAAGGGAGATTGGAGGTGCACATTGTAAATGTATGATCTGTTTTTTTTTATTTTTATGAGCCTTTTTATTAATTTTTTGATAGGAAAAATGAAAATAAAGTATGAACTTATCAAATGAAAATAAAGTATGAACTAAAAATAGTAATTATTTTTATGAGCCGTTTTATTAATTTTTTTCGTGTGTTTTTTTTTATAGATGACGGATTTTTTATAAATATAAAATTTTTAATAGTTAGTCGCCTTTTTTCCGGAGGCGGCAGCTCTGGGGAAGGCGGTGATCATTGTTTCTTTTCTTTTTCCGCCCCTTCCCTTTGTGTTTTTTCTTCGTGGGTCTTTGTCCCAATATTTTTGTTGTTGATTTTTTTTCTTCATCGGATTTATGCCCGATTGTATATCACGCAATTTAGGGTTTTGTGTTTCTATGTTTGGGAGCGGCAATTCTGAGCGGAAGTTGTGTCGCGATTTCTGGTTTCGGGCAGACGGTGGATGCAGTTCTTGGTGATGTGGTGGCTAGGGTTTCTGGGTGGCGGCTAATAGGGTTTCTGTGCGGCGGCTCGGGTTTCTGTCCATCTAGGCTTCGCGGTTTGGACTTCATTCTGCAGGCGATCTTGGTTTATCTATCTGGATTTTGCGCATTATGATTTGAAGGAGCGAGCTATATCGGAATCCCAATAAATCAGTTTGGAAAAGGCGTGCATCTCTTCGTCTGAGTCAGAATAAATATGTTTTCGAACATTCTCTTTAAAATTCAAAGTGGAGGTTCCTGCGCGAATCTCAGCAATCACTTGTTCTGATTCTACATATTGATCGGGCTTTGCAATCTGTTTTCTTCCGGAGGCGATTCTTCATTTTCAGGATTTTGCTCTATTTAGTTGTGCGTTTTAGCCTTGCACTATAGTTGTGTGTTTAAGCCTTGCATGGGTGTTGTGCGTTTATAATTTTGTCGCGGTGCGAGACGCATTTTGCAAGTGTTTGCAATGGATTTGTCTGACTGGGTTGTTGTAATGCCTCGATATATCATATATGCTTGATGTGATTATTGCGTAATTATGTGATAATTACGATATGATGTGGACTCGAGTTCGGGTTGAACAGAGTGTAATAAATAGATGACAAGTATGATAAGACATTACATATGTTGAGTTGAGAAAATAGACATATATTTATGTATTGGCTTGCCATGTTGATGCATGTTTTGTTGTATCATGGACAAGAGAACTTAGATGCATGAGGTGTGTAGTGGGATATTACTTTGCTATGCATTTAACATGCATTTGATAGGAAGTTCACTTGAATTTGCATTTGAGTTGGAGGTTAATATATATATTCAAGATCAAATTTTATAACACATAACACACCTCAACACACCTACAAATCTCTACACCCACACTCTCCACGCCTCTTATACTCTCTCCTACTCCTTCTTGGTTTTTGGTGTGGAATCAAGATAGAAACTTGGTGAGAAGTGGAAGGAAAGCTACTTGGTGAGGAATTGATTCATTAAACATGTGGATAGTATGCTTATTAGTTTCATTTCAACATATGAATGAAAGTGGAGAATTGAAGTAAGATGAGAGTTAATCAAAGACTTGAGTTATAATGTGATGGAAATATGTTTATATGATGTTAGAGTTTGCATGTAGGCGGTTTAACACATGGTCGATCGATCTCGTGATCGTGATGGTTCAATCACTAGAGGCGATCGATCGCATAAAACATAGAGATCGATCGCTGATGGCTAGAAAGTTTTGGCGATCGATCGCGTAAAAGTGGAGATCGGTCGCTAGGGTTTAACTTTTGAAAAGTGTTATATTTTTTGTGGGATTTGCTATTGAAGCTTATTTTGACATGATACATTGTTGGTATTCATGTCTCATCATCACATGGGACAGGACAAAGAGGCGGTTAACTATTGACGCCTGGACTTATATATTTGTATCGCACGACAGGTACGTGCTGATGTACGAGTATTGAGTTTGATTATGTGATGTTGCTTATCTATATTGAGATGGAGCTATATGATTGTTGGGATCATATTGGTATACATTCATGTTGTTGAGGTTGATGCCATGGGAGGTATGCTATTGTTGAGCATATGCTTTGACATGAGAGGTATGCTCTTGTTGAGCATATGCTTTGGCAGTTATAATGTGTGAGGATGAAAATATGATATGTGCTGCTAACATGGGACGTGAAGGTTGAGCCACTGACATATTGAGCTGGGAGGCATATCATATATGTCTCGTTATAATGGTTGAGACATGTCATGACATATTTGCATACTGTGATGCATGATACAAAACAATCACAGTTGAGATTTGACAATGGCTATTTATTGTATGCTGTTTTCTTATGGATATAGAGTTGAGATGGTTGTCTATCAATACTCATGTTGTGTGATTGTTTCTGTAGGGACTCATAGACGTGGGAGGATGGGATTGTGAGTCGACTTCTGATGTGTGCTGAACACTGATTAGGACTTGAACATATTAGTTTGTTCATCTGTACATGTGATGTATATTATATCATGATGTTGTAAATGTTGTAATAACTGACATAGTAAAACTCTTAATCAGTGTGTGTTAGTACTTAATCCCTACTCATAAATGTATAATGATTTGATACATAACGGATTAAGTGGCGAGGACCCCACATTTGTGGTATCAGAGCTGTGGTTCGAGAACTGGGTGAACAAGGATAGAGGAAGTTACTTAGGGAGTTGCCTAATCACTTGAAAGCATGTCTGTGATATGTTGTTATACTTACATGCTTTATACATTTGAATGTTGTTGTTAACCCCAGTTGTACAGTGATGGCAGACATATTACCTCAAGATGATGTTGGGGATGCCATTAGTGGCAATGCTAGTGTTGGTTTGGCGCCTGTGCCACCACCAACAGTATGCCAAGGGCCAGTAGAACATGTATTGTTACCTGTAGAGTTGACACTGACTCAATTTTGAGTTATCAACCACCTCGATTTGAGGGTACTGAATCTAGGGAACAGGCCGAGGAATGGCTAGAACGCATTGAACAGATTTTTGTGTGAGCACCGTGTGCCAAATCAGCCTGGTTGCGTTTGGCTGAGTTCCAATTAGAAAATAAAGCGATGATGTGGTGGAAAGCAACACTGATAGAGTCGAGAGCTCAAGGACAGGTTGGGGATGTGTTTAGACATCGCTTTTTGGATCATTATTTCTCTGTTGTTGCAAGGCAGTTGAAAGAAGATGAGTTCACTCGTTTGAAACAGGGAACAATGAAGGTATCAGATTATGCTTTGCAGTATTCTTCATTGTTGAGATATGTACTGCATATCGATGCAAACACTAAGGCAAAGATCGGACAGTTTGTGGAAGGCCTACGACCTGAATTGTTTGATAGGGTTATTTCGAATAACCGTACTTCGTTTGAGGAGGCACTGACAAGGGATGAGATGGCTGATATTGGCATTGGGGCATACAAAGATGTAGGACAAGTTCAGAAACATACATCAGACATTATGAGACCTGTAGGGGATCCGTTTAAATCATCGAGAGGATGTGCATCTTCCTCGAGAGTTGGTGGTAGGAAAATTGATACTCGGAAAGGGGGCGAACGAGTTGCCAAAGGGCAGTCCCTAAGCAGTAGCAGTAGTCCAGGTTACTATGCTTTAATTGGGGTGGACCATACTATAGACGAGTTGCTCACATATTGATGGTCCAGTTTGTTATGGATATGGTAGGCCAGGACACATGATACGAGATTGTCCTCAAGCTGGAGGACAACAGGCCAGAGGGAATGTGTCAGAGAGTACAATACATCAGAGACCACAATTTGTACCTTGGACTGGTGGGGGACAGAGAGCATGGCCGCCCCAAGTTCAGGTTTATGCACTGAACAAGGAGCAAGCAGATGCAGCTCCTGATGATGTCGTAGCGGGTAAGTGTTGTTTATTTACTTATCCGGCTTTGTTATTGTTTGATACTGGTACATCACATTCATTTATTGCACAAGCTTTCATTGAGCGGTATCATATATGCTCGTCTCCACTGTTGATGCCTCTGTATGTCTCGACACCCATGTGAACTACTGTGATGACTTGTCAGAGTGTGTCTGATTGTTCCATTCAGTTTGATGATGGAATACATGCAGATTTGATTGTGTTAGATATCTCTGATTTTGACTGCATTCTGGGAATTGATGTGTTGAGTCATTATCAACTGTTGTGGATTGTTATCAGAAGACAATGAGATTTCATCCTGACACTTGAAACTAATGGATCTTCTATGGACATGGATCTCGTGCAAAGATTCCTTTGATATCTGCGATTAGAATGTCACGATTATTAGAACTTGGACATATGAGATATTTGATTTACGCTATTGATGTAGCTGAAAAGAAAGTGGAAAGAAACGTAGATGATATACCAGTGGTTGCAGAATATGTAAATGTATTTCCAGATGATATTCCTTGATTCCACCAAGTCGTGAGGTGGAATTTGGCATTGAATTGCTACCTGGTACTTCTGCAATTTCACGAGCACCATATCATATGGCACCAACTGAACTGAGAGAGTTAAAACTCAGTTGCAAGATTTACTTGGCAAGGGATACATACGTCCTAGTGTATCACCTTGGGGTGCTCTGGTATTGTTTGCAAAGAAGAAGGACAGATCGATGTGACTGTGTATTGGTTATCGACAAAGGAACAAGTAACGATTAAGAATAAACATCCTCTTCCCCGTATTGATGATTTGTTTGATCAGTTGCAGGGATCGATGATCTATTCTAAGATTGATTTGCGATCTGGCTATAATCAACTACGTGTGAGAGAAGGAGATGTATAGAAGACAACATTCAAAACTCGCTATGGACGTATGAGTTCCTGGTTATGCCATTTTGGTTGAATAATGTCGTATTTTTGGGACATGTGATCTCCAAAGATGGTATATCTGTGGATCCGAAAAAAAATAGAAGCGGTATTGAATTGGTCAGCACCTACATCTGTGCCAGAGATTCGTAGTTTCTTGGGTTTGGCAGGATACTACAGACGGTTTGTGGAAGGCTTTTCACAGATTGTCAAACCATTAACACATCTGACACATAAGAGATTACCGTTCAGATGGTCAGAGGCGTGTGAGAATAGCTTTCAGGAATTGAACATCGGTTAACCACTGCTCCGGTGTTGATTATTCCATCAGAGCATGACATGTTTGTTCTTTATACTGATGCATCATTACTTGTTTTAGGTTGTGTATTGATGCATGATAAACATGTTGTGGCTTATGCATCAAGACAACTGAAGCCACATGAAATGAAATATCCAGTGCACGATCTGGAGTTGGCAGCCATAGTCTTTGCGTTGAAGATATGACGATACTATTTATATGGTACGTCATTTACCATATACACTGATCATAAAAGTTTGAAGTTTTTGTTCACTCAGACAGAGCTGAACATGAGACAAAGGATATGGATGGATCTCTTGAAAGATTATGATTGTGAGATCGAATATCATCCAGGAAAAACCAATCTAACAGCTGATGCCTTAAGTCGAAATGTACAATACACTGCCAATGATATGATTCAATTGTCAGCGTTGATGACTTCTTGTTGTACTCTAGGCTATGAGTTTGATGTAGTAATAGTGCCAGTAAGGGTATCAACACTGTTGGTCGAACCCGATATCTTTGAGAAGATCAGAAGGGCACAAATTACGGATTATGATGTACAACATTGGAAATTGATGATAAATCAAGGAAAATATCTCCTTTTGGAATATCAAGTGATGGGAGTGTGAGATATGAAAAGCGTTGGGTAATACCTTCTGCTTTTGGCCTACGCCAAGAACTACTACAATGTGCACATTGTAGTAGATATAGTATACATCATGTAGGAAAGAAAATGGACAAAGATTTGCCTACACAGTTCTGGTGGAAACGCATGAAACATGATGTGCTTGAGCTTGTGAAATGATGTTTTATTTGTCAACAGGTAAAAGCAAAGAGACAAAGACCAGGAGGTGAACTGCTGAGTTTAGAGATTCCTCAATGGAAATGAGAACATATCACGATGGATTTGGTGACCCATTTGCCAAGGACTTCTTCTGGCTTCGATGCTATTTGGGTAGTAGTTGACAGACTAACGAAAGTAGCTCACTTCATATCGTATAATATGACGTTTACCTACTTAAGAATGGCTCAGTTATATGTTCAAAATGTAGTCAGACTACATGGAATACCATTTTTGATTGTATCAGACCGAGATCCGAGGTTTGCTTCTCATTTTTGGGAAGGACTACAGTCAGCAATGGGAATTGAAGTACGACTGAGTACAGTGTATCATCCTCAGACAGATGGTCTGACAGAGCGTACGATACAGACACTTGAGGATATGTTATGTGAATGTGTATTGGAGTTTGATCACTCTTGGCAAGAGTCGTTGCCATTTGTTGAGTTCTCGTACAATAATAGTTATCAGATTAGTATACAGATGGCACCATTTGAGACAATGTATGGGCGACGATGTAGATTGCCATTCTATTGGGATGATATTGAACAGTCTTCTACCAGTGGACCGGATATGATACGTGAAATGGAAGAGAAAGTGAAGCTGATCAGAGTGAAATTAAAAGCTGCTCAGGATAGACAAGCCGCTTATGCGAATAAGCGACGTAGACATCTTGAATTCCAAGTTGGTGACAGAATGTTTTTGAAAATATCACCTTTTAGAGGTGTGGTACGATTTGGTATGCGTGGAAATTTGTCACCACGATATGTTGGTCCGCATGAGATAGTGCAAGGCATATCGATTGGCACTACCGCCATCATTGAGTGGTATCCACGATGTATTTCATGTTTCGATGTTGAGGAAATATGAACCAGATCCGAGTCATGTGTTGCAACCATCTGAAGTGCAGTTGGATACAGATGTGTCATATGTTGAGCGACCAATCAGGATCTTGGATAGAGCAGAACGAAAAATTGAGAAGTAAAGTGATTACAATGGTAAGAGTACAGTGGGACAGGTGGGGTGTCGAGGAGGCAACGTGAGAGACAGAGCAGCATATGATGCAGCAGTATCCTGAGTTATTTTCTGGTATGTTGTTTATGTTTTTTTATATATATATACTGCTGGTGAGTATTCATCTTACTGCAATGTTGAGTATATGGTTGGTTGTTTTGAGTATATGGTTGGTTTGTTTATTGCAGTACGGTTGCGTATTTTCAATTTCAAGGACGAAATTCAATTTGTATGGCAGAATTGTAATGCCTCGATATGAATCATATATGCTTGATGTGATTATTGCGTAGTTATGTGATAATTACGACATGATGTGGACTCGAGTTCGGGTTGAACCGAGTGTAATAAATAGATGACAAGTATGATAAGACATTACATATGTTGAGTTGAGAACATAGACATATATTTATGTATTGGCTTTCTATGTTGGTGCATGTTTTGTTTTATCATGGACAAGAAAACTTAGATACATTAGGTGTGTAGTGGGAAATTACTTTCTTATGCATTTATGCATTTGAGAGGAAGTTCACTTAAATTTGCATTTGATTTGGAGGTTAATATAAATTCAAGATCAGATTTTATAACACATAACACACCTACAAATCTCTACACCCACACTCTCCACTCCTCTTATACTCTCTCCTACTCCTTCTTGGCTTTTGGTGTGGAATCAAGATAGAAACTTGGTGAGAAGTGGAAGGAAAGCTACTTGGTGAGGAATTGATTCATTAAACATGTGGATAGTATGCTTATTAGTTTCATTTCAACATATGAATGAAAGTGGATATGGTTTGAGTTGTTATAACTTGATGAATTGAAGTAAGGTGAAAGTTAATCAAAGACTTGAGTTATAATGTGATGGAAATATGTTTGTATGATGTTAGAGTTTGCATGTATCCAGTTTTGATGTGGGTTTGGAAGCTATGGAGTTGAAACCATAGTGATAAGCTTGAAAATTGCCATATTTCGAATTTTTCAGAGTCGGGCGATCAATAGCGTGCTATGTGGCGATCGATAGCCCCGACAGGGAAAAATCATAAGGCGGTTTAACACATGGTCGATCGATCTCGTGATCGCGACCGATCGATCGCTAGAAGGAGATCGATCGCATAAAACATAGATCGATCGCTGATGGCCATAAAGTTTTGGAGATCGATCGCGTAAAAGTGGAGATCGATCGCTAGGGTCTAACTTTTGAAAAATGTTATATTTTTGTGAAATTTGATATTGAAGCTTATTTTGACATGATACATTGTTGGTATTCATGTAGCATCATCACATGGGATAGGACAAAGAAGCGGTTAACTATTGACACGTGAACTTATATATTTTATATCGCACTACATGTACGTGTCGATGTACAAATATTGAGTTTGATTATGTGATACTGCTTATCTATATTGAGATTGAGCTATATGATTATTGGGATCATATGGTATATATTCATGTTGGTATACATTCATGTTGTTGAGGTTGATGCCATGTGAGGTATGCTACTGTTGAGCATATGCTTTGGCATGAGAGGTATGCACTTGTTGAGCATATGATTTGGCTGTTATAACGTGTGAGGACGGAAATATGATACGTGCTGCTAATATGGGACGTGAAGGTTGAGCCACTGTGAGCTGAGAGACATATCATATATGTCCCATTATAACAGGATGATGGTTGAGACATGTCATGACATATTTGTATATTATGATTCATGATACAGAACAATCACAATTGAGATATGATGATGGTTATTTATCGTATGATATTTTCTTATGGATATAGAACTGAGATGGTTGTCTATCAATACTCATGTTGTGTGATTGTTTCTGTAGACGTGGGAGGACGGACTTGTGAGTCGACATCTGCTGTGAGCTAAACCACTGATTAGGACTTGAACATATTAGCTTGTTCATCTGTACGTCTGATGTATATTATGTCATGATGTTATAAATGTTGTAATAGCTGACATAGTAAAACTCCTTAATCGGTGTGTGTTAGTACTTAATCCCTACTCATAAATGTATAATGATTTGAAACATGAATGATTAAGTAGCAAGGACCCCACCGTTGTTGATTCTTCTGAGGCAGATTATTTGACAAATTGATACTTTTTTTATCGACTAGCATCAATTTGAGGGGGTATCAATGATATTAGCTATATATAGTATTATTTGGTTGATATGATATTATTTGATTTGTCATATGGATGGTAATTTGCAGATTTGACATAATCTTAGGGATTTTTAGACTGATTCTTAGACATTTAATGTTATACTATATAATGGAACGAGTGCTCTATTTAAAAAGCACTGAGTTTGGTATTGAGATTCAGATTTATTGATACTTTTCAATAGCTCGCTGTTTTAAATATCTACAAGATCATGTGCTATGGAAGAAAGACGCGAGATCGACTACTGTGATGAATCGGAACTATGAGATTTTTTGAGGACACCCCAAAGAAATCCCCACTAAATTCACGGATCCATATATATTTATTGTCACGTGCACAATTGAAAACAATAGAATTAATAAGTCCATGCTATACTTAGTAGCAACAATCATTGCTATGCTTTATTCAATTTATACTTCTTTAGAACTAGGACCTTTGAAAAAAGCTGGAATTGCTATTCAATTACAAATTTGTTACTGTGTGCCCTAGGGGAGTAGTCGAAGATGTTCTTGTGAAAATTGTCAATTTGGTCTTTCCTGCTGACTTTGGCATACTTGACATGGAAAATAATGATAAGAGCAGCCCTATTCTTTTAGGGATACCATTTTTGAAAACTTCCAACCGCATGATAGATGTAAATAATGGTGCTTTGACTATGGAGTTTGATGGTGATGTAGCAAAATTCAATGTTTATGATCTCATTCATTCTCCTACCACTGATTACACTATTGGCATCGCACATCACTTATCACAAGAACACTCACATTCTGTTACTAAGCATGAGTTAGGGGTAACTGCTGATCAACTTGTTGACAAAGGAGGTACAAAACTGCTTGTGATTAACACTTTACACGCACCTTCTGCTTCACATAATTCTCTTACTAAACTTCTCAATTTTGAATTGCAGACACCTGATATTGAGCTGAAACTTCCTTCCGAACAACCTCAGTATATAACGAGGGAATGAGAAAAAGGTTGGGAACTTCCAAGAAGTACAACAAATACGCATTGCTTCCGAGTTGTCAAAAAGTTATTAAGGTGGAAAGAGGTCGAAAAGGCAATACTTGATGCTCCACCTGATCATGAGTTAAACAAAGAAAATAAGTAATTCTGCAAAATATGGTCAGAGTTAGTTATATCAAGAGGCCATATACATCTTGAGCGCTCAAACAATAGTTTGTATTCAATCTTTATTTTTTCAATAGTAAGTGTTTTTCAAAACTAAAACAACATATCTTGGGTCCGATATTACATCACAAGTCCAAAGTCCCTGAAGCTAAATGACCTTTTTTAAACAACTCTCTCGTCCCACTCGAGTCTCGATATAGCATATGATGAAAGCATTTAGAACTGACAACAAATGTTAGCCTAATGGTTGTCTTTCTTTAGAGTAAATACTAAATTTATTTTTCAACACATTATTACATTAGTAATATATTAAATAGATAGACCAATATTTTTTGGTCGGATTTGAGCTAGAGAAACCTGAAAAAAAAGTGGTCAAAAACTTGTATGGCGAAGATATGGTTGAAATTAACATTCATAATTAGTTGATCTAAACAATTAAAAAGGAGAAACCCAAAAACAATCTGAGAGTGAAACATAATTGTGGAATCAGGTATCATGTCAGGTAAACATAATTCAAACTCCCTACTGCAACTCAAATTTTGTTTCTAACTCCATATCTTAATAAAATTACTACGATACCCCTCTATTAAAATTTGAACATTTAATTTTGAGAAATCATTACATTAGGAATGAAACCTATACAATTATGGCACAAGTTACACATAAAATTAGTATGCAATCTATAAAATTTTGGTACAAGTTACAAATGAAATTGATATGAAACATATACTATTTTCGGTACTTATTACATGCGAAGTTGGTATGAAACACATACAATTTTGGCACTAGTTACACATTAAGTTGGTGTGAAACATATACAATTGTGGTACTAGTTACACATGAAATTAATATGAAACTTATACTATTTTGGTACTGATTACACGTGAAGTTAGTATGAAACCTATACAATTTTGGTACAAAGTACACATAAAATTGTTATTAAACATATACAACTTCGGTACTAAGTAAACATAAAATTGGTATGAAACCTATAAAATTTTGGTTATTATTACACCTGAAGTTGGTATGAAACCTATATAATTTTGGTACTAAGTATACATAAAATTTGTATGAAACCTATACAACTTCAGTAATAAGTATACTTAAAATTTGTATGAAAACTATAAAATTTTAGTACTTATTACACGTGAACTTGGTATGAAACCTATACAATTTTGGTACTAAGTATACATAAAATTGGTAAGAAACCTATATAACTTCCGTACTAAGTATACATAAAATTGATATGAAACCTATTAAATTTTGGTACTTACTACACATAATAAAATTGTAAGGAATCCAACAAGCAAATACGCAGCGGAAATAAAATTTTGGATTCCTAACCATGGACCTATACAGAGTATTCATATCGGAATGATTAAAGAGTCTCACCCTTATAGCGTGTTTGATGCAGAAACGATGCCAAATCACGAGTCACGAGCAACACCTCTATCAAGATCTTACCTCTACGGTATCCACACGATCAAATCGAACAAGGGACATTCAAGAACAAGTTGCTAGACTTATTCTTGAACCAAAACCGAACTCACGGTTCAAAACCGATCAACGGCGGCCAATCAATTCACCAAGCAAACGGCGGCGGCCGTGAGAGGAGAAAGATGAGGCGGCCGAGAGTGAGAGCTAGGTTTAGTGATTATGAATTGTAGTGTGTTACAATTAATTATAACCTTGTATTTATATTATAAGATTTAATTAAGGTTCAAGACTTTCTTAAAGTCCCATGGGCCCAAACCCATGATTTAATTAAATCCTTATAATCATTTAATTAAGACTCTTCTTAATTATTTAATTCATCCCATGAATTTAATCCCCTTTATCGATTTAATCTTTTGTGTGACCCGATAAGATCTTGTAATGTTGGCAGTGACAAAAATCTCATTTTATGTCACAAGCAATGAGCGGTATCTAGCAACACATCAAGGCTACCCAAATTACAAGAATGTCATTGACTCGACATAACCTTAGAACTTGTGATCATATTAACCATGTAACTTAATCCCTTTGTCCATGTGTTTAGATTGAACACGAGTCATGGAATAGTCATACTCGTATATTCAATCTCTATTTCTTGATCACCAAGTAGAACTAGAATAAACGAATAAGCTCGATATCACATATCGACTCATTCGAGCACGGCCATGCATTTTAGTCTTACTTGATCAAGGGCCCAAACACTTCTCATGTTATATAGAAGGGACAAATCCTATCTTGATCAATTAACATCCCTCTACATAATTCGTAGTGTATTCAATAGTTGCCTTTATAGTTTACCCTGTTACAGGTAACGTTTGACAATATCAAGATACATAACTCCTTATGTTGGGATCTCTGATGATCTCAAGTCGTAAGGATTACATACATTATTATCACTATGAGAATTGCTTATGACACTCATATAACTATCCATGTAGCATTCTCATGGTGGGTCTGTCCAGTACATTGTTCTCTAACATGTACCCATGTGTTGATTTTATATCTCATATACATGAACAATTCATCAATCAAAACATACTAGTCTCAATGTATTATTATTATCCTGATTTATGATAATACTTGACTAGGGACAATATTTAAGAATAATACAATATTATTCTAAGGACATTAACTTATATATCAGTTCATATTGCACAGATATTCGAATAATATATAATAATGAATTGTCATTTATAAAATCATAATACATTGTATGTCATAAACAATCATCTAATGACTTGTCTTAGGGCATATCCCAACAAATCTCCCACTTGCACTAAGACCAATCAGACATATATTTAATGCCTAGAGATCTAGTATGACGATCATGCTTCTGCTGTGACAGTGGCTTCGTCAATGGGTCAGATACATTATCATCTGTTGGTACTTTGCATTACATCTCCTCTTTCAACGATTTCTCGAATGAAATGAAAACGCCGAAGTATGTGCTTGGATCTCTGGTGAGATC
Organism: Haberlea rhodopensis; assembly: GCA_907163345.1. NCBI lineage: Eukaryota > Viridiplantae > Streptophyta > Magnoliopsida > Lamiales > Gesneriaceae > Haberlea > Haberlea rhodopensis. Next base: position 6,621,157 of record CAJQUN010000017.1, read on the forward strand.
TAGGTTCCTTAGCCAATGCGATGTCTCCATTGTTGTCACAATAGAGTTCAATCGGATCTAGAATGCTAGGCATCACCCCAAGTTCAGAAATGAACTTCTTGATCCATAAAGCTTCCTTTGCTGCATTTGAGGCAGCAATATATTCAGCTTCAGTTGTAGAATCGGCTACTGTCTCTTGCTTTGAACTCTTTCAGCTCACAGCACCTCCATTTAGGCAAAACACATATCCTGATTGCGATCGAAAATCATCTTTGTTGGTTTGGAAACTTGCATCAGTGTAACCTATTACATTGAACTCTTCCTCACCTCCATAAATCAAGAATGTATCCTTAGTTCTTCTCAAGTACTTCGGATGTTCTTGACTGCAATCCAGTGACTTTCACCTGGATCAACTTGATATCTGCTCGTCATGGTCAAAGCATACGAAACATCGGGACGAGTACATATCATGGCATACATGATAGATCCAATAGCTGACGCATATGGAATCTTACTCATGCGTTGTCTCTCATCTGGTGTTGAAGGACACTGATCCTTCGAGAGATGTATCCCATGTGTCATAGGCACGAATCCTTTCTTTGATTCTTGCATGCTAAACCGTTTTAGCACTTTGTCTATGTATGTACTTTGACTTAGGCCAAGTAATCTTCTCGATCTATCTCTATAGATCTTGATTCCTAATACATAGGTGGCTTCACCCAAGTCTTTCATAGAAAAGCAATTCCCTAGCCAAATCTTTACAGATTGTAAGGCAGTGATATCATTCCCAATTAGAAGTATGTCATCTACATACAATATTAGGAAGATAATTATGCTCCCACTGACCTTCTTGTAGACACAAGGTTCATCTACGTTTTTTATGAAACCAAACTCTTGACTGCATCATCAAAACGAAGATTCCAACTCCGAGAAGCTTGCTTCAATCCATAAATGGATCGTTGTAGCTTGCATATCTTTCCAGCATCCTTTGGATCGACAAAACCCTCGGGCTGTGTCATGTACACATCCTCAAGCAGATTTTCATTAAGGAAAGCTGTTTTGACATCCATCTGCCAGATTTCATAATCATGAAATGCTGCTATTGCAAGTAAGATCCTAATGGATTTAACCATGGCAACTGGTGAAAAAGTTTCATCATAGTCAATACCCTGAATTTGTTTGAAACCTTTTGCTACCAGTCGACCTTTAAAGGTTAGTACATTACCATCCATGTCGGTCTTCTTCTTGAAAATCCATTTGCACCCTATGGGTCTCACCCCTTCAGGTGGGTCAACCAAAGTTCATACTTGGTTTGCATACATGGATTCCATTTCAGATTTCATGGCTTCTTGCCATTTCTCAGAATCAGTGCCCATTATAGCTTCTTGATAAGATGACGGTTCATCCTCATCAATAAGTAGTAAGTCACCTTGTTGAGTCACAAGAAATCCATCTTTCAAGAAAGACACCAGTCCGAGCAACAACCACTATGTTCTCGGTGGGATAATAGAAATAGTATCCTTTCGTTTCCTTAGGATACCCCACAAATAAACACTTATCAGATTTGGGTCCAAGTTTGTTAGAGGCGTGACGTCTCACGAAAGCCTCACAACCCCAAATCTTCATAAAAGACATACTAGGACGTTTCCCAGTCCATATCTCATATGGTGTCTTTTCCACTGATTTAGATGGAACACGGTTCAGTATGAATATTGCTATTTCTAAAGCATGTCCCCAAAAGGATATCGGAAGATCTGCATGACTCATCATTGATCTAACCATGCCCAACAAGGTTCGATTTCTCCTCTCGGATACACCATTCCATTGTGGAGTATACGGAGGAGTGAGTTGTGGGACTATCCCACACTCCTTTAGATAGTCATGAAACTCTTGACTTAGGTATTCACCTCCTCGATCTGATCGAAGGATTTTTATACTTTTACCAAGTTGATTTTGTACTTCATTCTTGAAATCCTTGAACTTTTCAAAGGTTTCATGTTTATGTTTCATTAGGTACACATACCCATATCGACTGAAGTCATCAGTAAATGTAATGAAGTATTGAAAATCACCTCTAGCATGTGTGCTTATTGGCCCACATACATCACTATGTATGAGACTCAATAAATCTTTTGTCCTTTCAACATGTCCCTTGAAAGGAGCTTTAGTCATCTTGCCCATTAAACAAGATTCACATGTTTCATATGATTCAAAATCAAATGAATCCAATACTCCATCCTTATGAAGTTTTGATATGCGATTCTCGTTTATATGGCCCAAGCGACAATGCCAGAGATAAGTTGGATTAGAATCATTATTCTTAATCCTTTTAGTATTTATGTTATAGACAGACATATCAAGATTTAATACATAAAGACCATTAATCATTTGTGCACTAGCATAAAACATATCATTTAAATAAATGGAGCAACAATTGTCCTTTATAATAAATGAAAATCCAAACTTGTCCAAACAAGAAATAAGATAATGTTTCTAGTAATTGAGGAGTCTTTTAAATCTAAAGATAAACCGGAAGGCAAAGACAATGAATAATCTCCTATAGCTAATGCAGCAACTCTTGCTCCATTTCCTACTCGAAGATCTACTTCGCCTTTTGCCAATGTCCTACTCCTTTTAAGATCCTGCACATTAACACAAATGTGAGATCCACATCCAGTATCTAATACCCATGATGAAGAAGTAGATAAATTGACTTCTATAACAAAAATACCTGAAGTGGAAGTCACACTTCCCTTCGTCTTCTTAAGATCCTCCATATAAACTTTGCAATTTCTTTTCCAATGTCCGGTCTCACCGCAATGGAAACAGTTCCCGTCTTTTGCCACTCCTCCCTTAGGCTTTAGTGCAGAAACATGTGGCTTAGACTTAACAAGGACCTTCTTGTTCTTCTTGAAGCCTTTTGCTTTAGCCCTTCCTTTGCTCTTATTCACAATAAGAACATTAGTAGGCTTAGACTTCTTGCTGTTAGCTTCAAAAGTTCTCAGCATGCCAAGCAACTGTGGTAGAGTCTTTTCAAATTCAATCATATTGTAATTCAAGACAAATTGACTGAAGCTTTCAGGCAACGATTGCAAGATCACGTCAGTGGCCAACTCTTGGTCCAAAGGAAAACCCAGCTTCTCCAGATTCTCAATGTACCCAATCATCTTGAGTACATGAGTTCCAACCAGACTTCCTTCTACCATTCTACACTGGAATAACGCTTTAGAGACGTCATACCTCTCTTGTCTTGCTTGTTGTTGGCACAGTTGCTTTAGATGCTCGATCATATCGAACGCCTACATTTCCTCATGTTGCTTCTGAAGCTCAGAGTTCATGGTGGCAAGCATAAGGCACCCAACATCAAGTGCGTCATTTTGATGCTTCTTGTAAGCATCTTTATCGGCTTTAGCAGCTGTCAAGGGAGGTTCCTCAGCAGGTAAGGGTTCCTCTAGGACATATTGCTTCTTTTCTTGCTTGAGGACAATCCTCAAATTCCTATACCAGTCTAGGAAATTTGTCCCATTCAGTTTGTCCTTCTCAAGGACCGATCGCAATGATAGTGCATTTGTAACGTTGTTTGTTGCCATGGATATCTACAATATAAATATGCAAAATAAGTTTATGATTTTAATCATTTAATATGGTCTTATATTAAATGATACTCCCACTATTTTGTTTAAAATTATCAACCCTCGAAAACTTTAGTGGGCCAAGATCCATATTTCACTTAATCTTGAGTTAGCTTTGGCTAATCGCTCAAGACTCGGTTATTTAGGTAGACAACTCTTTGTCAATTACAATCACATGCAATTCTTGGATGGTTGGACGAACAACGCTTTCTTCAAATTCATCTAATGAATTATTTTCCAACCCCATGCCTCTAGGTTCCCAATCCTATTGAGATAACGCTAGTTAAGTCGAACCCAATTTTAAAATAACACGGATATCACTTTTATCCTTTCGCGTCTTACTAAGATTGTCACGGTGCTTTGCTTTGGCAAACCCACACATGTTCAATCGAAGTCTTGACGAGTATTTTAAATTGGAAGGCATCTTAAACTTAATATTATAAGAGGGATTTATTGATCTCATGATTTTATTAATATTGAAAATATGTCCGGTACATATATGAATATATACATATCTACATATATATATATATATAAGCATCAATATTAAATAAAACATTAAACATGCATCTCATACATCGACAAAAGGTAAACGTGACATGGTTATAGCCCCAACTAAAGATTTCTCAAGCCAATGAGAAAATTTAAAAGGTCAACCTAAGGGTAACTTCTCCAAGCACCTCTTTGGCTCCCCTTTTTGTGAATGGCCTTCTCAACCCGGCACCATGGTCCGTCTTCGTTGATCTCCATCAAAGATATAAACTATACTATATAACATTTACAAGATATATAGAATTCATCGAGTCACATTCGAGGGGAACATAGGGGAGGGATAACATATAGGAAAAAAATAGAGAAGGCACGACTCGCAGGCCGTATTAAATTACAAACATTCACAAAATCCTATCTAATAGGGCATATGGCTATAACCATGCACCATGCTCAAACAACACATATAACATGCTATAACAATTAATGAATTAAATTCTAAACATTTTAAAATTTAATCCCAATAAAACTGTAAAATAAATTTTATGAAATTATCGTACGCTCGGGACATCACATGTCACGGAACCTTAGCCCAAAAGTCCACGTCCAACCATGAGGGTTCGAAACCCTAATTTTTGGTGACGGCGGCCGTGAGCCATTCTTGGTTGCTAGGGTTCGAAACCCTAGCCGTCACGAGCCACAATGGTTCGAAACCTTTGTTATTGTTCTCGGCCTTTCATGCACGATTCATGACGTTGGTGGCTTGACCATCTCGAGCCAATGAGTTCGAAAACCCTAGCTCTCATGTGGAGGTAGCCGCCAACATGCATGATTTCGTGAATCATGGTTCGAACCTTTTAATGCGCCGTTAATGAATTTTATCGAGCCAAAAGAAGGGTTCTAAACCCTAGCCATGTTTCGACACCTCCATGCACAACCATGAGCCACAACGGCTAAACCATCTCGAGCCAAGGGTTCGAAAACCCTAGCCCTCATGTGGCAGCCGTGGGTCAAGTTCGGTGATGGTGGTGGCCGAACCATCAAGAGCTATGGGCTCGGATTTCGCTTTTGTGTATCGTAAACATAAATAGTCAATTATATCATATATAATTTTACGATGATTTCACAAACTCAATTTATTCCATATCATATATGAATTATACAGTTTTAAAGCATGCAATATAATTCTAAATATGATTAAACAATTAACCACATAATTCCGATATGAGCTTTGAACCTGGCTTTGATACCACTGTAAGGAATCCAACAAGCAAATACGCAGCGGAAATAAATTTTGGATTCCTAACCATGGACCTATACAGAGTATTCATATCGGAATGATTAAAGAGTCTCACCCTTGTAGCGTGTTTGATGCAGAAACGATGCCAAATCACGAGTCACGAGCATCACCTCTATCAAGATCTTGCATCTACGGTATCCACACGATCAAATCGAACAAGGGATGTTCAAGAACAAGATACTAGACTTATTCTTGAACCAAAACCGAACTCACGGTTCAAAACCGATCAACGGCGGCCAATCAATTCACAAGCAAACGGCGGCGGCCGTGAGAGGAGAAAGATGAGGCGGCCGAGAGTGAGAGCTAGGTTTAGTGATTATGAATTGTAGTGTGTTACAATTAATTATAACCTTGTATTTATATTATAAGATTTAATTAAGGTTCAAAACTTTCTTAAAGTCTCATGGGCCCAAACCCATGATTTAATTAAATCCTTATAATCATTTAATTAAGACTCTTCTTAATTATTTAATTCATCCCATGAATTTAATCCCCTTTATCGATTTAATCTTTTGTGCGACCCGATATGATCTTGTATGTTGGCAGTGACAAAAATCTCATTTTATGTCACAAGCAATGAGCGGTATCTAGCAACACATTAAGGCTACCCAAATTACAAGAATGTCATTGACTCGACATAACCTTAGAACTTGTGATAATATTAACCATGTAACTTAATCCCCTTGTCCATGTGTTTAGATTGAACACGAGTCATGGAATAGTCATACTCGTATATTCAATCTCTATTTGTTGATCACCAAGTAGAACTAGAATAAACGAATAAGCTCGATATCACATATCGACTCATTCGAGCACGGCCATGCATTTTAGTCTTACTTGATCAAGGGCCCAAACGCTTCTCCTGTTATATAGGAGGGACAAATCCTATCTTGATCAATCAACATCCCTCTACATAATTCGTAGAGTATCAAATAGTTGCCTTTATAGTTTACCCTGTTACAGGTAACGTTTGACAATATCAAGATACATAACTCCTTATCACTATGAGAATTGCTTATGACACTCATATAACTATCCATGTAGCATTCTCATGGTGGGTCTGTCCAGTACATTGTTCTCTAACATGTACCCATGTGTTGATTTGATATCTCATATACATGAACAATTCATCAATCAAAACATATTAGTCTCAATGTATTATTATTATCCTGATTTATGATAATACTTGACTAGGGACAATCTTTAAGAATAATACAATATTATTCTAAGGACATTAACTTATATATCAGTTCATATTGCACAGATATTCGAATAATATATAATAATGAATTGCCATTTATAAAATCATAATATATTGTATGTTATAAACAATCATCTAATGACTTGTCTTAGGGCATATCCCAACAAAAATTGGTATGAAACCTATACAGTTTTGGTACTAATTACTAATGAAATTGGTATGAAATCTTTACAATTTCGGTACTAGTTACACATAAAATTCGTATGAAATCTATACAATTTCAGGGCTTTAGTACTTATTACACATGAAATTGGTATGAAAACTATATATTTTTTATACTTATTACACATGAAGTTAGTATGAAATATATACAATTTTGATACTAGTTACACATGAAATTTGTATGAATCATATACTATATTCGGTACTAGTTACACATGAAATTGATATGAAACCTATACTATATTCGGCACTTATTACACGTGAAGTTGGTATGAAACCTATACAATTTCGGTACTAAGTATGCATAAAAAATTGGTATGAAACCTATACTATTTTGGTACTTATTACACTTGAAGTTGGTATAAAACCTATATAATTTTGGTACTAAATATGTTGTATGAAACATATACAACTTCGGTTGTAAGTATACATAAAATTGGTATGAAACCTATAAATTGTGTGTCCGTCTCCCAAATTATAATGCGCATTGTGATGAAGAGTTCTACGTCAATCTTTTATGTAGAATATTACAATATTTTTATAGAAAGCAAGTCCCTCCATAAGTACCAAATGCGAGAGCAAGAGCTAGAAAGACGCCCTAGCCCTAGATTCGTCCTGAAACAAAAACAAAAAGCACGAGACACGCGTTTTACTGAGAAGGATCAAACCATGGGAACGATTCTACAGGGCTATCACATTCTTTGGCCAGATCTTCCAATCTTTTCACTTTTTAACTATTGTTAGTTTGAAATTGATATTGTTTGGATGTGATATTTTTTGTTTGTTCGATATAGAAGATTAACATCAATATAAAAGGTTCTATAGAAATATGGTTAATTTGAAAGATGTATTGTTTGTCTATTCGATATAGAAACTTAACATCAATACAGAAGATTATATAGAAATATTATTAGTACGGAAAGTTGAGAGGTTTCATAGTTCTTACCAATTTTATGTGTACTTAGTACCAAAATTGTATATGTTTCATATCAAATTCACGTGTAACTAGTACCAAAATTTTCTAGCTTTCATATTAATTTTATGTATACTCAGAACCAAAGTTGTAAGGTTTCATACCAATTTTATGTATACTTAGTACCAAAATTCATACAAAGTTCAAGTGTAATAAGTACCAAAATATTATAAGTTTCAAACCAATTTTGTGTGTAACTAGTACCAAAATCGTGTATATTTCATACCAACTTCATGTGTAACTTGTTCAAAAATTGTTTTATGTTTCATACCAACTTCACATGTAATAAGTACCAAAATGTATAGGTTTTATATCAATTTAATGTTTACTTATAACAGAAATTGTATATGTTCCATACCAATTTTAAGTATACTAGTAACAAAATTGTATATATTTCATACCAACTTCATGTGTAATAAGTATCGAATATAGTACATGTAATATACCAATTTCATGTGTAAATAGTACCAAAATTGTATAGGATTCTTACAAATTTCATGTATAACTTGTACCAAAATTGTATATATTTCATACTAACTTCACGTATAATAAGTACCAAAATTGTATAGTTTTCGTACCAATTTTATGTGTAATAAATACTAAAACTGTATAATATTCATACTTACTTTATGTATACTTAGTACCGAAATTGTCTAGTTTTCATACCAATTTCATATTTAACGAGTACCAAAATCGTATAGGCTTCATACCAATGTCACGTGTAACTAGTACCTAAATTGTAAAGATTTCATATCAATTTCATGGGTAATTAGTACCAAATTGTATATGTTTTATACCAGTTAATTTTCAATAAGTACCAAAATTTTATAGGTTTCATACCAATTTTATGTATACCTAGTACCGAAGTTATATATGTTTCTTATCAATTTTATGCATACTTAGTACCAAAATTTTATATATTTCACACAAATTTTATGCATACTTAGAACCGAAGTTGTATATGTTTTATACCAATTTTATGTATACTTAATATCGAAATTATATAGGTTTCATACCAACTTTACGTGTAATAAGTACCAAAATTTTATAGGTTTCACACCAATTTTATGTTTACTTAGTATCGAAGTTGTGTATGTTTCATACCAATTTAATGTATACTTAGTACCAAAATTGTACAGGTTTCATACAAACTTCACATGTAATAAGTAACAAAATAGTATATGGTTCAAATCAATTTCATGTGTAACTAGTACCAAAAGTGTATATGTTTCATACAAACTTCATGTGTAACTAGTACCAAAATTGTATATGTTTCATACCAACTTCACGTTCAATAAGTACCAATAATATTATAGGTTTCATATCAATTTTATGTGTAAATTGTACAAAATTTTATAGGTTTTCATTACCTACTATAATGATTTCTCAAAATTAAAAGTTGAAATTTTAATAAAGGGGTATCGTAGTAATTTTATTAAGTTATGGAGTTAGAAACAAAATTTGACTTGCAGTAGGGAGTTTGAATTATGTTTGTCTGACATGGTGACTGACTCCACAATTATGTTTTACTATGTGGATTTTTTTGAGTTTCCCCATTAAAAAATCTGTTCAAAAAGGTAAAAAATTAAAAATGAAATGCATCTGTTTTGATGATGATGATGCTCATAATAAGTTCAAAACATTGTCAATAATCAACATTTATTTGCCGAAGGTTTTGGGCCTAGCTGATATCATCTTTATTAAGGAAGCTCAATATCTCGTGTCGAGCTGCATTTTCCTTTTTCTTTTGCTTGTGGTTGTAATAGGTGCTAAAAGAAAAAAAAAACAATTATTTTGCTAAAACCAATTAAATGTCATATTTAGCCCACCAAATGAGTCCAGTGCAAGTAGGCCCGATACAATTTGAGGGCAAAACAGTAATTGAACCCAAAGAGTTGTGTACACCCTGCTTACATGGCTGAAACACAGCTCTTGACTCAATCCCTCGAGAAAGGAGATGCGAATTGCATGACACTAATGAGTCACGCTCCCTTCGGAGACGAAGAATTATAGAGACAATTTCTGTATTTATCGACATGCATTTGCATGAGCTTAGCTGTGTTGATGAGAAAGAGAGTGGAAAAAATTTCATTGGAAATTTCATCAATTTTTTATTGTAATCTCCGGAAGCCCCCAAAAGATTTGATCGTTCTTTCCGTCTCTTAATTCTACTTTTTCTTTTCTTTTCAGTTTGAGCTTTTTGTTTCTTGTTATAAAGCCCATTAATTTTCTTCGGCTCTATTTTTTTTAACAAATAAATAGAAGGCTGAAGATCCTACCTTTATCTGTGTAATTTAGATAAAGCAAACTAAAACTTAGATGGCGAATGCATCTTGGCTGTTTATGCCAACTGTTCCTTGTGGTAGCAAGAGATTCTCTCCACCTTTACGGATTTTTCGATCTGGGATTTGGTTCTCTGTGGGAGTTTCCAGGGGATTAGTGTGTTCCAGCACTGTTGAGGGTGCAGAGAAGCTTTCCCCATCTGAATCTAGAGTTCCCAGGTGATCAATTATTTGAAAAGTTAAAATTGTGTGATTTTTTTTTTTTTTTTTCATTTTTGACATTGTGGGTTTTGCTTCCCAATTGCTAAGAAATTTTTAAAATCAGCATCTAAATTGTGAATTGGATGAATAGGGTTTTGATTGCTTGTTGCTTGAGAGCAATTGGAAAGCGCATGATGTTAAGATTTGAGTCTCTACAAGTTGGATATTGTTTGGGTCAATCTCATTTAGCATGTGAGCTTTTATTGGAGGAGGAAAGCTATGGATATTTATTACTCAAATTCTGTGGAAGTACGAATTTGGAATAAATTATCTACAAGTAGATAAAAGGAAGACTGGAATAAAGTTATATATTCTTGATTTATTTTTTATTCTCCTGTATCATGGCCTTGTGTCATTAGTTTTCAAATGTAAATTGAAATCATTTTGATGATTAATTTTCGCTCATCCAAAGGCAAGAACGAATTTTAGTTACTCCCATTTATGTCACACAAAGCTGCCTAATGATCGTTGTATTTCCCTGTAACTTTACTTTAGTTGCATGCTGATTGCTAATGGTCCCTGGTTGCTGTATTTCTAATTCTAGCGGTTAGGCATGTTAGGATATTTGTTGAGCAGGACTAAAGAGGAAAGTGTAAAATTTACTAGCATAATGTAGAAATGACCACGCCCCTTTCCTGACTATCAAAATGAGCAAGAGTTAATTTCCTTTGGTTGATTTTTTATTTCTCCATTGTTGATTTTAATTGTTGCTTTGTATCTTCAAGCCATTTGTTTTAACATGGCTACATTCCACACTTTGCCAAAAATTTATTCTTAGTTAATAAAAACTTTAGTCATAATTTAATAACATGTGATCATTGTGTGCATATTAAATCTCTTTTCACATGTCTTCATTGTTTTCAATATTTTAAAATTCCACCTTTTCCTAAAATGCATTGGCTTATGTTGATTAGTGGAGGTTTTGAGCAGCATCTCACATATTACTCTGCAGTTTTGCAGTTCTTGGCCTTTTGAAGCACGTATAATAAAATGAAAGTTGATGTATTAGCCCTAGCTTTGTAATTAATCAAATTGCAAGGATGTCTCCTGTTTCCCCTTACTGTTTATCTTACAAAATTCAGGTTCTCCACTGTTTAAATGGATAGGTTTTCTGTCTCCTCATTGATTACCAGTTTAAATTTGTATAGGTTTGTTAGCAAAGGATGCAAGTTAGTTGGATGTGGCTCTGCACTACCAAGTCTTCAGATATCTAATGACGCCCTCTCAAAAATTGTTGATACTTCTGATGAATGGATATCTGTACGGACTGGAATTCGAAATCGAAGAATTCTTTCTGGTGAGTTTTTTTTCTCAGGTAATTTTCCTTTTTAACTTTAACTGAGGAGAAAGTCAGCAATATTTTTGTTAGAATTTAGTTTGTCTGAGGTGAGAATTAATGGCGCTTTAAGTCCTTAAAATTTTCCTGCACATGAACGTGTTAATATTAGTTATACCCTTGGCGCCCGTAAAACTCATCATCTCATAGCTCAAGATTGGATATTTATTTTGTGCAACTTTTTTCTACATTTGTTCTCAGTAGACCTGAGGTGTTCTTTTTTCTCCGTTAAAGTTCTTTTTTTTTAGAAATTTAAGATAGGTTGGAGTGAATTCAGGACAATCAAGCTACTATTAGGTGTCCCGTGTGGCGTAGCAGTTGGTTTACTTTGACTTAAGTCACTAGTTAAAATTCCCAGTATGAGAGTTCAAGAACTTCATTGTAATGTGCTAGGCCTACTCATGGTCAGACCGAAGAATGTAGTCTGAGGTCAGGTTTTGAAACAACTTCAAGTTATGCCTGCTTATACTCATAGAGTGGACTCTACAAGTCAAGTTACCGTGGATCAGGAAACTTACTGTGATATTTTATATTTGTAACGAAGTGATATATTATATTTGTAACGAATATATTAGGAGTTTTTTTGCAGACAGTAGATTTATGATATCAGAGAAACACATGCCTGGTTTGGTTTTGGGAGCTGTGGGGAAGAATTTTTGGGAAATGTTTTGGGAAATAAATTGTATGTTTGGTATATTTTGTTGTAGACAATTTATACTGTAGATATCAAATTTGTCAAAGTTGGGGTTTTTTTTAATAAAATAACCATTTTTTTTAAAAATTGACAAAATACCTGAAATAGAAAAAATTGACAAAATGACCCGACACGCCAACTCAGTTGGCGCGTTCAACTGAAGACGCCAACTGGGTTGGCGTGTCCAATTTTCAAAGTTGGACACGCCAATCAAGGCTTCTTTTTATTTATTTTTATTTTTTTAGTTTATGTTAAAAAAAATAAACCCAAATATTTTTTAAAAAATATAAAAATCATGTATCACCTTATCAGATAAATTGCAAAAATCGGGTCCATATTTTTCAAATTTTAGTTTACATTTTTTTATTATAAAATTCGAAAAAGATAAATATGCAAGAGTTGTAGTAATGCCTCGTGATGGGGATACTGATTCCGTTCGTTGATTTGAAGTGGACCATGTGCTGTGTGCCACATCAATTGTTAAGAGGAAGGTTACGAGGTAAATATATAATCATATAAATTTTAAGTTGAAAAATCTAAATTTGTTCCGTGACTGCCTTTCTGAGCCTCAAAATAGTAGTTTCGTTCCGCGATGGCCGTGAAAAATATCCGTTTTAGCATAGAACTTTACCATGGCAGTTGTGGTTCCGTTCTGGCCATTCCGTGATCTTCGACAGCTGACACGGTAAAGTTCCATGCTAAAACGGATATGTTTCTCTGCCATCGTGGAACGGAACAATTATTTTGCGGCCAAGAACGGCCGTCGCTGAACAAATTTAGATTTTTTCAACATAAATTTATATAATTATATATTTACCTCGTCACGTTCCTCTTAACAATTGATGATGTGAAACACAGCACGTAGTTCCACTTCAAACCAACGAACGAAATCAATATCCCCGTCACGAGGCATTACTCCAATTCTTCCATATTTATCATTTTCGAATTTTATAATAAAAAATGTTAACTAAAATTGAAAAATATCGACGCGATTTTTGCAATTTATCTGATAAGGTGAAACATATTTTGTATATTTATATTTTTTAATTGTGAGTTTATTTTTTTTAAAAAAAAATAAAAAAAAGAAGCTTGGAAACGCCAACCTAGTTGGCGCCTTTAGTTGAAAAAACCCATGTTGTCTGGTAGCGATGTCACATCATAATATACATTTTTAAAATAAATTTATATACTATGTTTTTTTGGTTATGATAAATTAATATGCAATATAGTAGTTTTGGAAGTGATGAAAAGTTGAAAAGTAGTAATTATGTTTGGAAATGGGAAAAAAGGAGAGAAGTTATGTCTTGGGGAAGCTAAAAATGAATAATAATGTTTGCTATTAGTTCGGGGGATGAAAATTGTTTTGTGGAAACATAAATAAACAAGGTCTCAGATTTTTGCCATTGGCAGTCTAGATTTGAATGAATGAAAATTTGAATTCTCCTGATATTTCTCGAGTCTATGTTTCTATTCCAATCAATATATATCTTAGAAATTATGCTGCTGCAGGAAAGGATAGTTTGATTGCTTTGGCAGTAGAGGCAGCTCAGAAAGCTCTCCAGATGGCCTTGGTTGATCCTAATGATTTGGATCTTGTGTTAATGTGTACTTCAACTCCGGAGGATTTATTCGGCAGTGCTCCACAGGTACATATTTTAGCAATATTCTTAATTTACCGACTATTTGTTCTTTGTTTTCTTATTGTGATCGTGAGACAGAGCCCTGATCAGTTCCAATCTTCAAATTTATATGAACTTTTTGATGCCTCCTCGTTCTCTTTAAAACTAAGTTTCTGACGTATTATTTGAATTTATGAGTAATATCATGTTTGCGAGTTCAATTGTGTTTCTGGTTACTTTTTTCAGATTCAAAAGGCGCTTGGCTGCAAGAATAATCCATTGGCTTATGATATAACGGCTGCTTGTAGTGGTTTTGTATTGGGCCTAGTTTCTGCTGCTTGCTACATTAGAGGTAAAAACCCTGGTTGCCCACATAAAGATTACAAAAATCGATAACTTAACTAAAGTCTATTTGGTTCACCTTATGAGTTATTTAACACATTTTGAAGAGGTTTAAAAATTTATAAGATGTCTGCAAATGTTTGCTATTGTTAAAAAGGATAATAAAGTGTTTAAAATAAGCTACTTTAAGATCTTCAAAAACAGTAAGATTATGGCAACTAACTTCTTAAGATTGTATAAGTTTCTCTTATCTTAATTTTTCCCCAATGACTTATTTTATTTAAACAATTTAAAGGTTTAATTATAAAATAAGCCGTAAAAGCTTATAAGTTAGTTAAATGTCTTTTAAGCTCTAAAAACTTATAAGATGTTTAATATCAGTCTAGCTAAACAGGCTCTTAGACATTTTATAAGATAAAAAGTTTATATGGTTTTTGAGATACGTTTATCCAAACAGACTCTAAGTTGCTTCATTATCGAAATCGGAATTCATGTGATTTATATGTTAGGTGGGGGCTTCAAAAATGTTCTTGTGGTTGGAGCTGATGCTCTATCTCGCTATGTTGATTGGACTGACAGAGGATCCTGCATTCTCTTTGGTGATGCTGCTGGTGCTGTGCTCGTACAGGTAACCGATCCTATCTTTCTCGTGCCGTTTGTCACTCTTATTTTTCTCAAAAAAAAAAAAAAAGAGAATAAAAGGAAACTATTGTTACACGTCTTTCATTTAGATATACAATCTCTTCTTTTTTGCTACAGCAAATTTTATGTAGATAGTTTTGTATTCAGATTAGTACCTCCAGCACTCGCTAATTTTCATAATCTTTCAATTAGGCATGTGACAGAGAAGAGGACGGTTTATTTGCATTTGACTTGCACAGTGATGGCGAAGGGCAAAGGTATCTTTTACCCCTACTCTCGAAGAGAAGCCTATGTGTAGTTCTTCAGACTAGCCACATAGTACGCATGTACAATCCAATAGGATATGCCAAAGTTTTGGAAAAGTTTTTTAATAAATGAAATTAGTAAGTTTGGATCATGATTTATTAAACAATAAAATTTAAAGTCTATTTCTTTCTAGATAATTAAAGAACACAGCTATTTAGATAAACTTATTTCTTGACACACCAAATAGATCATAGAACACTTTAAGGATCCTAGCAAAATCTATGCATGTGCGCTATCAATTATTTGGTCTGTGCCGTCGTCTTGTGTCAGTAACTTAATCATTTAGATTACTTGAACTAAAAGTTATAATTTTATCTAGATAATTTATTTACAAAAGTTAAGCCAATTATAATACATGGAATTCATCACACAAAATATATAAATGGATAATATACATATATGTTACCTCATTTTTTGGTTCGATTGGATAACAAATGAATTTGTAAGCGAAAAATAAATAGACATCGAGATTTATTACGTGGAAACCCCGAAGGGAAAAACCACGGGACCTAGTCCAGTTTGAATCTTCACTATAATCTCAAGAGTTTACAATGTTTGTTGTTTTTCTACAAAAATGGAGGACGGAAGCCATGAATAAAAAATGGGGAAGAAAAAATGGGAAGGCCGAAGAGTCCTGCTGGAAGAAGGGAGAGGCGATGAAAAATTCAAATCCCCTCAACCTACTATTCCATTGCCCTTTTTATACTTAGTCTATGGGTTTTTCAAATGGGCTCCCTTAGTTAAGGTTAATGGACTCTTAACTAGGGCCTATAATGAAGGTTAAGGAAAATGGGATAAGGGTAATAGCAAATGGGCCCAAATATTTTACGAGACCGGGTCGAGCCCATAGAGTTCGGGTCCAAACCGCACTGGATATCGGGGTATCACAAGTATCCCCTCTAGTCGAGCTAGAGTAGCGCTGTATCGACTCCAACTGGTTAGGTGAGGACCCGGATCGGTAGTCCTTCATATGCCAAACCATGATGTGACCTTGCGTCATGCCAAGTTCCAAAGTCATGCTGTCGGTAGAGCCCATGATAATTCGAATGTCATCCTTGATGAAATAGGCGGCTCGTAAAGCCCATAAGAGGAACCGACGTGATTATAATACTGAGCTGCTGTCACTAATAGCAGGTCGTACTGGGCAGTAGGAATCCGAACTACCATAATCGAGAATTCCGAGCTGACAAAGGTGATCGAGAGCCCCGAGGTGATAAAACTGAGATGAGAAGCAAACAAACATATCCGAACTCCAGGAATAAGAAATATTCCGAGCAGATAAGACATACGGACTATGTTTATCTTGGTTGAGCCGACCTGAGCAAATAAAGCTCGCCCGACCTAAGCTCCAGAGATGACAAAATAAGTGAAAGAATTATCTCCCAACCTGAGCTCCTGAGATAATGTATGAGAAAATATAACCCATCCGACCTGATATGACCAAATATTGCTCGTCCGACCTGATCTGAGATAATATGCCCGAGCAAATTACGCTGGTCCGACCCGGTCTAAGCTCCGAAGAAATATGTATGAGCTAATGATTTGGTCCGAGCTGAGCTGAACTCCACACGATAAATAAGAGCAAATAATGCTCGCATGAACTCCATAATCAATAAATCTTAGCTCAGTTCCATAGCAGATAAAACCCGTCGAACCCCAGAGCTAATAAACGTACGGACATCCGGAGTCCAATAAATATGTCGTGCTGAGCAAACAAAATACAGCCGAACTCCAAAATGATCCAGACATCTATAACTTCGGGCTGATCTGACTCCATAAGTAATACCGAGCCGAGGAGTAGATAAGTTGATGTGAGCACCAGAGACGAGATATATCGAGTTGAACTCGCAAAATAATAAAGTCATGCTCTGAGTAAATAGATACAGTCGAGCTCCAGACAATCAACATGGAGCAAATTAGAATCCATAGTGTTGAAACTGAGCTGGCATATTGTAAGGATGACATGTTTCTCGACCGGGATGACCTGTTATAACTCAAAATAATTCTAAGTATATGATTAAATCTTAAGCAGGGCTGACCTGTTACATTGTGCATGGCTGACCTGCATTAACAACTAGAGATAATTCTAAGTACATAATTAAATCTAAAAAGGGCTGACCTGTTAATCTGTGCAGGGTTGACCTGCATTAAGAACTCGAAATAATTCTAAGTACAGAATTAAATCTTAAACAAGGCTGACCTGTTAATCTGTGCAGGGCTGACCTGCGATAATAACTCGAAATAATTATAAGTACAGAATTAAATCTTAAACAGGGCTGACCTGTTTTCTTGGCAGGGCTGACCTGCAGTAAATATCTCGAAATAATTCTAAATACAGATTTAAATCTTAAACAGGGCTGACCTGTTTTCTTGGCAGGGCTGACCTGCAATAATGACTAGAAATAATTCTAAGTACAGAACTAAATACAAAACAGGGCTGACCTGTTAATCTGTGCAGGGCTGACCTGCATTAACAACTAGAAATAATTCTGAAAATTAAATCTTAACCGGGCTGACCTGTTATCTGTGCAGGGCTGACCTGCAGTAACAACTAGAAATAATTCTGAAAATTAAATCTTAACCGGGCTGATCTGTTATCTGTGCAGGGCTGACCTGCAGTAACAACTAGAAATAATTCTAAGAGAATTAAATCTTAACAGGGCTGACCTGTTATCTTGGCAGGACTGATCTGCATTAACAACTAGAAATAATTCTACAGAATTAAATCTAAAACAGGGCTGACCTGTTAATCTGTGCAGGGCTGACCTGTTATTTGTGCAGGGCTGACCTGCAATGACAACTAGAAATAATTCTAAGTACAGAATTAAATCTTAACAGGTCTGACCTGTTATATGTGTAGGGCTGACCTGCAATGACAACTAGAAATAATTCTAAGTACAGAATTAGATCTTAACAGGGCTGACCTGTTATATGTGCAGGGGTGACCTGCAATAACAACTAGAAATAATTCTAAGTACATAATTAAATCTTACAGGGCTGACCTGTTATATGTGCAGGGCTGACCTGCAATAAGAACTAGAAATAATTCTAAGTACAGAATTAAATCTTACAGGGCTGACCTGTTAATTTGTGCAGGGCTGATCTGCATTAAGAACTAGAAATAATTCTAAGTACAGAATTAAATCTTACAGGGCTGACCTGTTAATTTGTGCAGGACTGATCTGCATTAAGAACTAGAAATAATTCTAAGTACAGAATTAAATCTTACAGGGCTGACTTGTTAATTTGTGCAGGGCTGATCTGCAATGACAACTAGAAATAATTCTATGTAAAGAATTAAATCTAAAACAGGGCTGACCTGTATGAACTCCAGCATAAAATCGAGCATATAAGTCTCGCCCGACCTGAGCTCATGAAATAATCAATACGAGCAGATAATGCCCTGGCAATCTGAGCTTCAGAAATAATAACACACACAGCTCGTACGTCCTGAACTCCAGAGCTAATAGATATGCGAAGATAGAGCTCATTTGAATTCACTAAGTGAAAGATGTCCTGAGCTCTTGAGCTGATAAAATACTGAGCAAATAAAACTCGTCTCATCTGATCCCAGAGTAAATATAAGCAGATAAGACCTGTCCGGTCTGGACTCCAGATAATAAATATGAGCGAATGAGACCTGTGCTAATATTTGCCAGGGCCTCATACACCTGGGCTTAAGCAATCAGGGCGGACCTGTGCTAATGTTTGTCAGGGCCTCATACACCTGGGCTTAAGCAATCAGGGCGGACCTGTGCTAATGTTTGTCAGGGCCTCATACACCTGGGCTTAAGCAATCAGGGCGGACCTGTGCTAATGTTTGCCAGGGCCTCATACACCTGGGCTTAAGCAATCAGGGCGGACCTGTGCTAAATATTGGCCACGGCCTCATACACGTGGGCTTAAGCAATCAGGGCGGACCTGTGCTAAATATTTGGTCATATCAGGTCGGATGGGTTATATTTTCTCATACATTATCTCAGGAGCTCAGGTTGGGATAATTCTTTCACTTATTTTGTCATCTCTGGAGCTTAGGTCGGGCGAGCTTTATTTGCTCAGGTCGGCTCAACCAAGATAAACATAGTCCGTATGTCTTATCTGCTCGGAATATTTCTTATTCCTGGAGTTCGGATATGTTTGTTTGCTTCTCATCTCAGTTTTATCACCTCGGGGCTCTCGATCACCTTTGTCAGCTCGGAATTCTCGATTATGGTAGTTCGGATTCCTACTGCCCAGTACGACCTGCTATTAGTGACATCAGCTCAGTATTATAATCACGCCGGTTCCTCTTATGGGCTTTACGAGCCGCCTATTTCATCAAGGATGACATTCGAATTATCATGGGCTCTACCGACAGCATGACTTTGGAACTGGGCATGACGCAAGGTCACATCATGGTTTGGCATATGAAGGACTACCGATCCGGGTCCTCACCTAACCAGTTGGAGTCGATACAACGCTACTCTAGCTCGACTAGAGGGGGATACTTGTGATACCCCGATATCCGGTGCGGTTTGGACCCGAACTCTATGGGCTCGACCCGGTCTCGTAAAATATTTGGGCCCATTTGCTATTACCCTTATCCCATTTTCCTTAACCTTCATTATAGGCCCTAGTTAAGAGTCCATTAACCTTAACTAAGGGAGCCCATTTGAAAAGCCCATAAACTAAGTATAAAAAGGGCAATGGAATAGTAGGTTGAGGGGATTTGAATTTTTCATCGCCTCTCCCTTCTTCCAGCAGGACTCTTCGGCCTTCCCATTTTTTCTTCCCCATTTTTTATTCATGGCTTCCGTCCTCCATTTTTGTAGAAAAACAACAAACATTGTAAACTCTTGAGATTATAGTGAAGATTCAAACTGGACTAGGTCCCGTGGTTTTTCCCTTCGGGGTTTCCACGTAAAAAATCTCGATGTCTATTTATTTTTCGCTTACAAATTCATTTGTTATCCAATCGAACCAAAAAATGAGGTAACAATATAGATAATTAGATAAAGGGTAATTTAGTGAATTTAATTGATGGCACGCCAAACGGATAACCAAAGTTGTTCTCACTTAATATATAGAAGAATAGATACAGAGAGTTAAAAACTATTTTCCATCGTTTGCAGACACTTAAACGCCAATATGAAGGAAAATGAGAAGGATCAAGCATTAGGGACAAATGGCTCACTCCTTGGACTTCTACCGAAAGGGTCTTCATACTCCTGCATACAAATGAACGGTAAAGAGGTTTTCCGATTTGCTGTTCGTGTGGTTCCTCGGTCGATTGAATTGGCTCTAGAGAAGGCAGGTCTGACCAGATCCAGTATAGATTGGTTGCTGCTTCATCAGGTATGTGTACTATATTTTGTTGTGATTCATCACTTAAATAGATCAATACAACTTGCAAGAAGCCTCAAGGATTTCGAGCGGAGAATATTGCATATTCCTTGCATACAAGTTGATCATATATTCGGCTCATTGTAAATGCAAGTTAAGATATAACAGAACGTACATAAAATATGTAAAAACTTGTACGCACATCTGTGACTTGACTGCTAATAATAAAGACACGTGCCCTCCCAAAATAGTAGTGTTACCTCTACCTCTACTTACGTATGATCGAACTATGCCCTCAGAAAATTGTGGTTTCATACACTTCCCTTGTATATTTCCGTGAGTGAAAATTGTGATTCACTTACAGAAAAGGGCGTGTGCCTTACATGCCTAATATTCTAACATGGCATTGTTCCATAGTTTTTAATGATTATCCAATATTGTGTCCAAAAGCATCTAAAATTTACAAGTCGAGAGACCTTTTGACATATCTAAAAACGGTTTTGTCCCTACCCATAGGGATGAAAAATGTAATTATCCCGAAATACATTAAGCAGATTAGATTATTTTTCCAAAGACTTAACGGTAGGAAATTTAACATCTGATTTTCTTGTAAATCTTTGAGGTACATGTTGCTCATATTACTCTCCATTTTACGAGTACATCTAGTTCTATGTTTTCTCAGTATCCCATTGTGTTGTACCTGTATATGGATGAGACTAATCATCGGAAGAAACTTGTCGATACAGGCAAATCAGAGAATTATCGATGCAGTAGCCACACGTCTAGATGTTCCATCAGAACGAGTCTTATCAAATCTTGCAAACTATGGTAATACAAGTGCTGCATCAATTCCATTGGCATTGGATGAAGCTGTGAGAAGTGGGAAGGTGAAAGCCGGTCATAAAATCGCAACCGCTGGTTTTGGAGCGGGTCTTACATGGGGCTCCGCCATCATTAGATGGGGATGATCAACTGTCCAAAAAGAAGGGGATATGCAAAATGGATTTTGTTTTGTTTTTTTGTTTTTTGTTTCCATTTGGAATTTTGTTCCTTTAATTGAGTTATAACAGTGGTGCAATGGCTTAGTCTCCGTCTGCACTCCTTTTGTTTTGTTTTTGCTATTTCTTGAAGTTCAATGACATCAATAATCTTCATTCTTTTTGCCCTCAGATTCTGACTTCTTTCGTGAAGGTGGTTGGTTGGTTAGACTTTTGTCGAATTTCAACCCATAATTATTTTATTGAAAGTATATATTGAAGGGATTTTTGGCCCGCAATTTATGTGATTTTACAAATAGAAATCTTACCCCAATATGGTTTGGTAATACACGGTTTACCCCGTAGTTTATGAGTAGGTACAAAATATTCCTATTTATAAATTCACATAAGGGTAAAATGTATATTAGCCCGCCGCCTCAATTGAAGAATATGGTTTTTGTTTCTAATAAAGAAATTACCTATCATTTGAAGAAGGTATACTAACTTAGAATTTTTTTCTGGGCAGTTAATTAAAAATCTTATTTTCCTAGAGAGTATATGTAAAACAAATTCGATTAAAAATTTATGTCATCAATTTTTTAATATTAATCACGTGATTAATTTTGTTTAAGCTGGCGACTTATTTAATAAGAAGTTTATTGAATATATTTGATTTTTCTAAAATAATTTAAAATGTATTTACGAATATTTAAAAATAAATTTTGTAAATAAATATGTATATTCGATACCTATTTAAAAGTAAAGTTTCAATTTCTCATCTCACCTCAAAACACATCTACAAAGTTTTCCCACTAGTACAACTTTATAACTCACAGACAACTGATAAAATCTTTTCTAATGTGGAAGCTGAGTCAAAGCTGCAACCACAGAGCATACTAAAATTTTTATAAGATTCTACAAGAAGAGATGAATTTTCTTACTCTTAAAGCCAAAAGTTGTTAGAAAAAACATCGACTGATGGACTTAAAGCAGAAGGTTTGATTCCTCACATGTTGTCTGAGTTTTCTTTCCCATTCGATGTGGGAGATAAAAAACCCAACTCATCAGTTTTTTGCATGGGCACAGGAAACAAAACAACATATGCAGTTTCATGCTGATAATCAGTTACACAACCCTCGGAAACGAGAACATGTGCAAGTACTGGAAGAGAATTAGCCACATGATTTGCATTAATACGCATGGTGGGAGAGTTGGATGGACATCACGAGGCATGCCTTTTGCATCACCACATACGTAAATGTTGGGAAAATAAAATGTCCCGTGGATATCTTAATAGGTAGCAAAGTTTGAAAACTTTGCAGCAAATTGAATAGTAAAAAGACTAACTTGTTCATTGTTCATACTTGAATTTACTCCTATAAATAGATGTGTAATTCTCCTCATTTGATCAATACAAACTCAAGCAAACAAATATATAGTTCTTGAGTGTTTTCTTGAGTGAGTTACAGAGATTGTTCTCTTGGTTATACTCGAGGTCGGGTTTGTGAGAGATTAAGTGTTTTGTAAATACTTGTAAAGATTTCGTCATGTAATAAAGATTTGCAGCAGCTCCGTGGATGTAGCCTGTATTGGGTGACCTAATAAACCGATTGTGTTGTTGTTGATTATTTTATTCCACATTATTGGTGTTTTATTCTCAATTGCTTCGGTCCATCCCCAACAACTGGTATCAGAGCCAAGTCCTTTTTTGTTGGGTGGAGCTTTGGTGCGGTAGGCGAATACGTATTGACTAAGAAGGTTCGGTTCTGTCTAGGAAAATCGGTATTTAAGTGAGATCCGTGTGACCCAGCCAATTTTCCTGGGAATCTTGAAGTTCTGTCTAGGAAAGATCGAGATTCTCTCTTTCATGGGAGCTTACTTAGCGTGTACTATTCAGGTCTATTGTCATCAAAGTATCTGAAGCAATGACTGAAAAGATGGATCAGACCTGGAATCAACAAGCCCGATGTCATATATTTCGCGTCTGATGAATACAACAAAAGATTATCTGTATAGCAAGAAACTGCATCAACCTCTATCAAGACAGAAACCGGAAAAGATGGAGGATGTGGGAGCTCCTTGACCCACAGGTGTGAGGTGTAATTCGCTTAACACTATCAAAGAACGTGGCACATAATGTGGCAGAGGCAAAAACCACAGAGGAAATGATGTCCATTCTTTCGGACATGTATGATAAGTGACCGCTTATTTTTTTAAACAGATTTATTTTCAGTATAGCGTTTCTCTACCGCAAGTGCACGGTGTCAAGTTTTAGTATAGTTAAATGAAAGTAAGGGTTGTCGAATCCACATGGACTAACGTATAAGTACCAAATAAAACTAGTAAAATTATATTTAGCCTACGATTAAAAAGAGGGTAGATTAAACTAATGCAACTCTAGAACTAAAGGACCCAAATAAAACAAGAATAAATAAAATAAATGGCTTCCGGATATGCAAAGGAATTTCGCTCGAGAAATTTATCTAGCTCTTCGTTCAACTGTGTTATCGTCAATGATTCGTTTGAATAAGCAATTACTAAACAATCGATTCTTAAGGTGAAAGGCTTTCGCTGTTATTCAATACACTCTCTCGAGCTGTAAAGAAACTAATATCAAATTAGAACAAGTAACTCTCGTTCACTTATTTACTAATCCGATATTGCATAAATCTTCAAAACCTCGTTACTCTAAATCTCTCGATTCAAAGTGCTCACGTATGTGATTTTATCTCTCAATCTCAATCTTAAACATACATCATGAATTATTGTAGCGTATTAAAACGTTATCTCTCGATCTCGGTTTTAACTCACAAATTCAATCAAAGTTAGCTAGGCTTTGATATCTTTAGGCATATAATTCATGAACAGTAAGAAATCAATCCACTCAAACACATTCGAATCAATAACTCAAACACAATTATATTCAAACTTGATAAAATAAACTCAATTCAATTCAAATTAAATACATGAGATGTTTAATTGTCTCTCAACCTCAAAAACATCTAATGAAAATGAAAATCAAATAAATTAGAGTTTAGAAATACGATAAACGTGGGAACAAATCCGTGCGTTGCACCGTAATCTCTTCTCTTGCTCCTTCCTTGCACTCCGGAACTGACTCGCTCAAACTCGGACGAAGAACCGAGGAAGATGGCTTTTCCTTGGGTTCTTGTCGGCGGCGGCAAGGGTTCTTCCCTCTATTCTTTTTTGACTCCTCTAGCTCTCTGATATGATATATGTTGATATGGAAAAGATTCCCCTTTAAACCACCGAGAATCATTCAAATATGGAAGATAAGATTTTTAAAATTTTGCGTATCGATCGATCGAAAAGATTTTCCGATCGATCGGTGCACTGTTCACTTCAGCATTTAAAACTCTCTGCCTCGATCGGTCGATCGAGATTTTGGGTTCCGATCGATCGACACTTCGATAAAATTGCTGCTGAACTCTCTGCCCGGATCGATCGATCGAGAAATATTCTCGATCGATCGGTGCCTTAAAAAATCTGAATTCTTCACTTTTTCTCTTTTTTCGCCTCGATTTCACCCGTTTTCTTCATTTTAGCTCATTTCTACCATTTCCGACCTATTTTCCTGAAACAAGCAAATAAATACCAAAAAGCGCAATTTCATCCGGGAAAAAGTACGAAAAACGGTAAGAAATTACAGCTAAAACACGTAATATCTAAGCCTATCAATAAGCCATCATCAAACAACAGTTTGCATCTCATGAAAAAATTATTCAACGACGATAGGAGACTGTGCCTCTATGGCGGTACATATCAATGAGGTTCAACACGATTGTTTCACAGTTATCATCGGTTTTCAATTTTGATGATGAGGTCCGTGCATTTATTCTTCTGGCGTCTCTACCAAATGCTTGGGAACCAATATGAGCATTGGTTAGCAATTCTATTGGCAAAGGAAAATTACAATTCAATGATGTCGAAGACCGAGTTATTGCAGAAGAAGTTCGTAGGATGGATTCGCATGAAAGAACATCATCAAGTCCTGCTCTAAATTTCGAGAACAAAGGCAAGGGCGGGAGTGCCGAAAGGAGTTCTAACCAATGGCACAGTAGGTCCAAGTCAAGAATTGGCAGAGACAAAAATACATTTGAGAAGAAGTTGAAGTGTTGGAGCTGTGGTGAGACTGGTCATTTAAAAAGGAACTGCAAATCGATAAAGAACAATGTTAATGCTGTGAGTGAGAAGGTACATGATACTTTATCACTATCCATGGAAAGACTGGTTGATACTTGGGTTGTGGACTCAGGAGCTTCATTTTATACCACTTGTAATCATGATGTATTCTATAATTACATCGTTGACGATTATGGAAATGCTTTTCTAACAGATGGAAAACCTTTGCAAATAGTCGGTATAGGTGATGTCTGTCTGAAAATGTCAAATGGATCATTGTGGAAAATCTACAAAGTAAGACATGTACCAGGACTCACACAAAATCTTATCTCGGTGGGACAACTTGATGATGAAGGTCATAATGTGATTTCAAGTTGTAGACATACATTAACAGCTATAGGATGCTGGAGCTAATTCAAGTATATGGCACTGTAGACTTGAGCATATGAGGAGAAATGAATGAAGATGTTGTTGTCAAATGGGAAGCTACCGGAATTAAAGTATGTTGAACATAAGCTATGTGAAAGTTGTATCTTTGGAAAACAGAAGAATGCGAGTTTTCAAAAGGTGGTAAAGAACCGAAAGCAGCAAAGTTAGAGCTGGTTCATATTGACGTATGGGGACCATCTCATGTGACATCCCTTGGAGGCTAAGATACTATGTCACATTCATCGATGATTCAAGACCTTTAAAAGGTGGAAAGCCATGGTAGAAATTGAGACCAATTTGAAGGTGAAGTGCTTACGGTCTGATAATAGCGGAGAATATGAAAATGTTGAGTTCAGAAAGTATTGTGCACAGAACGAGATCAAGATTGAGAAAACCATTCCTGGTACACGGCAACAGAATGATATAGCCGAAAGGATGATCAGAACCCTAACTGAATGTATTAAGAGAATGAGATTGCATATTGGATTACCACAATCATTTTTGGCTGATGCAGTTAACACTGCAGCATATCTGATCAACCGGGGACCTTCGGTACCGCTTGATTACAGAATGCCAGAAGAGATCTTGAGCGACAGAGAAATAAACCTTTCTTTCTTGAAAGTGTTCGGATGTTTATCCTATGTTCATGTTGATTCAGCTAGCAGAACAAAACTTGATCCGAAATCCAAGAAGTGTTTCTTTACTTGTTATGGAGATAATGAGTTTGATAAATATTTCTAGGATGACCAAAATCGGAAGATCATTCAGAGCAGAGATGTAATCTTTAATGAGCAAGTAATGTACAATGACAAATCAAGCATTGAAGCTGGAGATGAATGTCCTGAAGTCAAGAAGATAGACGAAGTGCCGTTAATAGATATCCTTGTGCATGAGATGTGATCGCAAATTATTTAAACAATAAAATATCAAAGCAGCGCTATACCGCAAGTACACATTGTCAAATTTTAGTATAGATAGAAATAATATGGATTGTCGAACTCACAGGGACTAACAAGCAGGTACCAAATAATATGCTTTTAATTATATTTAACCTACGAATTTTAATTAAACAATTAAACTACTATTTAATTAAATTAACTACTAATCCAACCAAGTCAATAAAAGTAAACGAGAAAAATCCACTAGAGAAGATTATCGAGGCTTTACCAATGCAATCCCTTACAATTCTCGATTGAATGTCCAAATATTTCTAAAGTGAAGAGTTTTCCTAATGCATTCGTTATACTCTGGTCAAGCTATAACAAGTCTATTATTAATGTTGCAATAAACCACTCCCGTGTCCTTATTGAACAATCAGTATTGATTGAAGATCTATGAAAACTACAAGCCTTCGATTTTGGTAATTCTATTGCTATCACAAGTGTGCTAGATTTTACTTGGTCTGTCTCAACCTAAAACCACGGTATAATTTACTATAACGTATTGCAATATCGTATGGTCAAATCAATCGCAATAAAAAAATCATTCAAGGGTGATCAATCCTCAAAAGCATGAAGATCAATAAATTATACGCAAAGAATTAAAGGAATTCAATCAAATAAAACATCAAATCATAGGTTCATTTCAAAGGATTGCCTAGCCTCGATAAATAAACTTAGTTCCTCATAATAAATCAAAACAAAACAAAACTAAGAATTAAAGACGAAGAAAAACTCCCAGCGTCGACTCCGGTTGTAGATCCTCGCTCCTTATCTTGCTTCCTTCTCGATCGTCACTTTAATCGTCTCGTTGGAGTAGTTCCAAAATCATAGGGTTAAAAGGTTGAAGGTGATATGCAGGTGTTCTGGACGTGTTCTGGAAGATGGAAGGGGACGTACGGTGAGATGGTCTGGAAGTGTATGGTTTGAAGAAATGGGCGTATCTGTTCTGGACGTAGGGTGAAGACTTGTGTGAAATCTCTCCACACGCACGTAAAGTCTTGCTCCCCAAAATCTAATAATCTGATGTGTCATCTTTTGGTTGGTCCATTGTGACGCCCGAGAACTAATCGTGTTAATCCCGGAGTGGTAATGATCCTAAATGGATTTTAATTATGGCAATTATGAGTTAATTGCGGTGTTGGGACTCCCGAGAATTTCAAATCCGGTATTTGGGGTTGTTGGATCCAAAGGTTGAGATTGTATTCTCATCGTGGTGTTAAACCTTGGAATTGGGTTTTTGGTGGGATCTGGGGTGCTTTGAGTTAGGGCTGGTATTGGAAATTGAGAGGTAATTATTGAATACAAATGATTTTTAATGAGTCATGATGTATTTTTGGAGGACTCGGCGATTTTGGAGCCTTGGTACTATATATACCAAGTGGACTCGGTGTTCAGTCATTGTCCCTCTCTCTCCCCCTCTTTCACTCCAATCTCCCCCTCCCTTTCCCTTTTTCCCCCTTGATGCAAAATCGTTGGCGGCTCGGCTTGGGAGCCGGTTGGTAATCTTCTTCCTCTCGTCTTTATCTTTGTATTGATTATGATTTTGTGTAGTTTGGTTAAGTTTTAGGATGGGTTTAAGTTTTTGGAATTTTAAAGATTTTTGGATTTGGATGTTTAAGAAGTTTTATGGTGTTTGTGTTGAGGATTTGTCGTATAATGGGTGTTGGGATTATTTTCTGGGGGTTTTAAACCAAAAAATGCCATTTTTGGGCTGTTGCAGGGCATGCCGATCGATCGGCAATGAGGGCTCAATCGATCGCGCGTAATTTGTAAAATTGGAAGACAATGAGCAGTACGCTCGATCGATCGAGCAAAGCTTCCGATCGATCGAGATGGTCGGTCGATCGATCGAGAGGTTTGCTCGATCGATCGAGCAAGGATGAATTTTGGGCATCTTTGCGCCGGGGCTCTCGATCGATCGAGCATAAATGGTCGATCGATCGAGATGCTCTGTTTTGTTGTTAATATTGTCTTGATGTTATGGAATCGATGCATGCTTCACTCGGGGTATTTTAAAATTGTTAGTCATCATGGATTGATGATATAATTGGGGATTGCGAACGTGCTTGGGCACGTGGTTGCATGCTCATTAATAATTGTGAATTATTTTATGTGTTAGCACATAATTCATCGGGTCACGGGACTAAGACATCGGACTACGGAATCATAAGGTACGTATAACGTACAAGCATAATCTTATGTCTTATTGCAACTGTTGAATGCATGGTATATTGTAATTGCAATAAATGGATATGTATTGTGAGCTATATGGTGCCGCTATGGAGCGAGCAACAGTTGAGATGTTGTCGCTATGGAGCGAACATCGGTTATGAATGCCGCTGCTATTGAGCAGGCGAGAAATGGGATTGTGGAACCATTGTTTAGATACGCGTGATATCTATAAACATTATAAATGATTGGATTTCATTAATTATGGAAATTGGCAATTAGGGAACGGATTTAGTTAATCAATGAAATGATTAACTGGCTTTTGAGAATTTGATGGTTTCGGTTGTTTTGAGAACAGGAACAGCACGAGGGATCCCATGTGGTAATGATACTATACATGGAGTATCTTTTACATTACTGTTTTATGTTTTGTAAATTATGTACTGTGATTATTGGAATGGTAGTATTGGTATGCTCACCACGTGTGTGGGCTGTTCACAGACATGTCTATTTCACCGAGCCTATCGTCTCTGTTGGGGCAGGTAGAACAGGTACATCGGTAGCTCCGGAGTTGAGATCGAGCTATGGATTGGAGGTGCTTCTGGGACTGAAGTACTAGTGCCGGTATTGAGTCGGATACTTTATAAATTAAATATACATTCACTCATTTGATGCTCGTATGTGGGCACTGTTATATGTGTATATGAGTTGTATAAAGGGCATGTCCTTTCTCTTTTTATTTATGGATTGCATACAATTAATTAAGGAATTACTAAATGAATTGAGAACATGTTAGTGTATTATAACGGTGGATGCTATGTAAGTGGACTTGGTTGGGTGAAAATGGACATTACATAGAATAATGTAAGAAATTTTATTGTTGGTATATTATGCTATGGTTGTATGTGGTTTTTCCCCCTGATTACATGATTGTATACACTAAATATATGGGTTAATACACTAATAGTGGGTTAAGGGCACGGGGTCTTTACATTAATGGTATCAGAGCAGTAGTTTGTTCTTTGGGACTATTGAGGGCCTAGGAACATGTTTGTCATGCCCCGGGCCCAGGCCCCGCAAGCGCGACTGCACAATGGGCTCTTATGGCAACTACTTCGTATCCGTCATCGTTCTACAAAAATGGTTAACCCAAGTTGCCATAATAGTCCATTGTAAGCCTTTATGAACCACTTTAAATTTTCATCCACAAACAATGTGGGACAAGGGTATTACAATCACCCATCCTTTTTAGAACGCGACGTCCTCGTTGCGACCTAACTCATTGATCCACCGGCACCGGGAATCTAGAGGTTGTTCCTAGAGGTTCAAGAGGTGGCTCCCGTCATGTAGCACTTTGCCTCGCAGGTTCAAGAGGTGGCTCCCACGCACATGGCACTTTGCCACGCAGGTTCAAGAGGTGGCCCTCGTCGTGTATCACTTTGCCTCTTAGGCTCAAGAGGTGGCTCCCACGCACGTAGCACTTTGCCCCGCATAACACTTATCTCCCGGTGTTGCCTCCCGGTGACCAGCTCTGATACCATTCTGTCACGCCCCGGGCCCAGGCCTGCGCAAGCGCGACTGCACAATGGGTTCTTATAGCAACTATTTTGTATCCGTTCTCGCTCTACGAAAATGGTTAATTTTAGTTGCTATAATACTCCATTGTAAGCCTTTATAAACCACTTTAAATTTTCATTCACAACCAATGTGAGACAAGGGTTTACAATGTTGATGGAAACGGGTAGCACATACTTATGCATGATGGTAGTCAGTGTTTTGTGACACAACTAGTTTGCTTATGTGCATTTATGATATGTGTTTATAAATGGAATATGTTGTTGCTAACCATGGTGGTTGCAGGGTCATATGAGATATGGATTATGCATTGTGGTTGCATATATGTATTGGATGTTTGGTGCACATCATGAAGAGTCGTTATATGCGAGTGATGATTTTAATGCTTTACCGCTGTCATTTGAAGCGATGATAGAATACTTGCCGCTGTCATATCGTAGCGAGGAAAGAATATTTACCGCTAAAATGTTGAAGCGATGGTAAATGCCACATGTCGCATGAAAGCGATGTTATTCGATGCCGTTGATATGTCAAAGTGAGGGGTATTAGTGTCGCGGTCATGACAAGCGAGGTGCATTAGAATACACTGTTATAACCAGAGGTGACATAATATACTTTGTCGCACATAGTGAGATGTATTGTGATATTGAATACCGCTGTTACACGAAAGCGAGGTATCGTTGTTATATTCGAGTGATGATTTTAATGCTTTGCCGTTGTCATTTGAAGCGATGATAGAATACTTGTCGCTGTCATATCGTAGCGAGGAAAGAATATTTGCCGCAAAAATGTTGAAGCGATGGTAAATGTCGCATGTTGCATTAAAGTGAGGTTATTCGATGCCGCTGATATGTCGAAGCGAGGGGTATTAATGTCGCGGTCATGACAAGCGAGATGCATTAAAATACACTATTATAACAAGATTGTGATATCGCGATGGTTCATATCGTCGGGTATATGTATAGCGATGGTTCATTCCGCTAATTCTATGGCAATGGTTCATGCTGCCGGATATATATATATATATATATATATATATATAACGATGGTTCATTATGCTAATTCTATGGCAATGGTTCATGCCGCCGGGTATATGTATAGCGATGGTTCATTCTGCTAATTCTATGGCTATGGTTCATGCCACCGGATGTATATAGCAATGCTTCATTCTGCTAGTTCTATGACGATGGTTCATGCCGCCGGATATCTATAGCGATGGTTTATTCCGCTGATTGTATAGCAATGATCTATGCCGCTGATTCTACAACGAGGGTTCATGCCGCTGATTATGTAGCATTGTTTCATTCCGTTGATTCTATAGCGATGGTCTATGCCGCTGATATATAGCGATGTTTCATGCCGCTAATTATACAACGCGGGATCCTGATTTTATAGCGATGGTTATGACGCTATGTACATATCACGGGTTTGTGCCGCCTTCGAGCGATGGATGCTGATTGCATACCACTATTGGGCGATGAATATAGGTATATCACTATTTTGTGAACATTATTGTGGATGTCATGTGTTGACATGTACCGTCACGGGTTGACAATGATATTGTGGATGTCATGTATAGACATGTACCGTCACGGGTTGACGATGATATTGTGGATGTCATGTATTGACATGTACCATCACGGGTTGACGATGATATTGTGAATGTCATGTATTGACATGTACCGTCATGGGTTGACGATGATATTGTAGGTGTCATGTGTTGACGTGTACCGTCACGGGTTGACGATGATATTGTGGGTGTCATATGTTGACATGTACCGTCACGGGATGATGATGACATAGTGGATGTTCTATGTAGACGTGTGCCGTCGTTACTATAATAATACATTTAGGTATATGTATTTGGTCATATGGTTTGAGTGCTGATGGTGGCACAGGGCGGTGTCTGCGTCACCGGTTGACGAGACCATTATGCCGAGCAGGTTTACTCGATGAATAAATGGATGCGCTGTATATGTAAGTGTACCGCAACACGTATTTGAGGTAAATATTTTATGAGTGGTGGTACCTTTGGGTATACTCGTTGGGATGGCTATGGCCAAGTGACTGGTGGTAGGAGTAGTTATTGAGGAAATTACTTGCTCATACCGATGTGACGTATGGTGGACATGGTCACATCCACACATGGAGGTGTGGAATAAATCCTAATGGATTAGGATTGCATTGTGGTTGAGTAAGGACACTGGGATGTCCGTTGTGCATTGGTGTTAGAGAAATATTGGGTGATGACCCACTACTCTAATGGACGGTACGGTATGGTATACCGGGGTGGAAAGTATGATAAGTTGGTAGGTTTGGTATAAATCTAAGGAGGCAACGATCTGCTAGCCAGGTATTGTTGCAGTGTTATAGTGAGCTTGTTGTAGCCATTATACTGCTCGTTGGAACCGAGTTTGGTGAATCATATGATGATACGATTAGGGTTTATGGTGGTCTCTTGTAGTCATTATGTGACATGAGGATTGAGGCAGGGAATGCCTCACGAGAACGTTTACACGTTAAATGTTTTGAGGGACTATTATTGGGACAACTCAATTTTGTTGGGAGTACCAACGTGAGTGTCGACAAGTCGTTGTTAGCGCTGGTTGAGAATCCTTGCATATGGAATGCAATGGGGGACACAATCGGAATTGTAGGATATAGTTAGTGGGGTGACACTACTATATTGATAGCATCTCTTGGAGAGATTTGGAACATACTGTCATGGAGACAACTGATATTGGTCGAGGGTTGATTGTGAATCAGCCATGGTAAGCATTACTGGTGTTGGACTGGGTAATGACTTTCTATTTTTGGTGAGAAGTATGAGGAGACATCTCTGGGGAGATGCTTGAGAATGTGGAGCACTATGGTATTAGTACAGAGCATCGTTAGAGTGGCTATATGTCGTGTATACGGATTTCGGATTGGTAATAGTGGCAATGAGGCACTGTTCTGAACCAGTTGTGTATTTATTGGTTCCGGGATATATTTTGGTATAAATATATCCAGATTTTCCGAATGGTGGTTCGAGGTCGGAGGGTCATCGCTTCATGACACTTTCCTTGTGAGGAATGCGGTATTTATATACCTATTGGGAATCTTTGGGAGATTCTTTGAGTCGGTTTGTGTGGTGTTGATGTTGGGATCACACCATTAGTTGTTGGTTCGTCAATCACCATTATCCACAGGGTGAGAATAAATGGAGGATTGACAATTGTATTTGGGGCTTCTGAGTATGAATGGAGATACCCGAGCCGAGTGCATTGAGTATGCATGTGATGTTGGTGCTTAGGCATGTATACCGGTGTGTATATACGAATGCCAGCATTTTGGTACTTGTCGAGCATCGGATTAGTATGCTTGGATGAATGAATCTCCAGTGAGAGATTGTGGCACCTTGAGATTGGTAATCTTAATGACACGATGTATTCTGAAGAATGATCGTGGGGTCCGGTTGACTTCCCCTGAGTAGGGATTGTCATATTTTGGGGTCATGGTAGTTCTTTATTGGGTAATTCGATAGCATCCATGTGTTTGGATTGATGAATCCTAGGGTAAACGAGGGATGGCCATGATTGGATTTGTTGGGTGTCGTTGTCGACACAGGTAGCAAGAATGCAATCGATTTTTCTTTTCTTGCTTGTCCTTTATGGGAACTTGAGACTTTGTGGAGTCTCGATGGCGTGTTTGGACCAAGATGTGATTTCTTGGACTCACAGATGTTGATATCTGTGGAGATGTGTTTTGTGTGGATCGGTGGACGTGAGTTGCCCGATCCGAGTTGCAAGTGGTGCAACTATTCCCTCGATAGAGATAGATTTGGAGAGCGGAAACCAGGGTTAATGCGTGTATACTGTTGTATACTAGTGGTTTTCTTCGTAGCGATGTGTGTTGGACATCGTAGGCTAAGTGGTGGAGATATCGTGGAAGTGATATCTACGTTGGAATCAGAGATGATTTGAGTAGCAAGCAGCTACGGTTGACTGACTGCTTTTGGGTGGTTAGCATCGATGCATGCTGACGTACTTTTGAGATTATGATGGTTTGGAAGGTTTACTCCATTCCAGAGATTGGTGCGAGGTCGGTGTCCTCGCAGTTAGTATTCCGATCATGACGTGTTCATGATTTGACGTTGCGGATCCGGTTTGGCTTATGTTGTCTTGGCAGTACTTGGGGTACGCCTTTGCAAATTTCGAGGATGGAATTTTATTAGTGGGGGATAATTATGATGCCCGAGAATTAATGGTGTTAATCCCGGATTGGTAATGATCTTAAATGGATTTTAATTATGGCAATTATGAGTTAATTGTAGTGTTGGGACTCCCGAGGATTTCAAATCCGATATTTGGCGTTGTTAGATCCAAGGGTTGAGATTGTATTCTCATCGCGGTGTTAAACCTTGGAATTGGGTTTTTGGTGGGATCTGGGATGCTTTGAGTTAGGGCTGGTATTGGAAATTGAGATTGAGAGGTAATTATTGAACACATATGATTTTTAATGAGTCATGATGTATTTGTGGAGGCCTCAGGATTTTGGAGCCTTGGTACTATATATACCAAGTGGACTCGGTGTTCAAACATTGTTCCCTCTCTCTCTCCCACTCTTTCACGCCAATCTCCCCCACCCTTTCCCTTTTCCCCTTTGATGCAAAATCGTTGGCGTCTCGGCTTGGGAGCCGGATTTCTCGAAGAAAAGTTGGTAATCTTCTTCCTCTCGTCTTTATCTTCGTATTGATATGATTTTGTGTAGTTTGGTTAAGTTTTGGGATGGGTTAAAGTTTTTGGAATTTTAAAGATTTTTGGATTTGGATGTCTAAGGAGTTTTATGGTGTTTGTGTTGAGGATTTGTGGTATAATGGGTGTTGGGATAATTTTCTGGGGCTTTTAAACCATAAAACACCATTTTTGGGCTGCTGCAGGGCTTGCCGATCGATCGGCAATGAGTGCTCGATCGATCACGCGTAATTTGTAAAATTGGAAGACGATGAGCAGTGCGCTCGATCGATTGAGCAAAGCTGCCGATCGATCGAGATGGTCGCTCGATCGATCGAGAGGTTTGCTCGATCGATCGAGCAAGGATGAATTTTGGGCATCTTTTCGTTGGAGCTCTCGATTGATCGAGCATAAATGGCCGATCGATTAAGATGCTCTGTTTTGTGGTGTGTTGATGTTATGGAATCGCTGCATGCTTCGCCCGGGGTCTTTTAAAATGGTCAGTCGTCATTGATTGATGATATAATTGGGGATTGTTAACGTCGTTGGACACGTGGTTGCATGCCCATTAATAATTGTGAATTATTTTATGTGTTAGCACATAATTCATCGGGTCACGGGAGTAAGACAAGGTTTGGTTCGGACTACGGAATCAGAAGGTACGTATAATGGAGCGAGCATAAGTTGAGATGTCGCTATGGAGCGAACATCCGTTATGAATGCCGCTGCTATTGAGCAAGCGATGAAATGGGATTGTGGAACCATTGTTTAGATACGTGTGATATCTATAAACATTATAAATGATTGGATTTCATTAATTATGGAAATTGGCAATTAGGGAACGGATTTAGTTAATCAATGAAATGATTAACTGGCTTTTGGGAATTTGATGGTTTCAGTTGTTTTGAGAACATGTACAACACGGGGATCCCATGTGGTAACGGTACTATACAGGGAGAATCTTTTACATTACACTTTTATATTCTGTAAATTATGTACTGTGATTATTGGAATGGTAGTATTGGTATGCTCACCACGTGTGGGGGCTGTCTATGTTGGGGCAGGTAGAACAGGTACAGCGGTAGCTCCGGAGTTGAGATTGAGCTATGGATTGGAGGTGCTTCCTGGACTGAAGTACTAGTGCCGGTATTGAGTCGGATACTTTATACATTAAATACACATTCACTCATTTGATGCTCGCATGTGAGCATTGTTACATGTGTATATGGGTTCTATAAAGGGCATGGATTCTTTCTCTTTTTATTTATGGATTGCATACAATTAATTAAAGAATTGCTAAATGAATTGAGAACATGTTAGTGTATTATAAGGGTGCATGCTATGTAAGTGGACTTGGTTGGGGGAAATGGACATTACATGGAATAATGTAAGAAATTTTATTATTGATATATTATGCTATGGTTGCATGTGGTTTTTCCCCCTGATTACATGATTGTATGCACGAAATAGATGGGTTAATACACTAATAGCGGGTTAAGGGCACGGGGTCCTTACATCCATCAACATATTTAATTGCTTCCTTGTTGCCTACTGATCCTCTAAAATCCCGTAATAGACCATATCAACTAAAAGTCAAAGATTTACTTCCATGCCATGCATATCTTCTATTGAATATTCAGGATTTGTTCCATGAATCATGCAACCGATCTTCTCTCGTCCCACTTATTTCGTATGTGAATTCCTTCTACATACGTCTATGTTGCTTCTTTTCTTGATGAAGTCCAATCTCCTTAATATATTAATAATCTCATCAGATTTTGTTTCCTATCTCCAAAATTCTGATTTTTGACGAAAAATTCAGAATAAGTGGCGCTAGGGCACTGCGTGTGTGGCGCCTTAGCGTTTGGTGCGCTGCCAGGGAGTCTGAAAATCCATCTTTTAAGTCTCATTTTGGATCATTGTCACATTTATGCACTTTTCATCATCTTTTGGCTCATTTTCTACATTTCCTTCACTTCTACGTAAATTCCTGAAACATGCAAAATCATACCGAAAAGTGTACTATTGTTCAAGAATCTCAATAAAATATAACGAGAAAACATATAAATATAAGTGATCAACTCCCCCAAACTTATCACTTGATCGTCCTTGATTAAGTATTAAATCACAAGGTAGAGTTAATTCTCGAAACTTGAAAATCAACTCATGACTATCATTATCCTCAGAAATCTCACTTGCACACATTCAAAAGTTAACAAGACATGTTTTCTCCTAAATCAAGTAACACATCTCAAATTGGGAACGTGTGTGTGTGATAGTCAATCTCAAGACAAATCATCAAGTTCACACCAATTATCACTATTCAACATGCAATTCACAAGATCATGACTCAATGTGCTCAATAAATTCCTCATTCTTGAGATGCTAACGCAAAATAGGATATTCATGTACAAGTCCAATAATCATCAAGATTCAAGTTCATATGCATAGTGAGATCAAAATCCTCATTGAATAGTCATTACTATAATTCATTATTTCTCAAGTTGAACTCATAAAAAAATTTAGCTCAAAATAATAGGACGCTTCAAGTGTCAATTAGGCACACAACATGCAGATTAAGCAAGTAAAACATGCAAGCCACTGCCCCAAACTTAGATAAAAAATTGTCCTCAATGTTTAGAAGAATCAAAAGAGAAAAAATAAACTCCCATGATCAAGACGCTTGCATGAGGGTTGAGGAAGATTTGCTTTTGAAAGCTCCACTGTTGTAGGAGTTCATCGCTCCAACTGAGTACCTAGCAAGAGAAGAATGCAAATGGTAAAATAATTGACTCGAGAGATAAACAAAATAAAAACAAAAACTGAAATCAAATAACAAAACTAAATAGCAAAAGGATGCGCTTGGGTTGCCTCCCAAGAAGCACTGATTTCTAGTCGTCGGCTTGACCATCAGAAACAACCATCAAAGAGCGGTTGCCGCCCATAGTAAGTATCGTATGATACCACAAATGGGTCTTCATTCAGTATGCCCTCAAGATTGGCATGAATATAACAGTGTAGGCTCGTCGCACCAACAACACTCTTGAATTGGTAGGCATGGGAGAATGATTCTTGACTTGGCTTCATATCTTGGAGGATGTAGTGCGGTGAAGTTGGCATCAATTGAAAATATGGATCCACATATGGCATAAAACATGTCTCAATCAATGGGCTCAAATCAGAATTTTTGAAAGCCTCTTCCTTCTCCAACATCACACGCGACTCATCTTCACATGGGAACTCCTCGGATAACTTCTCTGAAATATGCTCAATCTCTTGAAGAGGCTCAAGTTCCCTTGACTTTTCCACATGAGTAGGATCACTCCCCCAAACTTGGTTTGTAGAGTGATCATCATCATATAACCCAACTCGATTCGTCGCCTCTTGATTTGTAGCTCTCGTCTCTTCCTCCTGGCAGCTAGTTGAAATTATTTCCATAAGAACCGCTATGTGCTGCTCCAGAAGATGCATAGAGTTAGTTTGGCACTCCAAACTGTTCTCGGTTGATGCCATGAATCTTATTAAGGTATCCTCTAGCTGGGTCATGACGTCTGCAAAACTATCTCTCCTCTCTTCGTGATGTTCAAATGGTTGGGGCGTATCATTAGGGTAGTGAGGCTCCGGTGGGTATTGGTGACTCCAACCTTGTAGTGAAGGATCACAATGCCAGTGATAATCGAAGTCTGCCTTATCATTGAACAGGTGTAACACACTGTCCTCATCTCTATCAACCAGGGTACTCTCAGTCACCAGTGCTCCGCTGAATACCCATCTTCGTGTATGTGCATCCAAACCTTTGAAGAAATATTACATAAGAGTATAGTTCGAAAAGTTATGATATCGGAATCTGTCTGCCAATTAATTGAATCTCCCCCGTGCTGCATTAAACAACTCTGAATATTGTTGGACAAATCTTGTGAAGGCTTGTTGATGAAGCATCACCAGTACCTCGCAAGAAAAACAAATAAAACAGTTTAAATAAATAATTTTTTTGAATTAAATATATAAAAGGAAAAAAATGGTAAAATTACAGTCAAAGCTTCTCGTATGATAGTACTAAAGTTAATTCCCGGCAACGACGCCAAAAACTTGATCGCGAATTATTTAAACAATAAAATATCAAAGCAGCGCGATTATACCGCAAGTGCACAATGTCAAATTTTAGTACAGATAGAAAGATACGGATTGTCGAACCCACATGGACTAACAAGCAAGTACCAAATAAGATGTTTTTAACTATATTTAATCTATGAATTTTAATTAAACAATTAAACTACTAATTAATTAAATTAACTACTAATCCAATCAAGTCAATAAAAGTAAACGAGAAAAATCCACTAGAGAAGATTGTCGAGGCTTTTGGCTTACCAATGCAATCCTCTACAATTCTCGATTGAATATCCAAATCCAAATATTACTAAAGTGACGAGTTTTTCTAATGCATTCGTTATACTTTGGTCAAGCTATAACAAGTCTAATATTAATGTTGCAATAAAGCACTCCCGTGTCCTTATTGAACAATCAATATTGAATGAAGATCTATGAAAACTACTAGCCTTTGATTTTGGTAAAAATATATTTCTATCACACGTGTGGTAGATTTTACTTGGTCCGTCTCAACCTAAAACCCACTGTATAATTTACTATAATGCAATATTGTATGGTCAAGTCAATTGTAATAAAAAAATCATTCAAGGGTGATCAATCCCTCAAAAGCATGAAGATCAATAAATTATATGCAAAGAATTAAATGAATTCAATCAAATAAATCATCAAATCATAGGTTCATGACAAAGGATTACCTAATAAACTTAGTTCCTCATAATAAATCAAAACAAAACAAAACTAACAATTAAAGACAAAGAAAAACTCTCAACGTCGACTCCAGTTGTAGATCCTCGCTCTTTCTCTTGCTTCCTCTTCGACCGTCACTTTAATCGCCTTGTTGGAGTTGTTCCAAAATCACAAGGTTAAAAGGTTGAATGTGATCTGGACGTGTTCTGGAGGATGGAAGGGGACATACGGTGAGATGGTCTGGACGTGTATGGTTTGAAGAAAGTGGCATATCTGTTCTGGACGTAGGGTGAAGGCCTGTGTGAAATATCTCCATATGCACGTAAAGTCTTGCTCCCCAAAATATAATAATCTGATGTGTCACTTTTGGTTGGTCCATCAGCATATTTAATTATTTCCTTGTTGCCCACTGATCCTCTAGAATCCCGCAATAAACCATATCAACTAAAGGTCAAAGATTTACTTCCAATGCCATGCATATCTTCTATAGAATATTCAGGAGTTGTTCCGTGAATCATGCAACCGATCTTCTCTCGTCCCACTTATTTCGTACGTCTATGTTGCTTCTTTTCTTGATGAAGTCCAATCTCCTTAATATATTAATGATCTCATCAGATTTTGTTTCCTATCTCCAAAATTCTGATTTTTGAACGACAAATTCAGAATAAGTGGCGCTAGGGCGCTGCATGTGTGGCCCCTTAGCATTTGGTGCACTGCTTGGGAGTCTAAAATTCCATATTAAGTCTCATTTTGGATCATTGTCACATTTATGCACTTTTCATCATCTTTTGGCTCATTTTCTACATTTCCTTCACTTCTACGTAAATTCCTGAAACATGCAAAATCATACCGAAAAGCGTACAACCGTTCAAGAATCTCAATAAAATATAACGAGAAAACATATAAATATAAGTGTAAAAATGACTTATCAAGCTGAAAACTGATAACTAGGAAGATAAAGAGGTTACTGCACAAGATGAGGACCCACAAACTCCGGTGAATGAACTCAAGAGATCTTCTAGAACAATCAGAACACAACAGAGATACTCCCCTGCACTTCATTATATTTTGTTGACAAATAAAGGTGAACCATAGACCTATGAAGAGGCGATGCAAAATGATGATTCAACCAAGTGTGAGTTAGCCATGAATGATGAGATGGATTCATTGTCATCCAATCAGACGTGGGAGTTGCAGAACTTCCATAAGGCAAAAGGGCATTACACAATAAGTGGGATATGCCCTAAGACAACTCATTAGATGATTGTTATGACATACACTGTATTATGATTTTGTTAATGGCAATTCATTATTATATATTATTTGTGTATCTGTGTAATATGAATTAATATATAAGTTAATGTCCTTAGAATAATATTGTATTGTTCTTAGAGATTGTCTCTAGTCAAGTATTATCATGAATAAGGATAATGATAATGCATTGAGACTAGTATGTTTTGATTGATGAATTGATCATAGATATGAGATATCAAATCAACACATGGGTGCATGTTAGAGAACGATGTACTGGACAGACCCACCATGAGAATGCTACATGGATAGTTATATGAACGTCATAAGCAATTCTTATAGTGATAATGATGTATGTAATCCTTACGACTTGAGAACATCAGAGATCCGGGTATACGAGTTGAATATCGATGCATTTGGTATGATCGATATGAGAAATGGTTGAGAATGAGATTAATTGATAGGCATAGTTGCCTTGGATATGAGATTCGTTGTGATTGAGCATAAAATGTTGAATTGTGATTATATTGAATTTATTGCATTGATGAGTACCATATTTTGAATAATGATGCTGAACTTGATGTTTATGAAAGTGTATAAGATTGAACAGGAACAGTTCGTGATGGCTATGCCGGTCTGGAATTGTACAGGGAGTATATATAATAGATTTTCATTAACATTAATTGTTGCTTTACAATTTCGTATATTGATGTGTGTGATTATTGAGTTGGAGTATGCTCACCCGTGTGGGGGCTGTTTCTGTTGAAACAGGTACAACAGGTACGATGCTGCCTTGGAGTGCTAGGCTCGGACCTTGTTGGATGATGCTTCCAGAAACACATTATGAGATTGAGCCGATATACGAGGTTGAGCGGTTGGTATATATACTAATTAAGCATCCGGATGTGTATCCGTTATTCGTTGCTCTTCTGTGAGCACTTGTATCTGTATAAGGGTGTTGAAACCCACTTCTGTTGTCTTATTAGTGTGGTGTCTTCCCTGGCTGGGAATTTACTTAGTGTTTCTGTATTCTGTTTAGTATTGTGTTGTCCCTGGTCGGGAGTTATATTATGTGATGTGTTTTTATTTCTGGATAGCTCAGTTTGTGGGGAGACTCTGCCCAAATTTTTATAAAAACCCACAATGTAAAAGTGGTGTAATGGGGATGGTATTGGGTGAAACCCCTGAGTCTATTTGTTGGTTGAGATGATCATATAATGTTGAACATTGGTTATGTCATGGGATTATGGGAAACATGAAATGATTCTTTTTTTCAGTAATGAAAAGAAAATGAAAAATGAAAAATTTATACACATACGACGTCATAAATGAACTAATGACGAGTTTAAGTGTTGGGGCCTTACATTAGTAGTATCAGAGCAGTGGTTGCTCTTTGGGGCTGTTAAGGGCCTAGGAAGTTATTGATAGCACATATTTATGCATGATGGCATTAATGTTGTATGACACAACTAGTTGTTTATGTGCTTTTATGATATGAAAAGTGGTGTTGCTAATCATTGTAATTGCAGGAATCGTGTAGAATGCGATGGGATGGCATTAATGGTGATGTCTAGCACTTCATGTATTATGTGTTAAGGGATCTGATTTTGTAGGAAAATCAGGAAATGTGAGACGTACGGGCTTCGGACGGTAAAACGTGTTACACCTTTGATTATGTATATCGTGGATAGTGAATCCTTACATGTGATGGTATATGTGATATGATAGTGATATATATTGTGATA
The DNA here is from genome assembly GCA_907163345.1 of Haberlea rhodopensis. Classification (NCBI taxonomy): domain Eukaryota; kingdom Viridiplantae; phylum Streptophyta; class Magnoliopsida; order Lamiales; family Gesneriaceae; genus Haberlea; species Haberlea rhodopensis. Next base: position 6,664,496 of record CAJQUN010000017.1, read on the forward strand.
ATGGAATCAACTGTTGTGTTCGATTATTGTGGTAGAATTGATGAATGTTCCGGTAGCCTTTATCTCTGAGCGAGGGAGGTACTTGCCGCTGTCATATGAAGCGATGGTAGTATGGTATTTGCCGCTGTCATGTCTAAGCGAGGTAACATGCCGCTGTCATTGTCGAAGCGAGGGATATCATATGATGCCGCTATATGTCGAAGCGAGGGGTCCTAAAATTCTGCTGTTGTATTGGGACCGGAACAGTCACAATTCTAGTGATTAATGTGGAAAATTGTGGTTATAACTGGAACGTGGTATCGATCATTATATTGTGAACTGTTGTATTAACCTGGATGCAGGTACATGGAGTTAGTGGAAGTTCCGGTAGTTGTTATATTCGAGCGAGGGAGGTACTTGCCGCTGTCATATGAAGCGATGGTAGTATGGTATTTGCCGCTGTCATGTCTAAGCGAGGTAACATGCCGCTGTCATTGTCGAAGCGAGGGATATCATATGATGCCGCTATATGTCGAAGCGAGGGGTCCTAAAATTCCGCTGCTATAACAAGACCGGAACAACCAAATTATCGATATTGATAGCGATGTCACATTCCGCTATATTAGTTGGCGATGGTTCATGCCGCCACGTATATTGATAGCGATGTCACATTCTGCTATATTAGTTGGCGATGGTTCATGTCGCCAGGTATATTGATAGCGATGCCTCTTTCCGCTATGTCAATGGCGATGGCTCATGCCGCCAGACATGTGTTTAGCGATGGTGCATTCCGCTGATTCCATGGCGATGGTTCTTGCCGCCGATTATATATATATCGACGTCTCATTCCGCTATTCTGTTGATGGTGAGTATATCAATTTGTGTATTGATATGAAATCATATTTTGTGGAATATTTATATTGAGAGCAGGGACAATTTAAAAGATCAAGTGTGGATCAACTGTGTACAGTAAGTGCTATTACATCTTGTTGTTTTAACATGTATATTCATTACGATTATGGATATTATATGTATGCCAGTAGCGGCGATGAGTACTATGTACCGCCGTAGGGCGATGAAGATTGATGCATTGCTATTGTGTTAGCAATGAATATTTTTAGTACCGATATTGTGATTCGCGATGAATGTTGTTGTATCGCAATTGTGTTAGCAATGAGTATTGATGATGCTTTGATTGCAGATGGCAATAGAAGTTGTGCTATATACAATTATGTTATTGATCATTGGGTACATGTGATTTAGACCCAAGAGGATATTGGATCGATCCAGGAGGACAAAGTATCGAGGTAAACCGTTTCAGTTGGTTAAACATATTGATATATGTTGATTCGAGTTATTTTGTTGAATTATATTGATTTTGAAATCATGTACATGTAGAAAAGTTGATGATGGAATTGAAGTGAAACCTAGATGTGTCATAATCATATTTTTGTTGCGGTAACGAGGCAAGAAGGGGTGTAACCTCTGTGATAACACTCTCATATCTACGGTGTGTAGTGATGAGATATTGAAAGTAGATGTTAATCATTTTGTGATGATAATTATTGCTGTGAAAGCATGCTAGTTTTGTATGTGGTAGGATTAATAATTGATTAATCACCTATCATGATGAATGGAATACAATCAGATAGACATGAGTTTAACGAGTGTGTCACTGGATGACATGAGCATGTCACGGGATGACGCGTGATTACTACGAATGTCGTGTGTGGACATGTGTTCATTGTGAATATTCATGATTAATGAATTATTATGTTTCGAGGATGAGTTAAAGATTGATATAAATTGCGTCATTGAGGCATGCAATTGATTCTTATGTTAAATTTCAATCACCCTATGTGATAGTGTGCAGTAGCATGTTGTGTATAGAACTGCGAGAAACTTCTGATGCAGGGAATTAATGTTTGATGACAGTAACATTATGAATATCGAAATGCGTAAATGATAAGGTACGTGTTATGTTACTAGTATTTGAGAAATACTAACGAGATTATTTTGTACTTATCCTATGACAGATAATAATTGGGTGAAGTAATGTGGAAATGTTGATACTTAAGAGTATGTGAGTGCTGTGATTAACATGATATTTTGGTGCCATTGTGTATTGTAGATGATTCCATCTACAAAGGTATGTCACGAACTATTCGATATTGATGTTGATGCCTTGTGTTAGATGAGTATAATCGTGACATGAAAATATTAGTGTTAAGCCAGTTATCATGATTTGATACTGATGGTCTGTGGCTGTTGGTGTGTATAATATGTATATACGTATGTGAGAATGACTAATGGGTTTTCTAGTCATTACCTTGCACCAGATAATAGCCAGGAGATGATATATGAAAGATTGATGCGTAAAGGCTCAAGAGTACCGTTACTTCATACGGACGATGGCATGATGTTGATATAAGTTTCATACATTTGCAACAACACGGGTATGAAGTTATTTATACGATATAGGTTAGTGTATTGTCGTACATTCTTATATACACATGATATGCATGGATTGCATGATTTATCGATTTTATGATGTGTACTATGATGAAAGTAAACTGTGACGGATTTAGATCTTGTGCAAGGAAACTGTATCGATGCGACTACACAGGTACTGAAGTATGACAAGAAGTGCTTGATTGCTAAACGGTGTAAGTGTTGACTTTTATGAACTGTTAGCAATTTCCTTGATAAGTTAATTATAGGAATGAGCTTTTGAAATGTAAAAAATTGAACAAGGCAAGTATGATGTTAACCTCGTATTGATTACATGAATAGAGGAATTCATGTGTTAGATTATTAAATACTAATGTTGGGATGGAGTAAAGTGATGTGAATTGCAGTATTGCGATCGTTGGTGCAGTGGGGCACATGTGTGAGCCGTGATGATCAGATGACTGTCATACTACGGATGGTAAAGTCACTATCTTGAGCTATATACGGTACATAAATTTTAGAGTTGGCTTTTATGGTAAGCATGCTTTTAAATTTCGAGGACGAAATTTTATTAGTTGGGGAGAATTGTGATGTCCGGAAAAATTATTAATTGTCAAATGGATTTAATTATGATATCTCGGGATTTAATTTTTGAGTATCGAATTTTGGAACGAAGTTGGGATGAATAATTCCGGGTTGAACTTGTACCGTAAATTAAATTTAAGAAGGGTTTCTAGCATTTATAAATTGGTAAATTTAATTTGGAAATAATTATTTTGTTGGAGATGATAGTTGGATGGGTGAGATTTGATCTAGGGTTAGACTTAAATAAAATAATGCAATTCTCTCCCTCTCATAAACAACAAAATCGAGCCCCCTTCTCTTTCCCCCCCTATCACGTCGCCTTCTCCCCCTTCTTGCAAGAAACGATTTTCTCTTGGTTTTCCAAGCATGATTCTTGCTCAAACTTGTGGGGGTATGCTACTACATTATTTCTTAACTTATCATTCTGCGTATTCTTCGATTTATGCATGATTTTGAGGCGATTTTGTGCTGAGTTTGGTTCGAAAATATGGGTTCTGGTTCGAAAATCTTGCAGCTGTTTGGGTTCGAAATTCCTGCTGTATTTTGCCTTGAAATCTGCTGTTATTGGTCCGAAAATCTTTGGTATTTTGGCTCGATTTCATACTGACATGGTTCGATTTTTGCTTGCTGTTTTGGGCGATTTCCTTGCCCTTTTATTTTCAAAAATTAGGGCTCTCTTTGAGCTATGTTTAGCCATCCTTTGGGACAATTTTAGGGGATGTTTAGTGGTTGATTTTAAAGTGTTTTGAGTTGTTATTGTTGTGTGGTGTGTGTGCAGAATGTGTGAGTGTGTGCATGAGCAGTGTGTGTAGTGTGTGCAGAGTGTGTGAGTGTGTGCGTGAACAGTGTGTGTTGGTGTGTGTGGAGTGGCTTTTATTCATGCATGAAGGTGTATTAGTTGATATTGGAATGTACATGAGCTTGATATATATATAAATGAGCTCTAACTTGATTTGGCATGGTTAGAAGATGATTATTCATATTGGAAATTGATTGGGCATGTGATTGTGTGTGTAACTGGTGTTGATGCAAGTAATTATGTATTCCTACATGTATTGAAGTGTTGTAATTGGGAATTGGAGAGTATGAGGAAATGCTATTAATTGTTAGAATGAAATTGTTGGTTAAAATGTGAAGATTTAAAAAACCATGCTTGGAAGGTGTTTGTTAATATGTCTAAATGGTGTCCAAGTGTTGGCCTAAAGCCTTGATCATTTGGTGGTGAAAATCCTACACTTTCCAACTTAAAAGCATTATAGTGCCTTGGTGAGTGATTGGGCAATGTTATTAGATGTTTGTGAGTTGTGTGTGATTATATGAGATAAAAGTTGGGAATCTTGTTCTAACCTTATGTTAAAATTGAATTAAATGAATATTTATGACTTGCACGCTCATCTTATATGATGATTATGTTTTGAGGAATTCTTGAACAATGAGTTAAGGTTACATAGTTTGAACCTTAGTAATGTAAATATTACATACTTGAGTTAGTGATAACTCGAATAAATGGAAGGTAATGGCTTGTTTGTGTGGTATATGGGGTATGATAATTGAGATTGAGTATAATGGCGAAATTATATTGAATTGAAGTTGAAATGCATATAAATGATATCAATTGTATTATTATTGAACTAGTTGATTAATTGACATTCAATATAGATGCTCAACGGTCTCAGGACGTCAAAAGTGGCTTGTTCAGGTCGTCGACTATAAGGTACGTAGTGACGTACGAGCAGGTATAATATGAATTATTTCATATTCCAGTATTCATGTATTGTTGAATTGTGATAACTGAATATAAGAAAACGAATATGTGAGTTGAGTTGATATATGTGGTATGGTGGATACGTAGATGTACGTGATCCGGGTATACGAGTTGAATATCGATGCATTTGGTATGATCGATATGAGAAATGGTTGAGAATGAGATTAATTGATAGGCATAGTTGCCTTGGATATGAGATTCGTTGTGATTGAGCATAAAATGTTGAATTGTGATTATATTGAATTTATTGCATTGATGAGTACCATATTTTGAATAATGATACTGAACTTGATGTTTATGAAAGTGTATAAGATTGAACAGGAACAGTTCGTGATGGCTATGCTGGTCTGGAATTGTACAGGGAGTATATATAATAGATTTTCATTAACCTTAATTGTTGCTTTACAATTTCGTATATTGATGTGTGTGATTATTGAGTTGGAGTATGCTCACCCGTGTGGGGGCTGTTTCTGTTGAAATAGGTACAACAGGTACGATGCTGCCTTGGAGTGCTAGGCTCGGACCTTGTTGGATGATGCTTCCAAAAGCACATTATGAGATTGAGCCGATATACGAGGTTGAGCGGTTTGTATATATACTAATTATGCATCCGGATGTGTATCCGTTATTCGTTGCTCATCTGTGAGCACTTGTATCTGTATATGGACTGTATAAGGGTGTTGAAACCCATTTTTGTTGTCTTATTAGTGTGGTGTCTTCCCTGGCTGGGAATTTACTTAGTGTTTCTGTATTCTGTTTAGTATTGTGTTGTCCCTGGTCGGGAGTTATATTATGTGATGTGCTTTTATTTCTGGATAGCTCAGTTTGTGGGGAGACTCTGCCCAAATTTTTATAAAAACCCACAATGTAAAAGTGGTGTAATGGGGATGGTATTGGGTGAAACCCCTGAGTCTATTTGTTGGTCGAGATGATCATATAATGTCGAACATTGGTTATGTCATGGGATTATGGGAAACATGAAATGATTCTTTTTTTCAAGAATGAAAAGAAAATGAAAAATGAAAAATTTATACACATACGACGTCATAAATGAACTAATGATGAGTTTAAGTGTTGGGGCCTTACATCGACGATTTCATTTCATTCGAGAAATCGTTGAAAGAGGAGATTTAAAAATATGCAAAGTACCAACTGATGATAATGTATCTGACCCACTGACGAAGCCACTATCACAGCCAAAGCATGATCGTCATACTAGATCTCTAGGCATTAAATATATGTCTGATTGGTCTTAGTGCAAGTGGGAGATTTGTTGGGATATGCCCTAAGACAACTCATTAGATGATTGTTTATGGCATACACTGTATTATGATTTTGTTAATGGCAATTCGTTATTATATATTATTCATGTATCTGTGTAATATGAATTAATATATAAGTTAATGTCCTTAGAATAATACTGTATTGTTCTTAGAGATTGTCCCTAGTCAAGTATTATCATGAATAAGGATAATGATAATGCATTGAGACTAGTATGTTTTGATTGATGAATTGTTCATAGATATGAGATATCAAATCAACACATGGGTGCATGTTAGAGAACGATGTACTGGACAGACCCACTATGAGAATGCTACATGGATAGTTATATGAACGTCATAAGCAATTCTCATAGTGATAATGATGTATGTAATCCTTACGACTTGAGATCATCAGAGATCCCAACATAAGAAGTCATGTATCTTGATATTGTCAAACGTTACCTGTAACAGGGTAAACTATAAAGACAATCATTGGATACACCACAAATTATGTAGAGGGATGTTGAGTGATCAAGAAAGGATTTGTCCCTCCTATATAACAGAAGAAGTGTTTGGGCCCTTGATCAAGTAAGACTAAAATGCATGGCCGTGCTCGAATGAGTCGATATGTGATATCGAGCTTATTCGTTTATTCTAGTTCTACTTGGGGATCAAGAAATAAAAGATTGAATATATGAGTATGACTATTCCATGACTCGTGTTCAATCTAAACACATTGGACAAAGGGATTAAGTTACATGGTTAATATTATCGCAGTTCATAGGTTATGTCGAGTCAATGACATTCTTGTAATTTGGGTAGCCTTGATGTGTTGCTAGATACCGCTCATTGCTTGTGACATAAAATTAGATTTTATGTCGCTGCCAACATTGCAAGATCCTATCGGGTCACACAAAAGATTAAATCGATAAAGGGAGATATAATTCATTGGATGAATTAATTAATTAAGAAGAGTCGTAGTTATATATATTAGATGTATGGATTTAATTAATTATTGGTATGGGCCAATGAGGCTTTAAGAAAGCCTTAAATCTAACATATAATATAATTGGGAACAAGGTTAATGAATGATTAATCAATCATCACAAAACCTAATAGCCTCCATTCACTAGCTCTCGGCCGCCTCCTCAACCTCCCACCTCACGCCGCCGCGCCGTCGTGAATCGAGATTTGATCGGCCGCCGTTGATCGGTTTTGAACCGTGGGTCTAGTTCCGGTTTAAGAACGAGTCTAGCAACTTGTTCTTAAATCCTTTTTCGATTTGATCGTGTGGATACCGTAGAGGCAAGATCTTGGAGGTTTTGCTCATGACTCGTGGTTTGGCATCGATTCTGCATCAAACACGCTACAAGGGTACGATTCTTATTCAATCTCGATATGATCACTTTGTATAGGTCCTTTGGTAGGAATCCAATTTTAAATTCCGTTGCATATTGTATGATGGATTCCTAATAGTGGTATCAGAGCCGTGTACAAAGCTCATATCGGATTTATGTGATTAAATGTTTAATCATGTTTTGAATCTTCTGCATGCTTTAAAACTGTTTAATTCATATATGATATGTATTAATAGATTTTGTGGGAATTATTGCAATATTATATGTGATATAATTGACGGATTGAAATATAGGATAATGTTTTATCAAAACCGAGCCATTGGCTCACATGGAAGCTCACGACCGCTGCATGGTGCTAGGGTCTCGGACCCTTGGCTTGTGCATGGCCGAGCCGCCGCCGTAAGGCCAGGTTTTCGAACCCTAGCCTGCATGGCTCTCGGCCGCCGCCGTCTTATGGCTAGGGTTATCGAACCCTTGGCTACATGAGACGGCCACCGCACGCTAATGGGCTAGGGTTTCGAACCCTTAGCCCCATTCGGTCCAAGACGGCACCGAGATGGCTAGGGTTTTCGAACCCTAGTCACATGCGTGGTTGGTTGGCCGTGGGTTTTGGGCTAAGGATCCGTGACATGTGATGTCCCGTGCGTACGATAATTTCATAAAATTTATTTTACAGTTTTAATTGGAATTAAATTTTAAAATGTTTAGAATTTAATTCTTAATTGTTATAGCATGTTTTATGTGTTTGTTTGAGCATGGTGCATGGTTATAGCCCTATGACATATTAGATAGGATTTTGTGTATGTTTCTAATTTAATACGGCCTGCGAGTCGTGCCTTCTCTATTTTTCTAAATGTTATCCCTTCCCTACGTTCCCCTCGAATGTAACTCGAGGAATTCTCTATATCATGTAATTGTTATATAGTATAGTTTATTTTGTTGTTGGAGATCAATGAAGATGAACCAAGGTGCCGAGATAAGGAGGTCATTCACAAAAGGGAGCCAAAGAGGTGCTTGGAGAAGTCACCTTAGGTTCTAGTATTTTCTCATTGGCTTGAGAAAATCATTAGTTGGGGCTATAACCATGTCACGTTTATTTTATGTTGATGTATGAGATGCATGTTTACTGTTTTATTTAATATTGATGCTTGATATACATATATGTAGATATGTATATATTCATATATGTACCAGACATATTTTCAATATTAATAAAATCATGAGATCAATAAATCCCTCTTATAATATTAAGTCAAATTAAGATGCCTTCCAATTAAAAAATACTCGTCAAGACTTCGATTGAACATGTGTGGGTTTGCCAAAGCAAAGCACCGTGACAATCTTAGTAAAGCGCGAAAGGATAAAAGTGATATCCATGATTATTTTAAAAATTGGGTTCGACTTAACTAGCGTTATCTCAATAAGATTGGAACCTAGAGGCATGAGGTTGGATAATAATTCATTAGATGAATATGAACAAAGTGTTGTTCGTCCAACCATCCAAGAATTACATGTGATGTAATTGACAAATTGTTGTCTACCTAAATAACCGAGTCTTGGGTGATTAGCCAAAGCTAACTCAGGATTAGGTGAAATATGGATCTTGACCCACTAAGTTTACGAGGGTTGATATTTTAAACAAAATAGTGGGAGTATCATTTAATATAAGACCTCATTAAATGATTAAAATCATAAACTTATTTTGCATATTTATATTATAGATATCCATGGCATCACGCAACGTAACTAGCACATTGTCATTGCGATCGGTCCTTGAGAAGGACAAACTAAATGGGACTAATTTCCTAGACTGGTATAGGAATTTGAGGATTGTCCTCAAACAAGAGAAAAAGCAATATGTCCTAGAGGAACCCTTACCTGCTGAGAAACCTCCCGTAACGGCTGCTAAAAGCGATAAGGATGCTTACAAGAAGCATCAGAATGACGCGCTTGATGTTGGTTGCCTTATGCTTGCCACCATGAACTCTGAGCTTCAGAAGCAACATGAGGAAATGGAGGCGTTCGACATGATCGAGCACTTAAAGCAACTCTACCAACAACAAGCTAGACAAGAGAGGTATGACGTCTCTAGAGCGTTATTCCAGTGCAGAATGGTAGAAGGAAGCCTTGTTGGAACTCATGTACTAAAGATGATAGGGTACATTGAGAATCTTGAAAAGATGAGTTTTCCATTGGACCAAGAGTTGACCACAGATGTGATCTTGCAATCGTTGCCTGATAGCTACAGTCAATTTGTCTTGAATTACAATATGATTGAAATCGAAAAGACACAACCGCGATTGCTTGGTATGTTGAGAACATATGAAGCAAATTCAAACAAGTCTAAGCCTACTAATGTTCTTATTGTGAATTAAGAGCAAAGGAAAGACTAAAGCAAAAGGCTACAAGAAGAACAAGAAGTCTTTGTTAATCTAAGCCTCATGCTTCTGCGCTCAAGCCAAAGGGAGGAGTGTCTTAGGAAGGGAAATGTTTCCATTGCGGTGAGACCGGTCATTGGAAGAGGAACTACAAATTATATCTGGAAGATCTTAAGAAGACAAAAGGAAGTGTGACTTCCGTTTCAGGTATTTTTGTTATAGAAATCAATTTATCTACTTCTTCATCATGGGTATTAGATACTGGATGTGGTTCTCACATTTGTGTTAATGTGCAGGATCTCAAAAGGAGTAGGTTGTTGGCGGAATGCGAGGTTGATCTTCGAGTGGGAAATGGAGCAAGAGTTGCTGCATTAGCTATTGGAGATTATTCATTAACTTTGCCTTCTGGTTTATTATTAGATTTACAAGACTGTTATTTTGTGCCATCTATTACTAGAAACATTATTTCAATTTCTTGTTAGGACAAGATTGGTTTTTCATTTATTATAAAGGACAAGTGTTGTTCCATTTATTTGAATGATATGTTTTATGCTAGTGCACAATTGATTAATGGTCTTTATGTATTAAATCTTGATATGCATGTCTATAACATAAATACTAAAAGGATTAAGAATAATGATTCTAATCCAACTTATCTCTGGCATTGTCGCTTGGGCCATATAAACGAGAATCGCATATCAAAACTTCATAAGGATGGAGTATTGGATTCATTTGATTTTGAATCATATGAAACATGTGAATCTTGTTTAATGGGCAAGATGACTAAAACTCCTTTCAAGGGACATGTTGAAAGGACAAATGATTTATTGAGTCTCATACATAGTGATGTATGTGGACCAATAAGTACACAAGCTAGAGGTGGTTTTCAATACTTCGTTACATTTACTGATGACTTCAGTAGATATGTGTATGTGAACCTAATGAAACATAAACATGAAACCTTTGAAAAGTTCAAGGATTTCAAGAATGAAGTACAAAACCAGCTTGGCAAAAGTATCAAAACCCTCCGATCAGGTCGAGGAGGTGAATACCTAAGCCAAGAGTTTCATGACTATCTAAAGGAGTGTGGGATAGTCCCACAACTCACTCCTCCGTATACTCCACAATGGAATGGTGTATCCAAAAGGAGGAATCGAACTTTGTTGGACATGGTTCGATCAATGATGAGTCATGCAGATCTTCCGACTTTCTTTTGGGGACATGCTTTAGAAACAGCGATATTTATACTGAACCGTGTTCCATCTAAATCAGTAAAAAAGACACCATATGAGATATGGACTAAGAAGCGTCCTAGTATGTCTGTTATGAAGATTTGGGGTTGTGAGGCTTACGTGAGACGTCACGCCTCCAATAAACTTGGACCCAAATCTGATAAGTGTTTATTTGTGGGGTATCCTAAGGAAACGAAAGGATACTATTTCTATTATCCCACCGAGAACAAAGTAGTTGTTGCTCGGACTGTTGTCTTTCTTGAAAGAGAATTTATTTCGAGAAGAACCAGTGGGAGACAAATAGAACTTAGTGAAGTTCAACCACAAGAAAACATTGAACATGATATTGAGATGGAAACAGAGCAAACACCACAAGCTGTTGTGGATGAATTGCCTGCTCAAGAGACACAATCCCAGCGTAGGTCTGTAAGATTTCTTGTGACTCAACAAGGTGACTTACTACTTATTGATGAGGATGAACCGTCATCTTATCAAGAAGCTATAATGGGCACGGATTCTGAGAAATGGCAAGAAGCCATGAAATCTGAGATGGAATCCATGTATGCTGTGAGACCCCGTTATCTAAACAAGATTCTAAATGCAATTAAGAGAACTAATCATTCATATATCAGAGTATTAGGCCGTGTTGATAATCCTGAGCTTAAGAGATTACAGTACCAAAAGTTCAAAAGGAATTATACATATTCCTAACAAAAGATACCAAATTATAGCTTTACTCTACTCTTTGTAGAAACTATACAAAAAGGAAAATTCTGCTCTGCTAATCCTGTAGCACTCCTTACAGCTCAGCGTATCAACCACAACCCTAGTTCTCCATGTCAAAAGCACCTACAAAGACAACCCCCAACACATGAGCACATCATAGTTCATATCAATCATAATATGAATGTAAAGCATAAATGCATAAATCATAGGCATAGGATACTTCCTGAATTTCCAATGCATTTAAAACGCCCATTTTGGTTGTCCCTGTACCATAACTCATAATCAAATCAATATATGATATTATGGCTTCTTTAAATAAATGTCATGACATAACTTCACTTCTTAAATCTTTACTTCAATCCTTAGTCAGTTTATCATCAGTGTATTTTAATGCCCCTCGCTTCATAACTTTAGAACAAGCGGTCCTCCCCTCCCTCGCTTCTTCATACAAGCGGTATTTCTATCCTCGCTTCGTATGGTAAACCTCGCCTCCATGTGCAAGCGGACCTACACCCCTCGCTCCACATTTTTAGCGGTATATAGCGGTAAGCATTAAAATCATCATTTTGATAACCCTGACTCGTGGAATACACACCAAATGTTCCACAACGTACATATGCAACAACAATGCATAACAACATGTACCGTACTCATGATGCACAAACTCGCATTTATCGTATGTCAAATAATGAACATATAATACATGTTACCGTTGGGGTGCCCGTACGTCGCTTACGTACCTTTCCAAAATATGGTATGTTGCAGGACTCTATCCCCTGCGCTGTATGGCTATCTGTGAAGGCTCTACACCAGTGTACAACACAATATTAGATTTCAATTTATAGACCAAAATCAAAAAATCCAACAAAAACATCATTTCCACTATTCAGCAGCTGGCGATAGATCGCTGCATCGAGGCGATCGATCGCCAGACTTCACTGGCTCGAGGCGATCGATCGCGCCATTTATGGCGATCGATCGACTGCCTTCGATTTTAGCTACTGGCCTTCGGCGATCGATCGCTGCGTTTGTAGCGATCGATCGCCACACGTTGTGTGCGCGATTTCTCCAAATTTACCCAGCACCTCATTTCATACCATCCAAACATCAACATAAAACATATAACATGTTTGAACAAACATGCTAAGGGCTTCAATATACTACCATGAATGTATTCAAATCAAAGTTCCACCCAAACTTAAACCCACATGCATCAAAATCGCCCAACTCTAACAGTACTCACCCAAGCTTTCTGAAAACAGGACATCCTAATTCTTTTCCAGAATTTTCGAGCACCTACTTTCAAGCCATCTAATCTAGCACATAAGACACACAACATGCCCATACAAACATGCTAGGAACTTCATAATAACACCATGAAAGTACTTAAATCAAAGGTTTAACAAAACCTAAGCTAGCATGCTTCATATCATCATAACCAAACCCAAACTTAACCAAAATTTACCCAAGGCAAGATATGGTTCCTCACCCTCTTTTCCTCCAATTTTTGGCAAGGTTCCAAGCAATGAAATTTACCAATCTCTTCCACCTTCTTAGCAGCTGATGCTGGACGAAAAATGGGGAAAGATTGGGGGGAGAAGGAGTGATGGAGGTTGAGTGAAAGGAGAGGGCAAGTGGGGTTATGGGCAGCTGATTGGGTATGGGTTGAGGGGGGTAGTTGGGTGGTGGGTGGTGGGTGGTGTGATATGTTATGTTTTGGTCCCGGTATTTAGGCACGATGTATTAAAATATCCTCACATGATATTTTATAGTATTTAAACAATAAAATACTTCAAATTCCAATTAAACATGTTTTACCCAAAACAAACAACATCCACCCCAAATAATCATGCCTTAACCCAAATTCCCAACATATATCACATGCACCCTGAAATGCATTTCCCCAATATAAATAAATCAACTCCATAATTGAACACCATAATCCTCATAACATAATTAATGTTTAAAAGCACATAATAATTTCGGGGATATCACAATACTCCCCTACTTATAAGATTTCGTCCTCGAAATCAGCATACACTTACCCAATACAAAACAAAACATAAATCACATACCATAAAACAGTTCCGGATAGTGCTGCACCAGTGTCGCTTCGTCTCCCACGTGGCCTCCTCGACACCCCTACGATCCCACTAAACTTTGACCATAGGAATAACTTTGTTTCGTAGTCTGCGATCTGCCCGATCCAGAATCCTGATAGGCCGCTCCACATAGGAAACATCAGACTCTAACTGAACCTCACAAGGTTGCAACACATGAGAAGGATTTGGCTCGTACTTCCGCAACATAGATACATGAAACACATCGTGTATGCCGGACAGAGAGGGCGGTAAATCCAACCAGTATGCCAGAGTACCAACACGCTGTAAGATCTCATACGGTCCAACTTATCTCGGGGATAACTTCCCCCACATCCCAAAACGTACTACACCTCTGAAAGGTGAGATCTTCAAAAAGACCCTGTCGCCCAATTGAAACTCTAACGGCCGACGCCATTGATTAGCATACGTTGCCTATCTGTCGTGGGCTGCTTTCATATTTCTTCTAATCACCTTAACTTTTTCTTCCATTTCTTGGACCAACTCTGGTCCTCCGACCGATTTACGGTCCACATCATCCCAATATAAAGGCGACCTACAACGTCTACCATAGAGAGCCTCAAAAGGAGCCATCTGTATGCTTGCCTGGTAGCTATTATTATAAGAAAATTCTACCAAAGCCACTGAGTCCTGCCAAGAAGCATCGAACTCCAACACAAAAGCCCGTAACATATCTTCGAGCGCCTGGATATGGTACGCTCGGTCTGTCCGTCCATTTGGGGATGATATGCTGTGCTCAACCTCAATTCTGTACCCAGAGCTGACTGGAGACCTTCCCAAAAGTGAGATGTAAACCGCGGATCTCGATCAGACACAATCAAAACAGGGAATCCCATGCAGTCTCAACACATCTCTGACGTATAACTGAGCCATTCTCAAGTACAGCGAAGGTCATACTGTATGGAATGAAGTGAGCCACTTTAGTCAATCTGACCACGACTACCCAGATGGCATCAAAACCCGAAACAATCCTCGGTAAGTGGGTCACGAAGTCCATGGATACGTGCTCCCACTTCCATTTTGGTATCTCCAAACTTCTAAGCTCACCACCAGGCCTCTGCCTCTCAGCCTCCACTTGCTGACAAATCAGACATCTCTTGACGAATGTGGTGACATCTTGTTTCATTCGTCTCCACCAAAACTGGCTACATAAGTCCTTATACATTTTCTTTCCGCTCGGGTGGATACTCATCCTGCTGCAATGGGCTCGCTGTAATATTCCCTGACGCAACTCAGGCGTATTCGGAACTACACATCGGTCACCTAACCTCAAAGAACCGTCCTCAGCTATTCTGAATCTCGACGGCTGATCCAGACGAACCATTGACAACCATCTCTGAACTTGCTCGTCGGTCTCTTGAGCCTTCCGGATGTGCTTATAAATAACCGGCTCAGCTAATAAGGTCGATACCTGTATTGGTGAAGCAGACACGTCATAATCAAATCCCAACTGGCAGTAGGAGCCCATCATAGCTGACAAACACATGACGTCCTCTGCTGTGTTCTTCACTTTCCGACTCAAAATGTCGGCTGTCAGATTTGCTTTTCCAGGATGGTATTCGATTTCACAATCATAACCCTTCAGTAGGTCCATCCATCTCCTCTGTCTCATATTCAGCTCATCATGTGTAAACAAGAACTTCAGGCTCTTGTGATCAGTGAAGATGGTGAATGAGGTACCGTATAAGTAGTGTCGCCATATCTTCAAGGCAAACACTATATCTGCTAGCTCCAAATCATGGACTGGATACCTTGTCTCGTGTGGCTTCAATTGTCTCGAACCGTAAGCCACAACGTGCTTATCTTGCATCAGTACGCATCCTAAACCCTGAAGCGATGCATCAGTATAGAGAGCGAACCCCTTGTTCTCCCTTCACCAATACTGGCGCTGAAGTCAATCTATGCTTCAATTCCTGGAAGCTCTGCTCACAAGCTTCCGACCAAAAGAATGGAACTCCCTTCTGAGTTAGCTGAGTCAATGGCTTGGCAATCTTTGAAAATCCTTCGACAAAGTGTCGATAATACCCGGCCAAACCAAGAAAACTTCGGATTTCAGGAACTGTAGTAGGCGCAGACCAATCCATAACTGCCTCTATCTTCCTGGGATCTACTGATATCCCCTCTCGAGAGATAATGTGACCCAAGAACGCAACACTGCTCAGCCAGAACTCACACTTGCTGAGCTTGGCGTACAACTGATGATCTCTGAGGATCTGAAGCACCGTCCTCAAATGATTGGCATGCTCCTCCTTACTTCTTGAATAAACCAGAATGTCATCAATAAACACGATGATGAACTGATCAAGATACCTCTGAAATATTATGTTCATCAAGCTCATAAATACTGCAGGGGCATTCGTCACCCCGAATGGCAACACTAAGAACTCGTAGTGCCCATACCGAGTTCGAAAGGCTGTCTTTTGAATGTCATCAGCTCTAACTCGTATCTGGTGATAACCTGACCTCAAGTCAATCTTTGAGTAAAGTTCTGTGCCCTGAAGCTGATCAAATAAGTCATCAATCCTCGGAAGGGGGTACTAGTTCTTAATCGTCACTTTATTCAATTGACGGTAATCGATGCACAGACGCATCGAACCATCCTTTTTCTTTACGAACAAGACTGGTGCACCCCATGGTGATACACTAGGGCGAATGTATCCTTTGTCGAGGAGCTCCTGCAAATGCACTTTCAGCTCCCTCAGCTCTGCCGGTGCAATCCTATAAGGG
The DNA here is from genome assembly GCA_907163345.1 of Haberlea rhodopensis. Classification (NCBI taxonomy): domain Eukaryota; kingdom Viridiplantae; phylum Streptophyta; class Magnoliopsida; order Lamiales; family Gesneriaceae; genus Haberlea; species Haberlea rhodopensis. The sequence continues at coordinate 6,681,079 of CAJQUN010000017.1, forward strand.
GCACGGGAAATAGCAGATGTCCCTGGCAGTAACTCAATCTCAAACTCTACATCTCTGATCGGCGGAAATCCTGGAATCTCATCCGGAAACACATCGGTGAATTCCGCAAGTACTGGTATATCCTCGATTCTCAACGTCCATGGCATAAATAAGATAGCCTGTGTAATGCCTCGATTTGCTTTATACACGTGTTATATGATGATAGCGTAATGGTGAATAATTACGGTACGATATGGATTCGGGTTCGGGTTGAACCGAGGGTTAATACTCACATACATGACATGACTATATGAAATATGGTAAGGAATTAAACTTGATGCACAAGATGTAGTGCATAGGAATGATGGAATTAAATCAAGGATAGTATGCATTTGACTTGAATTTCATATGCCTTTGCTTTTCATTTAAAGTTGCATTAACATGTGAATTTGAGTTTGGATTTACATGTGTATGTTAGTTGGCATGTTATTATAGCAAGTGGCTATATGAAGGGGATTAGTGAGCTTAAACTCACAATACACCATAAACACCTACAAAATCCCTACACAAGCTCCTCTCCAACCCTTGGAGATTTTCTTAGTTGAAGCTTGGTTTTGCACTAGGGAATTGAGCTAGGAAGTTGAGTGAAGTGATTTCATATCTTCTTGGTAAGGATTTTATAGTTTTTCACTTGAATTGTGTAGTTGGTGTTGAAGTATGTGAATTTGAATCTCAAATGTTTATGCTTAGAATCATAACTTGTTTCTTTGCCAAGAATTGGATTCTAGGATGATAGAAACATGTTTATATGATACCAGGGATTGCATGAATCATGGTTACAGGTGAAATTATGGGTTGGAGAAGAAGTACCATGAAGATAAGATCAAAATCGCCATTTTCTCGATTTTTCTGATCGTGCCGATCGATCGAAAATGTGGTCTCGATCGATCGCCGCGAACAGTACAATTTTAAGGCGGTTTGAGCATGAGGCGATCGATCGGTGATTTTGAGGCGATCGATCGGTGCATGTGGCGATCGATCGGTGCTTTTGTTCGATCGATCGGTGAAGAGTGAACAGTTCGGCGATCGATCGAGAATCTGGGGCGATCGATCGGTGATGGCAGATTGTTGAAAAATGTTAAATTTTTGTAGCATTTATTTTTGAAGCCTCTTATAACATGGTATATTGTTCATGTGTTTGTAGCACCATCACAGGGGACGGGGCAAAGAGGCAATTAGCCATCAACGCCTGATTTATCGCTTTTGTTGTCGTATACCAGGTACGTGTTGACGTACGGAGTATAGATATTATGTGATGATGATGTTATGGTTTTGCTATCATATGATTTATGTTAGCTCTGTGCCATATGATTGGTAGTATCAGATGCATGTACATACATGGATTTCATATGATTGGGATGGATGTCTTGATAGATATGTGTATATGCTTTGGTGAGATCATTGTCTTGATAGATATGCCAGGTTTGGTATATGCTTTGGCTGGGATCGTTGCCACGATAGATATACTACATATGCTTTGGCTTGAGAGATATATGCCTGGTTTGGGTATATGCTCTGGCTATTATCACATATGAGTACGGTACTATGATATGTGCTGCTAATATGAAGATGTGATGTGGTTCCACTGACATATTGAGCTTAATAGGCATATCATATGGGGCTCGTGATAATAGGGTGATTGTTGAGACATGTCATGACATAGTGCATTTGTTGATGCATAATACAGAGCATTCACTATTGATGATTTTATTGTGCTTTATCATTGATGTTATTGTTTTGATATTGCACTGAGATAGTTGTTATCTATACTCACCTTGTGTGAATGTTTCTGTAGGGACTCATAGACGTGGGAGGACGGGATGTGAGTCATTTTCCGCTGCGAGCTGAACCACTGCCTAGGAGTTATCTTGTAGTAGGTTGTTGTTTGTACATATGATGTGTAGTGGATAGTTGGTAGGTTTTTATAAACCATGTAACAACTTAACTAGTAAGATACTCTTAATCAGTGCATGTTAGTACTTAATTCAGACTCACATATGTATGGTAGCATGATACATAATGGATTAAGTAACGAGGACCCCACATTAGTGGTATCAGAGCAGTGGTTCGAGAACGGGATGAACATGGGTAGAGGAAGTGTATTAGGGAGTTACCTAAACACTTGAAAACATGTTGAGAATGGTAATAGCATGTTAGGATTTGGAATATGATGTTATTCTAACATGTTATATAATTGTGAATGTTATTGTTAACCCTTGATCTACAGCTATGACAGACATAGGGTATCATGAGGATGTTGGGGATGCCATGAGTGGCAATGCTAGTGTGAGGATGGTGCCTGTGCCACCACCACCGATTGAGCAAGGGCCAGTGGAACAGGTATTGTTGCCTGGGGAATTGACGTTGACGCAGTTTCTGAGTTATCAGCCACCCAGGTTTGAGGGGACTGAATCAGGGGAACTGGCGGAGGAATGGCTGGAACGTGTGGAACAGATATTTGTATCAGCACCGTGTGCCAAGACTGCTTGGTTACGTTTAGCTGAATTCCTGTTAGCTAAGAAAGCTATGATGTGGTGGAAATCCACAGTGCTTGAACTGAGGGCTCAAGGACAGACAGTTAACTGGGATGTGTTTAGAACGAAGTTTCTTGAGCATTATTTCTCTGTTGCTGCAAGGCAGAGGAAAGAGGATGAATTTACAAACTTGAGACAGGGATCAATGACAGTATCTGACTATGCTGTGCACTATTCTTCATTGCTCCGGTATGTGCCACATATTGCTGTTAACACAAAGGCAAAGATCAGACAATTTGTGAAAGGTTTGAGGCCTGAATTGTTTGATAGGGTCATGTCCAATAACCCTACATCATATGAAGAAGCATTGACTAGGGCTGAGATGGCTGAGATTGCTGTAGGGGTATACAAAGATGTTGGACAAGCCCAACCACCTACATCTGAGAGTATGAGACCTAAAGGAGAATCATTTAAATCACCACGAGGTGGTGCATCTTCTTCTAGGTTTAGTGGGAAACGTTTTGGACCACGGAAAGGGGATGACCGAAGAGCTAAGGGACAGTCTCAAGGGAGTAGTAGTAGTAGTGGACGAGGATTACAATGTTTTAAATGTGGAGGGCCACATTTTCAAAGAAATTGTCCACAGTTTGATACAGTGGTTTGTTTCCGTTGTGGGAAGCCAGGACATGTGATCCGTGATTGTCCTCAAGTGGGTGGACAACAGAGAAGAGGACCCATGTCAGAGAATACAGTGCAGCAGAGACCACAGGGTGTACCACAGTCTGGTGGAGGACAGAGGGCAGGACCACCTCAGGCTCAGGTGTATGCACTGAACAGGGAGGAAGCAGAGGCAGCTCCTGATACTGTGATAGCGGGTAAGTGTACTTTGTTTACTTATCCTGCTTTACTTTTGATTGATACTGGTGCATCACATTCTTTTGTTGCACAAAATTTTATTGACCGGTATCATATATGCTCGTCTCCACTGTTGATGCCTCTTTATGTTTCGACACCCATGGGAACTACTGTGATGGCTTGTCAGAGTGTGTCTGTTTTATAGGAAATGATAAATTAAAGTGCAAGAAAAATCTAAAACACACAAACCTTCATGAATTTGCCAATGAAATTTTGGAAAGAATCGCCTCTTCTTCAGCCTTGATCGACCGAAATGAAGGGGAGGGGAGAAGGGTTTGTTTTGGTCGATTTTTAGGGGAGAGAGGAAGAAGATAAATGCCCACCTTGATTTATTCTACTCTACAAAAAGTAATAATACTTCCCACTATCTTGTTTTATTTGGAACAAGTTTATTTTGTTTTAATATTTGCACAAGCCCCCACAAATAAATCTAGATGTAATTTCAACCCACTCTCATTTTAATAGATTCCAAAACATAATTTCACAATTCCAGCTCCGGACCTAAATCCGATATTCAAGAATAAAGTACCGATATATCATAAAAACAACCATAATTAAATCTAATGAATGATCTTTAATTATTTCGGGCATCACACAGTCAAAGAGTTTGGTTTCATCAAAAACGTAGATGATCCTTGTGTCTACAAGAAGGTCAGTGAGAGCATAATCATCTTCCTAATATTGTATGTAGATGACATACTTTTAATTGGAAATGATATCCCTGCCTTACAATCTGTAAAGATTTGGCTAGGGAATTGCTTTTCTATGAAAGATTTAGGTGAAGCCACCTATGTATTAGGTATCAAGATCTATAGAGATAGATCAAGAAGATTACTTGGCCTAAGTCAAAGTACATACATAGACAAAGTGCTAAAACGGTTTAGCATGCAAGAATCTAAGAAAGGATTCGTGCCTATGACACATGGAATACATCTCTCGAAGGATCAGTGTCCTTCAACACCAGATGAGAGACAACGCATGAGTAAGATTCCATATGCGTCAGCTATTGGATCTATCATGTATGCCATGATATGTACGCGTCCCGATGTCTCGTATGCTTTGAGCATGACGAGCAGATATCAGGTTGATCCAGGTGAATGCCACTGAATTGCAGTCAAGAATATCCTGAAGTACTTGAGAAGAACTAAGGATACATTCTTGATTTATGGAGGTGAGGAAGAGCTCAGTGTAATAGGTTACACTGATGCAAGCTTCCAAACCGACAAAGATGATTTCCGATCACAATCAGGATATGTGTTTTGCCTAAATGGAGGTGCTGTAAGCTGGAAGAGTTCAAAGCAAGAGACAGTAGCCGATTCTACAACTAAAGCTGAATACATTGCTGCCTCAGATGCAGCAAAGGAAGCTGTTTGATCAAGAAGTTCATTTCTGAACTTGGGGTGATGCCTAGCATACTAGATCCGATTGAACTCTATTGTGACAACAATGGAGCCATCGCATTGGCTAAGGAACCTAGATCTCACCAAAGATCCAAGCACATACTTCGACTTTGATGTCCGGAAAAATTATTAATTGTCAAATAGATTTAATTATGATATCTCGGGATTTAATTTTTGAGTATCGAATTTTGGAACGAAGTTGGGATGAATAATTCCGGGTTGAACTTGTATCGTAAATTAAATTTAAGAAGGGTTTCTAGCATTTATAAATTGGTAAATTTAATTTGGAAATAATTATTTTGTTGGAGATGATAGTTGGATGGGCGAGATTTGATCTAGGGTTAGACTTAAATAAAATAATACAATTCTCTCCCTCTCATAAACAACAAAATCGAGCCCCCTCTTCTCTTTCCCCCCTATCGCGTCGCCTTCTCCCCCTTGCTGCAAGAAACGATTTTCTCTTGGTTTTCCAAGCATGATTCTTGCTCAAACTTGTGGGGGTATGCTACTACATTATTTCTTAACTTATCATTCTGCGTATTCTTCGATTTATGCATGATTTTGAAGCGATTTTGTGCTGAGTTTGGTTCGAAAATATGGGTTCTGGTTCGAAAATCTTGCAGCTGTTTGGGTTCGAAATTCCTGCTGTATTTTGCCTTGAAATCTGCTGTTATTGGTCCGAAAATCTTTGGTATTTTCGCTCGATTTCATACTGACATGGTTCGATTTTTGCTTGCTGTTTTGGGCGATTTCCTTGCCCTTTTATTTTCCAAAATTAGGGCTCTCTTTGAGCTATGTTTAGCCATCCTTTGGGACAATTTTAGGGGATGTTTAGTGGTTGATTTAAAGTGTTTTGAGTTGTTATTGTTGTGTGGTGTGTGTGCAGAATGTGTGAGTGTGTGCATGAGCAGTGTGTGTAGTGTGTGCAGAGTGTGTGAGTGTGTGCGTGAACAGTGTGTGTTGGTGTGTGTGGAGTGGCTTTTATTCATGCATGAAGGTGTATTAGTTGATATTGGAATGTACATGAGCTTGATGTATATATAAATGAGCTCTAACTTGTTTTGGCATGGTTAGAAGATGATTATTCATATTGGAAATTGATTGGGCATGTGATTGTGTGTGTAAATGGTGTTGATGCAAGTAATTATGTATTCCTACATGTATTGAAGTGTTGTAATTGGGAATTGGAGAGTATGAGGAAATGCTATTAATTGTTAGAAGGAAATTGTTGGTTAAAATGTGAAGATTTAAAAAACCATGCTTGGAAGGTGTTTGTTAATATGTCTAAATGGTGTCCAAGTGTTGGCCTAAAGCCTTGATCATTTGGTGGTGAAAATCCTACACTTTCCAACTTAAAAGCATTATAGTGCCTTGGTGAGTGATTGGGCAATGTTATTAGATGTTTGTGAGTTGTGTGTGATTATATGAGATAAAAGTTGGGAATCTTGTTCTAACCTTATGTTAAAATTGAATTAAATGAATATTTATGACTTGCACGCTCATTTTATATGATGATTATGTTTTGAGGAATTCTTGAACAATGAGTTAAGGTTACATAGTTTGAACCTTAGTAATGTAAATATTACATACTTGAGTTAGTGATAACTCGAATAAATGGAAGGTAATGGCTTGTTTGTGTGGTATATGGGGTGATAATTGAGATTGAGTATAATGGCGAAATTATATTGAATTGAAGTTGAAATGCATATAAATGATATCAATTGTATTATTAATGAACTAGTTGATGAATTGACATTCAATATAGATGCTCAAAGGTCTCAGGACGTCAAAAGTGGCTTGTTCAGGTCGTCGACTATAAGGTACGTAGTGACGTACGAGCAGGTATAATATGAATTATTTCATATTCCAGTATTCATGTATTGTTGAATTGTGATAACTGAATATAAGAAAACGAATATGTGAGTTGAGTTGATATATGTGGTATGGTGGATACGTAGATGTACGTGATCCGGGTATACGAGTTGAATATCGATGCATTTGGTATGATCGATATGAGAAATGGTTGAGAATGAGATTAATTGATAGGCATAGTTGCCTTGGATATGAGATTCGTTGTGATTGAGCATAAAATGTTGAATTGTGATTATATTGAATTTATTGCATTGATGAGTACCATATTTTGAATAATGATGCTGAACTTGATGTTTATGAAAGTGTATAAGATTGAACAGGAACAGTTCGTGATGGCTATGCCGGTCTGGAATTGTACAGGGAGTATATATAATAGATTTTCATTAACATTAATTGTTGCTTTACAATTTCGTATATTGATGTGTGTGATTATTGAGTTGGAGTATGCTCACCCGTGTGGGGGCTGTTTCTGTTGAAACAGGTACAACAGGTACGATGCTGCCTTGGAGTGCTAGGCTCGGACCTTGTTGGATGATGCTTCCAGAAACACATTATGAGATTGAGCCGATATACGAGGTTGAGCGGTTGGTATATATACTAATTAAGCATCCGGATGTGTATCCGTTATTCGTTGCTCTTCTGTGAGCACTTGTATCTGTATAAGGGTGTTGAAACCCACTTCTGTTGTCTTATTAGTGTGGTGTCTTCCCTGGCTGGGAATTTACTTAGTGTTTCTGTATTCTGTTTAGTATTGTGTTGTCCCTGGTCGGGAGTTATATTATGTGATGTGTTTTTATTTCTGGATAGCTCAGTTTGTGGGGAGACTCTGCCCAAATTTTTATAAAAACCCACAATGTAAAAGTGGTGTAATGGGGATGGTATTGGGTGAAACCCCTGAGTCTATTTGTTGGTTGAGATGATCATATAATGTTGAACATTGGTTATGTCATGGGATTATGGGAAACATGAAATGATTCTTTTTTTCAGTAATGAAAAGAAAATGAAAAATGAAAAATTTATACACATACGACGTCATAAATGAACTAATGACGAGTTTAAGTGTTGGGGCCTTACATTAGTAGTATCAGAGCAGTGGTTGCTCTTTGGGGCTGTTAAGGGCCTACGAAGTTATTGATAGCACATATTTATGCATGATGGCATTAATGTTGTATGACACAACTAGTTGTTTATGTGCTTTTATGATATGAAAAGTGGTGTTGCTAATCATTGTAATTGCAGGAATCGTGTAGAATGCGATGGGATGGCATTAATGGTGATGTCTAGCACTTCATGTATTATGTGTTAAGGGATCTGATTTTGTAGGAAAATCAGGAAATGTGAGACGTACGGGCTTCGGACGGTAAAACGTGTTACACCTTTGATTATGTATATCGTGGATAGTGAATCCTTACATGTGATGGTATATGTGATATGATAGTGATATATATTGTGATAATGGAATCAACTGTTGTGTTCGATTATTGTGGTAGAATTGATGAATGTTCCGGTAGCCTTTATCTCTGAGCGAGGGAGGTACTTGCCGCTGTCATATGAAGCGATGGTAGTATGGTATTTGCCGCTGTCATGTCTAAGCGAGGTAACATGCCGCTGTCATTGTCGAAGCGAGGGATATCATATGATGCCGCTATATGTCGAAGCGAGGGGTCCTAAAATTCTGCTGTTGTATTGGGACCGGAACAGTCACAATTCTAGTGATTAATGTGGAATATTGTGGTTATAACTGGAACGTGGTATCGATCATTATATTGTGAACTGTTGTATTAACCTGGATGCAGGTACATGGAGTTAGTGGAAGTTCCGGTAGTTGTTATATTCGAGCGAGGGAGGTACTTGCCGCTGTCATATGAAGCGATGGTAGTATGGTATTTGCCGCTGTCATGTCTAAGCGAGGTAACATGCCGCTGTCATTGTCGAAGCGAGGGATATCATATGATGCCGCTATATGTCGAAGCGAGGGGTCCTAAAATTCCGCTGCTATAACAAGACCGGAACAACCAAATTATCGATATTGATAGCGATGTCACATTCCGCTATATTAGTTGGCGATGGTTCATGCCGCCACGTATATTGATAGCGATGTCACATTCCGCTATATTAGTTGGCGATGGTTCATGTCGCCAGGTATATTGATAGCGATGCCTCTTTCCGCTATGTCAATGGCGATGGCTCATGCCGCCAGACATGTGTTTAGCGATGGTGCATTCCGCTGATTCCATGGCGATGGTTCTTGCAGCCGATTATATATATATCGACGTCTCATTCCGCTATTCTGTTGATGGTGAGTATATCAATTTGTGTATTGATATGAAATCATATTTTGTGGAATATTTATATTGAGAGCAGGGACAATTTAAAAGATCAAGTGTGGATCAACTGTGTACAGTAAGTGCTATTACATCTTGTTGTTTTAAGAATGTATATTCATTACGATTATGGATATTATATGTATGCCAGTAGCGGCGATGAGTACTATGTACCGCCGTAGGGCGATGAAGATTGATGCATTGCTATTGTGTTAGCAATGAATATTTTTAGTACCGATATTGTGATTCGCGATGAATGTTGTTGTATCGCAATTGTGTTAGCAATGAGTATTGATGATGCTTTGATTGCAGATGGCAATAGAAGTTGTGCTATATACAATTATGTTATTGATCATTGGGTACATGTGATTTAGACCCAAGAGGATATTGGATCGATCCAGGAGGACAAAGTATCGAGGTAAACCGTTTCAGTTGGTTAAACATATTGATATATGTTGATTCGAGTTATTTTGTTGAATTATATTGATTTTGAAATCATGTACATGTAGAAAAGTTGATGATGGAATTGAAGTGAAACCTAGATGTGTCATAATCATATTTTTGTTGCGGTAACGAGGCAAGAAGGGGTGTAACCTCTGTGATAACACTCTCATATCTACGGTGTGTAGTGATGAGATATTGAAAGTAGATGTTAATCATTTTGTGATGATAATTATTGCTGTGAAAGCATGCTAGTTTTGTATGTGGTAGGATTAATAATTGATTAATCACCTATCATGATGAATGGAATACAATCAGATAGACATGAGTTTAACGAGTGTGTCACTGGATGACATGAGCATGTCACGGGATGACGCGTGATTACTACGAATGTTCATTGTGAATATTCATGATTAATGAATTATTATGTTTCGAGGATGAGTTAAAGATTGATATAAATTGCGTCATTGAGGCATGCAATTGATTCTTATGTTAAATTGCAATCACCCTATGTGATAGTGTGCAGTAGCATGTTGTGTATAGAACTGCGAGAAACTTCTGATGCAGGGAATTAATGTTTGATGACAGTAACATTATGAATATCGAAATGCGTAAATGATAAGGTACGTGTTATGTTACTAGTATTTGAGAAATACTAACGAGATTATTTTGTACTTGTCCTATGACAGATAATAATTGGGTGAAGTAATGTGGAAATGTTGATACTTAAGAGTATGTGAGTGCTGTGATTAACATGATATTTTGGTGCCATTGTGTATTGTAGATGATTCCATCTACAAAGGTATGTCACGAACTATTCGATATTGATGTTGATGCCTTGTGTTAGATGAGTATAATCGTGACATGAAAATATTAGTGTTAAGCCAGTTATCATGATTTGATACTGATGGTCTGTGGCTGTTGGTGTGTATAATATGTATATACGTATGTGAGAATGACTAATGGGTTTTCTAGTCATTACCTTGCACCAGATAATAGCCAGGAGATGATATATGAAAGATTGATGCGTAAAGGCTCAAGAGTACCGTTACTTCATACGGACGATGGTCATGATGTTGATATAAGTTTCATACATTTGCAACAACACGGGTATGAAGTTATTTATACGATATAGGTTAGTGTATTGTCGTACATTCTTATATACACATGATATGCATGGATTGCATGATTTATCGATTTTATGATGTGTACTATGATGAAAGTAAACTGTGACGGATTTAGATCTTGTGCAAGGAAACTGTATCGATGCGACTACACAGGTACTGAAGTATGACAAGAAGTGCTTGATTGCTAAACGGTGTAAGTGTTGACTTTTATGAACTGTTAGCAATTTCCTTGATAAGTTAATTATAGGAATGAGCTTTTGAAATGTAAAAAATTGAACAAGGCAAGTATGATGTTAACCTCGTATTGATTACATGAATAGAGGAATTCATGTGTTAGATTATTAAATACTAATGTTGGGATGGAGTAAAGTGATGTGAATTGCAGTATTGCGATCGTTGGTGCAGTGGGGCACATGTGTGAGCCGTGATGATCAGATGACTGTCATACTACGGATGGTAAAGTCACTATCTTGAGCTATATACGGTACATAAATTTTACAGTTGGCTTTTATGGTAAGCATGCTTTTAAATTTCGAGGACGAAATTTTATTAGTTGGGGAGAATTGTGATGTCCGGAAAAATTATTAATTGTCAAATGGATTTAATTATGATATCTCGGGATTTAATTTTTGAGTATCGAATTTTGGAACGAAGTTGGGATGAATAATTCCGGGTTGAACTTGTACCGTAAATTAAATTTAAGAAGGGTTTCTAGCATTTATAAATTGGTAAATTTAATTTGGAAATAATTATTTTGTTGGAGATGATAGTTGGATGGGTGAGATTTGATCTAGGGTTAGACTTAAATAAAATAATGCAATTCTCTCCCTCTCATAAACAACAAAATCGAGCCCCCTCTTCTCTTTCCCCCCCTATCACGTCGCCTTCTCCCCCTTCTTGCAAGAAACGATTTTCTCTTGGTTTTCCAAGCATGATTCTTGCTCAAACTTGTGGGGGTATGCTACTACATTATTTCTTAACTTATCATTCTGCGTATTCTTCGATTTATGCATGATTTTGAAGCGATTTTGTGCTGAGTTTGGTTCGAAAATATGGGTTCTGGTTCGAAAATCTTGCAGCTGTTTGGGTTCGAAATTCCTGCTGTATTTTGCCTTGAAATCTGCTGTTATTGGTCCGAAAATCTTTGGTATTTTCGCTCGATTTCATACTGACATGGTTCGATTTTTGCTTGCTGTTTTGGGCGATTTCCTTGCCCTTTTATTTTCAAAAATTAGGGCTCTCTTTGAGCTATGTTTAGCCATCCTTTGGGACAATTTTAGGGGATGTTTAGTGGTTGATTTTAAAGTGTTTTGAGTTGTTATTGTTGTGTGGTGTGTGTGCAGAATGTGTGAGTGTGTGCATGAGCAGTGTGTGCAGAGTGTGTGAGTGTGTGCGTGAACAGTGTGTGTTGGTGTGTGTGGAGTGGCTTTTATTCATGCATGAAGGTGTATTAGTTGATATTGGAATGTACATGAGCTTGATGTATATATAAATGAGCTCTAACTTGATTTGGCATGGTTAGAAGATGATTATTCATATTGGAAATTGATTGGGCATGTGATTGTGTGTGTAACTGGTGTTGATGCAAGTAATTATGTATTCCTACATGTATTGAAGTGTTGTAATTGGGAATTGGAGAGTATGAGGAAATGCTATTAATTGTTAGAATGAAATTGTTGGTTAAAATGTGAAGATTTAAAAAACCATGCTTGGAAGGTGTTTGTTAATATGTCTAAATGGTGTCCAAGTGTTGGCCTAAAGCCTTGATCATTTGGTGGTGAAAATCCTACACTTTCCAACTTAAAAGCATTATAGTGCCTTGGTGAGTGATTGGGCAATGTTATTAGATGTTTGTGAGTTGTGTGTGATTATATGAGATAAAAGTTGGGAATCTTGTTCTAACCTTATGTTAAAATTGAATTAAATGAATATTTATGACTTGCACGCTCATCTTATATGATGATTATGTTTTGAGGAATTCTTGAACAATGAGTTAAGGTTACATAGTTTGAACCTTAGTAATGTAAATATTACATACTTGAGTTAGTGATAACTCGAATAAATGGAAGGTAATGGCTTGTTTGTGTGGTATATGGGGTATGATAATTGAGATTGAGTATAATGGCGAAATTATATTGAATTGAAGTTGAAATGCATATAAATGATATCAATTGTATTATTATTGAACTAGTTGATTAATTGACATTCAATATAGATGCTCAACGGTCTCAGGACGTCAAAAGTGGCTTGTTCAGGTCGTCGACTATAAGGTACGTAGTGACGTACGAGCAGGTATAATATGAATTATTTCATATTCCAGTATTCATGTATTGTTGAATTGTGATAACTGAATATAAGAAAACGAATATGTGAGTTGAGTTGATATATGTGGTATGGTGGATACGTAGATGTACGTGATCCGGGTATACGAGTTGAATATCGATGCATTTGGTATGATCGATATGAGAAATGGTTGAGAATGAGATTAATTGATAGGCATAGTTGCCTTGGATATGAGATTCGTTGTGATTGAGCATAAAATGTTGAATTGTGATTATATTGAATTTATTGCATTGATGAGTACCATATTTTGAATAATGATACTGAACTTGATGTTTATGAAAGTGTATAAGATTGAACAGGAACAGTTCGTGATGGCTATGCTGGTCTGGAATTGTACAGGGAGTATATATAATAGATTTTCATTAACCTTAATTGTTGCTTTACAATTTCGTATATTGATGTGTGTGATTATTGAGTTGGAGTATGCTCACCCGTGTGGGGGCTGTTTCTGTTGAAATAGGTACAACAGGTACGATGCTGCCTTGGAGTGCTAGGCTCGGACCTTGTTGGATGATGCTTCCAAAAGCACATTATGAGATTGAGCCGATATACGAGGTTGAGCGGTTTGTATATATACTAATTATGCATCCGGATGTGTATCCGTTATTCGTTGCTCATCTGTGAGTACTTGTATCTGTATATGGACTGTATAAGGGTGTTGAAACCCATTTTTGTTGTCTTATTAGTGTGGTGTCTTCCCTGGCTGGGAATTTACTTAGTGTTTCTGTATTCTGTTTAGTATTGTGTTGTCCCTGGTCGGGAGTTATATTATGTGATGTGCTTTTATTTCTGGATAGCTCAGTTTGTGGGGAGACTCTGCCCAAATTTTTATAAAAACCCACAATGTAAAAGTGGTGTAATGGGGATGGTATTGGGTGAAACCCCTGAGTCTATTTGTTGGTCGAGATGATCATATAATGTCGAACATTGGTTATGTCATGGGATTATGGGAAACATGAAATGATTCTTTTTTTCAAGAATGAAAAGAAAATGAAAAATGAAAAATTTATACACATACGACGTCATAAATGAACTAATGATGAGTTTAAGTGTTGGGGCCTTACATCGACGATTTCATTTCATTCGAGAAATCGTTGAAAGAGGAGATTTAAAAATATGCAAAGTACCAACTGATGATAATGTATCTGACCCACTGACGAAGCCACTATCACAGCAAAAGCATGATCGTCATACTAGATCTCTAGGCATTAAATATATGTCTGATTGGTCTTAGTGCAAGTGGGAGATTTGTTGGGATATGCCCTAAGACAACTCATTAGATGATTGTTTATGGCATACACTGTATTATGATTTTGTTAATGGCAATTCGTTATTATATATTATTCATGTATCTGTGTAATATGAATTAATATATAAGTTAATGTCCTTAGAATAATACTGTATTGTTCTTAGAGATTGTCCCTAGTCAAGTATTATCATGAATAAGGATAATGATAATGCATTGAGACTAGTATGTTTTGATTGATGAATTGTTCATAGATATGAGATATCAAATCAACACATGGGTGCATGTTAGAGAACGATGTACTGGACAGACCCACTATGAGATGCTACATGGATAGTTATATGAACGTCATAAGCAATTCTCATAGTGATAATGATGTATGTAATCCTTACGACTTGAGATCATCAGAGATCCCAACATAAGAAGTCATGTATCTTGATATTGTCAAACGTTACCTGTAACAGGGTAAACTATAAAGACAATCATTGGATACACCACAAATTATGTAGAGGGATGTTGAGTGATCAAGAAAGGATTTGTCCCTCCTATATAACAGAAGAAGTGTTTGGGCCCTTGATCAAGTAAGACTAAAATGCATGGCCGTGCTCGAATGAATCGATATGTGATATCGAGCTTATTCGTTTATTCTAGTTCTACTTGGGGATCAAGAAATAAAAGATTGAATATATGAGTATGACTATTCCATGACTCGTGTTCAATCTAAACACATTGGACAAAGGGATTAAGTTACATGGTTAATATTATCGCAGTTCGTAGGTTATGTCGAGTCAATGACATTCTTGTAATTTGGGTAGCCTTGATGTGTTGCTAGATACCGCTCATTGCTTGTGACATAAAATTAGATTTTATGTCGCTGCCAACATTGCAAGATCCTATCGGGTCACACAAAAGATTAAATCGATAAAGGGAGATATAATTCATTGGATGAATTAATTAATTAAGAAGAGTCGTAGTTATATATTAGATGTATGGATTTAATTAATTATTGGTATGGGCCAATGAGGCTTTAAGAAAGCCTTTAATTAAATCTAACATATAATATAATTGGGAACAAGGTTAATGAATGATTAATCAATCATCACAAAACCTAATAGCCTCCATTCACTAGCTCTCGGCCGCCGCCTCAACCTCCCACCTCACGCCGCCGCGCCGCCGTGAATCGGGATTTGATCGGCCGCCGTTGATCGGTTTTGAACCGTGGGTCTAATTCCAGTTTAAGAACGAGTCTAGCAACTTGTTCTTAAATCCTTTTTCGATTTGATCGTGTGGATACCGTAGAGGCAAGATCTTGGAGGTTTTGCTCGTGACTCGTGGTTTGGCATCGATTCTGCATCAAACACGCTACAAGGGTACGATTCTTATTCAATCTCGATATGATCACTTTGTATAGGTCCTTTGGTAAGAATCCAATTTTAAATTCCGCTGCATATTGTATGATGGATTCCTAACACTGTATGCCTCAACAACATGAATGTATGCAAATATGATTCTCACAATCATATATCATAATCCCAACAGATAAAGCAACATCACATAATCAAATCTCAATACTCGTACGTCAACACGTACCTGTCGTGCGATGCAAAATATATAAGTTCAGGCGTCAATGTTTAACCGCCTCGTTGTCCTGTCCCCTGTGATGATGCTACAACAATACCAACAAACCAGTACGAATATAACCTACATGTCCAATTGAACTATGAGCTAGAAGTCGATCCTTGGATGCACGGTACCGTTGAAACGAGGGCCGCCTCCTTCGTTCTAGTTCACAGAGCCTACCCACATCAATATATAATGTCAAAATACGCTTCAATATCAAATTCCACAAAAATCTAACATTTTGCAACATATAAACCCTAGCGATCGATCGCCATTTTCCCGATCGATCGCCAACACATTCTGACTCATCACGATCGACCGCCACTATCTCGCGATCGATCGCCAAAATGTTCTGTTCATTCATGATCGATCGCCATGTTTCACCGATCGATCGCCAAGCCATTTCGTCGCCTTATAATTTTTACTCAGTTTTGGCGGTCGATCGCCATAAGGCTCGCGATCGATCGCCGATGTCTGAAATTTTCAGAACATGGCGATTTTCAAGTTTATCCCCATGGTTCTACCTCCATGCTTCATATCACACCTCTAAACTTGCATCAAAGTTAAACTATAGCATGTTATGCACATTTATTTCATGAAAAACAAGTTCATGCTCTTTAATTCCATCCAAAGTAATTCAAACTTACTTCAACATAATTTGACAACCTATCCTACACATATATATGTGTATACAAGTTCACAAATCATTAAATTAATACCAATTCACTTTGATGTTGCTACTCAATAAGCTTTCCTTTTGATTCCAAACTCCATGTCAAGAAAAGAAGCAAGTACAAGTAAGGGGCTTAAGAAGAAGCTTATGTAGAGATTACTAGGTGCTATGTGGTGTTCTATGTGCCTTGCTAGCGGAAATAAGCTTCTAATACTTGGCATAAAAAATGAAATGCAAATTCACATGAAATTCATATCAAATGTATAGATCTTTGTTGTCCAACTATATGTGATTCATGCTCTTTCCTACACCTCATAATGCAAACGAAGTCTCTTGCTACATATGTATCAACCATGTAGCACCATTTAAGTCAAAACATAAATGTATGAAGGTATTCTCAACTCATAATTTCACATCGATTGAAATCCCATATTCTTGTCATGTATCGACCTTGTTAGCTGAGCCAGATATCTATGAGAACATCAGGAGAGCTCAGAGGTCGGATGATGAGGTTCAGAGGTGGTTATCTTTAGTACATCTTGGTCAGCCAACGAAATTCAGAGTGGCCAATGACGGATCCTTGAGGTTGGGTAACCGTTGGGTGGTTTCGAGTACGCCGGAGTTGCGTAAAGGGATCTTGGAGCGAGCTCATAGTAGCAGACTTAGCATCCACCCAGGCGGGAAGAAGATGTATAAAGATCTGCATGGTCAGTTTTGGTGGAAAAGAATGAAGAGTGATGTCGTCGCTTTTGTTAAAAGGTGCTTGATCTGCCAACAGGTTAAGGCAGAGAGACAGAGACCTGGCGGCGAATTGAAGAACTTGGAGATACCGAAGTGGAAGTGGGAACACATTTCCATGGACTTCGTGACCCACCTGCCGAGGAGTACTTCAGGTTTTGATGCTATTTGGGTGATTGTGGATCGATTGACTAAGGTAGCTCATTTCATCCCTTATAGCATGACTTTCACCTTTTTGAGGATGGCGCAGTTGTATATTCGAGATGTGGTGAGATTACATGGGATCCCCATTTCCATAGTGTCAGATCGAGATCCACGATTTACATCTCATTTTTGGGAAGGCCTTCAGTCGGCCTTGGGAACTGAAGTTAGATTGAGCACTGCATATCATCCTCAGACGGATGGCCAGACCGAGCGTACTATCCAGACGCTCGAGGACATGTTGAGGGCTTGTGTATTGGAGTTCGATGCTTCTTGGCAAGATTCGGTAGCCTTGGTAGAGTTCTCTTATAATAACAGCTACCAGGCGAGCATTCAGATGGCCCCTTTCGAAGCCCTTTATGGCAGACGGTGTAGATCACCCTTGTGTTGGGATGATTTGGACCGTAAATCGGTCGGAGGACCGGAGTTGATTCGGGAAATGGAAGAGAAGATAAAGATGATAAGGCAGAAAATGAAAGCAGCCCAGGATAGACAGGCAGCTTATGCGAATAAACGGCGGAGACCGTTGGAATTTCAGTTGGGAGATAAGGTCTTTTTGAAGATCTCGCCTTTCAGAGGCGTTGTGCGATTTGGGATGCGCGGGAAACTGTCTCCGAGGTATGTTGGACCGTACGAGATTTTGCAGCGCATTGGCACCTTAGCTTACCGACTAGCTTTGCCACCTTCTTTATCTGGTATACATGATGTGTTTCATGTATCGATGCTGCGGAAGTCTGAGCCGGATCCATCTCATGTGTTGCAGCCTTCGAAGTTCAGTTAGAATCCGATGTGTCTTATGTGGAACGGCCTGTCCGAATTCTGGATCGAGCAGACCGTAGACTTCGGAATAAAGTGATACCTATGATCAAGGTTCAGTGGGATCGCAGGGGTGTCGAGGAGGCTACGTGGGAGACGGAGCGGCATATGGTGCAGCACTACCCGGAACTATTCTCTGGTATGTGATTATGTTTAGTTTCTTTTTGGGGGTAAGTGCATGTGATTTCGAGGATGAAATCTTATAAGTAGGGGAGTATTGTGATATCCCCGAAATGATTAATTGCAATTTAGGCATTAATTGTGTTGGTATGATTAATTATGGTGGTAATTAATTATGTGTTGGACTTATTTATCTTATGGAAATGCTTAGTCACATGATAGAGTGACCCGGGAGAGCATTTCAGGGTGCATGTTGTGCATGTTGGAAAAATTGTATATTAGCATGATTTATTTGCCATGGTTAGCAATTAATTGGAAATCATGAGCTTAATTGTTATTTTGTTGCATTTTGGTGAAATGCCTTTTAATATCATGTTGAGATGTTTAATACATCATGTTAGTTGTGGGGATGCAATTAAACTTGTTTTAATACCTTTACCCCCCACCTTTACCAAACACTTTTCATTTTCCCCCAAAATCACTTCCCACAAACCCAAACCCTTCCTTTTCTCTTCATTTTCGTTTTTGAGCTTTGGGGTGAAGAGAAATTCTTGCAAAAAGTTGATTTGTGAAGTTCATTGGGAGATTTGAGGTCCCCAAGAGGTATGGATGCCTCCATGTCATTTTTGTTGTGTTTGGTTTAGTTTTGATATGGTTTTGAATGATTTTGATTTGGGTTTGTTGTGGGTTGGTGTTGTTTTGGTTAAGGGTTGGATTTATGCTTGTTTTGAGGTGTATTTTGGAGGATTATGATGTTATTTTGTTGTGGGTTTTGATGGTTAATTTTTGGTATGGTTTGGGAAGGTTTTGGTTTGTTTTAATGGTGAAAATCGCGAGTCTGTGCGAGGCGATCGACCGCCTGAAAAGAGGCGACCGATCGCCTATGGACAGTAGCAATTTCGCAGGGCAGGCGATCGATCGCCTGAAATGGGGCGACCGATCGCCGAGAGGCAGTAGCCAATTCTTGGGTTAGGCGATCGATCGCCATGTTTGGCGCGATCGATCGCCACGAAGGAAAAATTGAGGCGATCGATCGCCTCAGCGAAGCGATCGATCGCCAGCTGTGAAATTTTGAAAAATGATTTCTTTTGATGAAATTTTTGGTATTGGACTATTATTGGGTTCTAATATTGAATTGTATGAATATGTAGAACCATCCCAGGTGGCGACACAGCCAAGGAATTGAAGTCCTACCACATCCTACATTTTGGAAAGGTACGTAGAAGACGTACGGGCACCCAACGGTACATGTATCTAATATACTCATTGTTTATGCATTGTGGATGCGAGTATATGTGGAATTATGCATTGTGGATGCAAATACATGTTGAATTATGCATGATGATTGTATATGCATATGATGGTTATTGGTGCACATCCCATGAGTCGTGGTCATCCCTTGATGATTTTAATGCTTGCCGCTATTTGATTTGTTGCCGCTAAATGTGAAGCGAGGGGTGGGAGCGCCGCATGTCACATTTGAGCGTGGTTATCATATAGGGCGAGGAAAGAATATTTGCCGCTCAATGTGAAGCGAGGGGTGGGAGCGCCGCATGTCCATTGAAGCGAGGTTATTCTATGCCAGCCTATATGTAAATAAGCGAGGGGCATTAAAATACATTGTGATGGACAGACTAGGGATTGGTGACTGGTATTTGGTTTTGATGAGATGGTATTGTGTCATGACATGTCTAGACCATTAAATAATCTATTGATTATACTCATGAGTTATGGTACAGGGACAACCAAACTGGAAGCGTTTTGAAATGCATGGGAAAACAGGAAGTGTTTTATTGTGATTTATGCATTTACGCTTTATATTCATATTGTGTTGAATATGAATGATATTATTGCTCATGTTTGGGGGTTGTCCTTGTAGGTACACTTTTGGCATGATAAGAAGGGCTAAGCGGGTTGAGGTGGTGCGCTTGTGAAGAATTCTTTTGAGAAAGGAAGGACAGGATTAATTTTGTATAGTATCTACTCTAGGAGTAGTGTAAAGCTATAATTGATAACATTCATTTGATTTGGGAATGTAACTAATCCATCGATAGTCCTTATTTTTGGCATGTAATTCTTAAGGCTCATAGTCTCAACACGATTATTCTACTCTGATCATTTATATTAGCTCTAATTATGCCTTTAATCCGCACTTAAGGAACTAGGGTCCTTACACCCGGTAGATGTCTTTACCCGGTAGATGTCTTCATCCGGTAGCTGTCTTCATCCAGTAGGTGTCTTCACCCGGTAGATCTTTTGTGATCACCAAAACTTAGAAATCGTTTCCCAACAATTTCCCCCTTTTTGGTGATGACAAAACTAAGCAATAACGATTTCATACTCGAATAATTTAAACGGTGAATCCTGAAAAGACTTGAAGACATAATGGAAAGGAAATTTTCATTTGTTATAAAGATAAGTAGATTAGAAGTTGTAATCAAACTGGACAATTGAGAGAGATTCATCTTCATTTAAGATGAATTCTGATAACTGGATTCAACTTAAGACAAATCTATTTCTACAAAATATAGCTGATATATGACAAATTTTAAATAAACAATGTAGACCGGAGAGCTTCGATCCACCTAGTTGCGGAGAGGAAGAGCTTCGATCCACCTTGTTTCAGAGAGGAAGAGCTTTGATCGGGGAGATAGTCAAATGTATATTAATAAGGGATCAGAAAATGATACTATTTCCTCCCTAACCAATATCGGGAATAGTCGCGTTTTTCGATAGACGGTTGGCGCGGACTTCGAGATCTTGACTCGGAAGATGGTCTGGACTGATGTCCACCTGCAGAGGCAGCAGGTGCGTGCTGAGCTGGACCTGATTCTCTTCACGGTGGGGGAGCAGAGGCAGTGGACTTGGACTGGTATTGGATAGGCTTTGGGAAGCCAGCACTCAAATCCTGAAGTTGTGAGGCAAAGGCCTCCTGCATAGTAGCCAGCTGTTCAGACAAGTGCTTCTTAGTGTCTTCAATTTTCTCCTCCAATGCCAGTGTAGATGCAGCATGGAGAGAGTCATTCTGCTGCTTCAACTGGAGATTAGTTTGCCCTATCCTCGAAATACATCGGCAAAGGCATCAAGAATGAATTTGTGATTTTTGTTAACAGCGGTTTGAAGTCTGTCCAGTTCTCGATTTATATGCCCAAACTGATGATCTGTATGTAGCTGATGGCTATCAATAGCATTGCTGGCATTTCATTCTTCAGTCTTGAGCTTATTGATCTCACTAGCCAGCCCAGAGATCAACGTTGTTATATGGCTAAGCTGTACTGTTATAGCAGAAGGGCCTTCGATAGACAAAGGATCAGCAAAATCAAAAAAATCAGCAGAAGGTTCATTTCCTACTTATTGCTCTAATGCCTCAGGCGGAGTGGCAGCAGGTGTAGGAAGAGAGCCAGTAGGAGCAAGTTGAGGGCTGGTATGAGCATCAGCTGCAGTTGTGGACACGCAGCGTCCAGGTGAGGTATCAGCTGGAGGAATTTGTGAGGTTGAGGGATTGAGTTCAGAGGTTGTTGGATGAGCAGGGGGTTCAACTTGTGGTGAGAGTTGGATCTCAGGGTGAGACGGAGGTGCAGGGGGTGCAACGTGATGTGTGATTTGGCAAGCATCAGTGGGTGCAGCATGTGCAGAGGTAACAAGTGAAGGGATAGGTGTTTCTGTATGAGGTGAGGAAGGGGTGACTTGGTTGACAATTGTTTGGATGATGTTGTCAACGTTTGTGGAGTCAACATCAATTTCTGGTTGGATGGGTCATCATGCAGTGGAGATGCAGCTGTTGTATCCAATTCCATAGTGCCAATTACTTCAGGAATGGTAAGGACAATGCTCAAATCGGTGGGAGCAGGTTCAGCAACACCTGGTATAATAGAGCAGGAGTGCAAACCTATGCTGATCCTTAGATCATGCAGAGCAGTCTCAGCCAGTTCCAACTTTGGACCTAGAGCATTTAAAACAGCTCTGTCATGATTAGCATTTCTAGCGTTGGCATTGAATTCATAGCCTCGGGATGTGACCATGGTTTGGAGTTCACCCACATAGATCATCATACGGAATACATCCCTAAGCTGGAGAGTCTTTGCTATGTCTCGTGTTTGTAGAAAGGCCATAACTTGGTTCTCGTCAAGCTTCGCCTGTTCCAGGAGTGGAGAAAAATCATCAAAGCGGACTTTCAGGCGAGCTTGTACCCATCTGTCAAATACCTCAAGTTGAGGCTGCATATTAGTCTCAATAGTATTCATCACCAATTCAATCTCATAGGCTACTGGTGTGGAGATAGGGGCTATTGGGTCCTTTCCTTTGCCAGTGGGAGAGCTCTTGGATTGCAGCAGGGGCAAAGAGACTTGGGAGCTCTGAGGGAAATGGAGCCTGGTTGTTGATGGGTACTGGGGTTGGTGATTGGATCAGTTGCAGCAGTAGTTGGGGTAAAAGGAATCATGGCCAATGGAGCAACTGAGCTCACTGGTTCCACTGCCAAAGTTGGAATCTCAGCATCAGAGAGTGCTGAGGATACTTGCAACTTACCTACAACTGGTCCTCCTCTCCTTGTTCTGGGCCTTTTCGCAGGAGGAAGTGGTGATGTTTCATCAGATTCTGAGACAGTATGCTCAGAGTCACTAACCACCTCAGGTTGTCTCCGCGTGATGACAACTGATGTACTTGTGCCAGTCTCTCCACCGACTCTTTTCTTGTTGATCTCTAGATATCTTGCATTGATAAGTCACCCTGGATGGAGAGAATAAGGAACTCCGGCCTGAATATTTTTGCTCTCAAAGATACGATTAAGAGGGAGAGCAAATCCAGATTGACCTTTTCCAGCAGTCACTAGGCCTGATAGGACTTGGAATAGAATAACTGACCAGTTAACTTCGATGTCGTTAACGATGGCACTCATCAATCCGAATTTTTCTGGCGTTATGACATCAAAAGATCCAGCTTTGCAGAGCAGACCCTTAGAGATAATATCTGCTAGTTGTCGAAAGTGGCTCTTTATCAACACTTTCTTGAAAGGTGGTCTGCGAAGGCGCTCACCAGTTTCAGAAAAACTTGTTCTCATCTTATCAACAATAGTTTCAGGAATGGAGGATGCATCAGTGATTCCAGTAATTGGGAGGCACATGTGAGTAGCAAACTCCTCCCTGGTAATAGTAAAGGATTGTCCTGAGATAGAGGACACCACTATGTTGTTCACCATTTGAGCCTTGGCGAAGAACTCGTGAATAGCCGACATGTAGAGAGTAGGTGCTTGACTTAGAATCACCAACAGGCCAGAAGTGTCCAGTTTGTGGAACACCGCTTTCATGGCTTCATCTGAGGAAGTTGATATCGAGTTGAAATCAACATGGATAGCGTTGGTGAAGAAACTTGGTTGGCTTGATTTTGAGATGTTGTGATTGCTTTGAACGTTTGCAAATCCTGCGAGAGAGAGAGAGTTGCTTTAGGGTTTGAGATTTTTATAACTTCTTAAGGAAACACACTGAATTCTCGGAGAAGAAGGCGGTTAAAAAGATAATGGGAAGATGTAACGTCGTACTGTAGATGAACTGACACATGTATACGTGGCGCTCATCTAAACCATTTAAAATAAAAAACCTCAGAAGCAGTGGGTCTGAAAAAGGGCGGGATTAGAATAAGTCAAAAGTAATAAAATAAATAATTTTGAATTCCGACGTCCCGGCTGGTTGTTAAAATTAAAAACAACTAGGCATATATGGTAACATCCACTGGTATGTAGATGTCTACTGGTAAGGTAGCTTCTACTGCAGTGGAACATTGTATTACCAGCCAAGCAACGATATAGGGAAATTTTTACCAAAATTCCCCCTAAATGCATGCAGTTACATACAAACGATTCCCCCTGAATTTAATAACAGTAAATAAATACGAATTAAGAAGAAATATCAATTAATCCAAGGATATTCCGGAAGTAAGAGAATTTTGCATCCGGTAGGGGCTTGGTAAAAATATTTGCTGCTTGCTGCTCAGTGGATATGTACTCCAGTCGAATCTCCTTCTTCATTACGTGGTCTCTGATAAAGTGATGACGAATGTCGATATGCTTTGTTCGAGAATGGAGCACTGGATTGTACGTAATAGCTATGGCAGAAGTATTGTCATAGAAGATTGGAGCTTCAGTTGACTCAATGTCGTAGTCTCGCAATTGTTGTTGAATCCAGAGCAGCTGAGCACAGCAACTTCCTGCAGCAAGGTATTCTGCTTCAGCTGTAGAGGTTGCGATGGAAGTTTGCTTCTTGCATCCCCATGAAATAAGTCTATCCCCTAAAAACTGACAGTACCCACTGTACTCTTCCTGTCAATTTTGCATCCAGCATAGTCTGCATCTGAGTATCCGATAAGATTGAAATTGGAGTCCTTTGGATACCATAGACCGACATTCTCTGTCCCTTTTAAGTACTTCAGAATGCGTTTAGTTGCTGTGAAATGAGATTGCTTGGGATTGGCTTGAAATCTCGCACAGATGCAGACTGCAAACATGATGTCAGGTCTACTGGCTGTTAAGTAGAGTAATGAACCGATGATACCGCGATACATTTTCTCATCTACTGGTATTCCAGATTCATCCAAATCAAGCTTTGCAGATGAGCTCATAGGTGTAGCAGCAGCTGAGCTGGTATTCATCCCATACTTCTTCAGAAGCTCTTTGGTATACTTGGATTGATTTATCAGAATTCCCTCACTGGATTGTTTGACTTGCAATCCTAGGAAAAACGATAGTTCTCCCATCATGCTCATTTCAAATTGGTCCTGCATTATCTTTGAAAATCTTTCACATAATTTTGGGTATACAATCTTTAGGTGATTTGATCGTGTGGATACTGTAGAGGCAAAGCTATAAAGTTTTGTTCATGACTCATGGACGTTCTTCGACAAGAATACTGCATCAAACACGCTATAAGGTATAACTCTAAAACACCGATATGGTTTCCTTCGTATAGATCTTCGGTGAAATCCGATTTTTTATTTATTCCGCTGCGTGTGCTATCAGATTCCTTACATTATATGTATAAATATACTTACTTACAAAATTACATATTATGATATTAACATATATGTGATACACATTTTTCATTCTGATAAGTCTTACATAAGTTGCACATGATTACTTGCTACAATAACCAAATTCAAAATATTACCCCACACATAACCAAATTCAAACACACATTTTTCACAGAATATATATTTCACTCATATGAATACAAGAGATCTGCATATATTTTCTCATCAATTAGTCAGAAAAACACCTCTGTATTTTCTTGCCGCTTCTTTGCAGTCAATAGTTCCTCCACTATACTTGTCTTCCGCGTAAGATCCAGCTCCATCCAGGGGCGATGACTTTCGTACCGCCTACGAGCCTCGGTGCTATCGATGGATTCTTGATTATAGTTTCCCGGTTCCGTTTTAGGCTGTGCGTTGAACTGTGGAGGACTATTTGCCATTGGCTTAAAGTTGGATGTTTCATAGTTTGTTTTATTTCCCTTTTCTTTTTCTCGGTGAGTTGATATTGGGGCTGTGTCAGTGTGAGGCTTGTAGCCATTTGTTTTGGGATTTTCATTTTCGTAGTAATCTTCTTGATCGTTAAGATAATTTGGTCTAGACCCTTCTTTAGTCAAGCCATTGCTTTTATTCTTTTCATCATTGTAGTATTCTTGTTCTCTTATTTTATTTGGTCTTGTCCCTCCAGTATTATTAACACGTAAATCGTCGTCGTTATCTGTATAGTTGAAATCTGAATTAAGATTACCATACTTACCACGAGTGGGATGATGATGATCTTTTGATGGAGGGCTATTGTTCCAAGATGAATACTTGATCGGTCCACGTACTCTTTTATCGTGGACTTTGGGAGAGAACTGGTCATCTTTTCCGGACCAGTCCCCTGTTCCATACACCTCCTTTCTTATAGGGAAGTATTTCTGATCTTCCATGCCCGAAAAACGTTTAAACTTCACTACTTCTTCAGTTTTGACCATATATTGCTCGGAGTTGTGGCTTTCAGTGTAGCCATGTGTTACATCATTTTTTGGTTCCATTTGTAACAATGAATTTATCAAGAATTTACAATACTTGTTCTTTAACAATTGAGGAAGAATCAGACAGAAAATAAACATGGGGAAGAAAAACTCTGTGAAGGGGGCGAGCAGCCTCCTCTTCTGCGATCCAAGTCCCCCCCCTCAACCTAATGTTCCATTCCTTGGTAATTGGTAATGTGCTTTAATTAGGGCTTTTAATTAAGGCCTCTAATGACAATTAAATGGGTCAAAATAAATGACAAATGGGTTAATAAAATGATATGATAATAGGCCTATTAAAAAGATAATGGGCCAAGGTAGGATGGTCTCTGGTATCTTGTCAAATCGAGTCGAGCCAATAGAGTTCGGGTCCAAACCGCACCGGGACAATTATCGGGGTATCATGAGTATCCCCCTCTAGTCGAGCTAGAGTAGCGCTGTATCGACTCCAACTGGTCAGGTGAGGACCCGGATCGGTAGTCCTTTGAATGACAAACCATGATGTGATCTTGCGCAGTGCCGAGTTCCCAAGTCATGCTGTCGGTAGAGCCCTGATAATTCGAATGTCGATCCTTGATGAAATAGGCGGCTCATAAACCCCACACGAGAACAGATGTGATCATAAAATTGAGCTCATGTTACTAATAGCAAGTCGGAATGGGCAGTAGGAATCCGAAATGAAGCTACTATAATCGAGAGTTCCGAGCTGACAAAGGTGATCGAGAGATCCGAGGTGATAAAATGCTTATCTTTGCTGGGCCGGACTGAGCAAATAAAGCCCGCCCGACCTGATCTCCTGAGATGATGTATGAGAAGATAATACCCCTCCGACATGATATGGACAAATATTGCTCGCCCGATTGATCTGATCTTAGCTCCGACATAAATAAGAGCAAATAATGCTCGCCTGAACTCCATAATCAATAAAGCCTAGCTCAATTCCATGGCAAATACAACTCGCCGAACTCTGGAGCTAATAAACATCAGGACATCCAGAGCTTGATAAATATGTCGTGCTGAGCAAACAAAATACAGCTGAACTCCAAAATGATCCATAGACATCTAATAACTTCGGGCTGATCTGACTCCATAAGTAGTACCGAGCCGAGGAGTAAATAAGTTGATGTGAGCTCCAGAGATGAAATATACCGAGCAAATGATACATGTCTGTTATCTTGGCAGGGCTGACCTGCAATAATAACTGTTTTCTGGGCAGGGTTGACCTGTCTGAACTCTGAAGATAATAAACCGAGCATATAAGTCTCGCCCGACCTGAGCTCCAGAGCTAATAGGTATGCGAAGCAGATAAAGTTCATCCGACATACATAATCACTAGATGTGAACAGATAAAACTCAGCTGAACTCCCCAAACTAAAGAGCATCCGAACTCCAGGATGATAAATGCGCGTAGGAGATATAGCTCATCTGAATTTGCAGAGTGACTTGAGCTCTTGAGATGATACAATGCTGAGCAAATAAAGCTCGTCTCATCTGATCCCGGAGAATAAATATAAGTAGACAAGACCTGTCCGGTCTGGACTCCAGATAATAAATATGAGCGAATGAGTCCCGTCTGATTCGAACTCCGGGGCAGACTATCCAATAAAATCGTGCCTGGGCGGAACTTAATTTTCCAAGTCAAGGCTGACCTTAACTTTCATAGTAGTCAGGACGGACCTTAACTTTCATAGCAGTCAGGGCAGACCTTAACTTTCATAGCAGTCAGGGCGGACCATTAGCTTTCATAGCAGCCAGGGCGGACCATTAGCTTTCATAGTAGCCAGGGCGGACCATTAGCTTTCATAGTCAGGGCGGACCATAACTTTCATAGTCAGGGCGGACCATAACTTTTTATAGTAGTCAGGGCGGACCATAACTTTTTATAATAGTCAGGGTGTACCATAACTTTCATAGTAGTCAGGGCGGACCATAACTTTCATAGTCAGGGCGGACCATAACTTTTTATAATAGTCAGGGCGGACCATAACTTTCATAGTCAAGGCGGACCATAACTTTTATAGTAGTCAGGGCGGACCATAACTTTCATAGTAGCCAGGGCGGACCATTAGCTTTCATAGCAGCCAGGGCGGACCATTAGCTTTCATAGTCAGGGCGGACCATAACTTTCATAGTCAGGGCGGACCATAACTTTTATAGTAGTCAGGGCGGACCATAACTTTCATAGTAGCCAGGGCGGACCATTAGCTTTCATAGCAGCCAGGGCGGACCATTAGCTTTCATAGTCAGGGCGGACCATAACTTTCATAGTCAGGGCGGACCATAACATATCTCCTCATCCCAACTTCAACATTCACACACCACTCCCGAACCTCTATACCACTACACCACATCCGAATAAGTTAATCAAAAATCCGGATCAAATAAAGATCATAAGCTGATGAATAAGGCCTTACTGCGGGATCGCATGCCTGAGCAAATATAATAGGGGCTTACTGCGAGATTGCATGCCCGAGCTGTCCGATAGGGGCTTACTGCGAGATTGCATGCCCGAGCTGGTGATTCTGTCCTGAAATAATAATAAAATAGCACTGCCCAAATATATGTTAACGAAATTCAAATATCAGTTGGATAGGAAGAACCGTAATTAAGGCAAAGCGACCGAGCGCCAAAGTTGAGGTTGAATGCTGAGGTCTAGCTGATGGCTGAGGCCGAGGTGGCCGAGCTGATGTCCGACAAGGCCGAGTTGGGGCCATGGTGGCCGAGTCCGAGCTGAGGGCCGGATTTGACCCGGTGTTTCGAACCACATGTGCATAATCGACACATGTCGAGCATAAGCAAGGTGCACATAGCCAACACGCCTTGGGTTCAGTCAAATGTCATGCAAGGCTAAAAGGGTGACATATGTTGTTATACGTGGAACATGAAAACATCTCCAGAATAGTTGAGGCTATAGAATCTGAGATTGATTCAGTCAAATAACGTATCTTACGAATCATTACGTACTTAATTGTGCCGAAAACATTGATGGACATAAATCAGGACATTATGATCCATACCTTCTCACATGGGTGCTGGTGGTTGCTACTTGATAGGCAGGAATTTGCTCAAAAGATTTTGCATGTTTGCCCAGCTCAAAAAAAACAATGATGCAATATACTCCCACAAGAAAATTTTTGGGATAGCATAGCAATGAAAATTCTTCACATGGTTCACTATTTTTGAATCAATGAATACTTTCCTAATGATTATAATTATTTTGCTTATTTGCAAGATGATGTATGTGCATGCATGCATAGAAATCTCATCTAAATGCATAAGGGAAACAACCCCTCGGTGCCCAGACACATGTAATGGTTGTCTTGAAGAGATGATTACATAAAAATACTCTTACGATTAAAAGCAAGCCCACCAAATTTAATCAACACCGGCTTGCATTGTCTACTATACAGCAGCACACAGAAGGCATATATTTTCAATAAATGTCATCTTTAGGTTTGACATCACTCCCCCACCATCTTAAAATTCTAAAGATACAGCTAACTTTCTCCCAGTCCACAAGTTACAAAATGAGCTTGACTAAGAGATTATTTTTCTTCAATTCTTCTGACTTTGACTTTCATTTCCAAATTACAACTAATAACTACATGTACCACACACAACACGCCATAAAGGGCATTTAAATTGGATGCAAGTGTACAGATACTAGTAATCTGACCTATCGCATCTGTCTAATCAAACGCTTGAGAATAATTTTTAGCAACCTTGTGAAGATTAACTATTCCTACTCAACAAAAGCTAAAGACAATATGCATCAAGTCAAAAAACTTACTGAATCCAAAGTCTCGAAACCTTTCTTGGAGCATGCTAGTACAAGAGGATTCAAAGATTGAAATGGGGAGAATAGGTCTTCTCCGTCTTTGCCATTATAATATCCATGAGCACTCTCAAATTCATGCAGAGTATTGAAAGACTTCTGTAAGTTCCCGAAATTAGCATGGGCATAAATTTTTGCAAGATAAGCTTCAGGACCAGGAACCTGCTTTTTGCGCAGTGAGCGCTTTAGAATAGCCCATGAACCATCAAGGAGTCTAGAATTGTATGTTCTACCAGCCGTTCCAAGGGCAGAGACAACTAAGCCTTCATTTATAGAGAGATGGGCAGGAGGGTTTGCTTTCTCCCCTCGAACAATCCATTTAACCATGAATTCAAGTGCATAATAAGTTAGTTCGTTGTTATCTGATCGCATTGCTACATCAGCAATATAATTGCAGACATTCCAGGGAGGGCATAAAGACTTGTTCTGATCCATTTCCTTGCATCTCTCTATAATTGATAACAAGGTGTCCAGCCTGGCATTTGTAACACAGCTTTGCACACACTCCGTGAACGCGTTCAATGACAGCATATATCCAGATTTCAGTGTCAGATCAATGTACTTCAGGGCAGAATCGATCTGGTTAGTTGGGAGAAGCATGCCAATGACTAAGTCATAAGACTCATCATCAGGTAGAGATTCCTTGTAATCTATTCCTCTCAATCAATTTCTCAGCCGCGAGCACTTCACCAGCCTGTTTCATAGCCTTGAGTACAAGATTGTAAGACGCGGAATTGGGCAAAATCCGGTATTCTTCCATTTGCGCAACAAGGTCCAGCAGCTCTCCCGTAGATGCCCCGATCATCAACTTCGCCCGCAAGTAATGATTATAAAGGCTCACACCCGGCTTGTTAGGCTTACCATTCTTATCCAGAGACCTAATCCACAACTCAAAATCCTGCTTCGTATCATCCCAGCTCTGTGAGGTCGTCAAATCCGTGAACTGATTCATCAAACCCTGACAGTCGAGCGATTGAGAGGTAGATTGCATGTGCGACATCGAGGTATGGCGAAGAAACCCTAAGCTGACTGGAATAACCGCCGCATCGCTGGCGGATGCAGAGGGAACAGGGCTCCTCCAGTTCTCATTGTAGAGCGGACTTCCAGAGGCCGGATTAGGTGGAAGCGGCGATTGCGGTGGGGTATAAGGCGGATGCTCGGCCAGCTGAGCTTCTTGGTGAAGGTGGATGGAGGTAGAAATATACTTCAAGTTCTGTCGTCTGATTAACGGCCATGATCTCGCGATGAACGCCATTGGCGCCATTTCCGGCGAAATTCGTAAACACAGATAGTTTATATATGTATCTATTCCATTGCATCTACGAACTCCACCATTGTTCTTCTTAGTCTTCAACAAATCACAAACGATAGGATCATCCGTGCGTTTGGATTCGATGAAGTTTCTCGAATCCATCGGTGCTTTCTAATCTTAAACCGAAGATTTGCCTTGAAACCCTTTCTAATCCTTAGCTTCCAAATCCTTGGCTATGGCGGCAACTCCTGTTAAGGAGCTCGAAGAAAGGACACCGAAAGAGTGAAATGCAGCAGGACCGAGAGATGAAAGATTTAACTCGGACAAAACAACAAACGCATAGAAGGCATGGAGATGTGAACTATGATTTAGGCAGCAAGGTGTCCAGGAACCAGCCACAGCAGATCACAAAACCACCCAAGAGGGGGAGAAATCGGGATGAAAACAGCACCCTGTACCACCGCAAAAATTCGCACCACCACAGCTTATGTCCAGTACCTCCACAGCCTCGCGATGGGCAAGAGAACGACCACAGTCTCGAGCCCCTTGTCCGATCCTCTCACAATCCAGAATCCATCCAGAGTTGTTCGAAATGTCCCCTTTTTTTTTTCTTTTTTCCAGACGATTGCCTCCTTTCACCGACGATGAACTCCCCAAATATCAACGTCTTAGCTCGATTTTCCCACAGACGGCGCCAATTGTTACATCATGTTTTGGTTCCATTTGTAACAATGAATTTATCAAGAATTTACAATACTTGTTCTTTAACAATTGAGGAAGAATCAGACAGAAAATAAACATGGGGAAGAAAAACTCTGTGAAGGGGGCGAGCAGCCTCCTCTTCTGCGATCCAAGTCCCCCCCCCTCAACCTAATGTTCCATTCCTTGGTAATTGGTAATGGGCTTTAATTAGGGCTTTTAATTAAGGCCTCTAATGACAATTAAATGGGTCAAAATAAATGACAAACGGGTTAATAAAATGATATGATAATAGGCCTATTAAAAAGATAATGGGCCAAGGTAGGATGGTCTCTGGTATCTTGTCAAATCGAGTCGAGCCAATAGAGTTCGGGTCCAAACCGCACCGGGACAATTATCGGGGTATCACCATGTATGGGATTTTTCACACTAATGTGATCGATTGTCACAGGGCGGTGGATGTGATCGAATCGGCTGAGATCGTGGCTTTCTGAGTAGCCAAGTTTGGGATGTTTCACGCCGCTGTGATCCATGATAGCAGGACGGTGGACGTGATCCAAGCGGCCAAGCTCGCTGGGTTTTGGCTTGTTGTGCTTGTTGCTACCAGACCATAACATTTTCTTTGGGCACAAAGTGAATTATCTATTAATATTCGTGTCTTGTGTTTTCTTGATATATTATCTTGGTTATATTTATACTGGAAGTTGGAACTATGATGATGTGTTACCCGTGAAATATCAGAAAATTCTTGTTTCGTGGTAGTGTGGTATGATTCCTTCTTGATTTTACTTGAGCATCCATTTATCCATTGGAATTTCTCATCCGTTGCATGATTGAGGAATCAGATTCATAAGATAAGAGGGGTAATTTAGTAAAACAGCCCATGAAATCTCGATTTATTATATTATAATTATTATGAGCACCGAACGTAATAAATAGCAATCATGTTGATTTCTTAGTTCCAGTGTATCATGAGTTTTATCTCGTGAGGTTCCATATCTCGCAAGATAGATGGAATCGATTTCTATTATATAAATACATGGGAATATTTTTTCCCTACTTTGACGAGGCAAGAATAAGCAATATGCCAATAATATAAAAATGAATAATCAATATGACCTTTAAAAAAGGAGGGATTATTGGTTGCTGCCCATGAGCATTATATTAAAGGGGCAGCAAAACTAGCAATCATTGGATGTGAATATTCTCATTCAATTATTTTGATGTGTCCTAAGAGGCAATGCTCTTAATGATAGCATCAAAGAGGTAAACACTTTGCTGATTTTCTTTCTCCATTAATATCTCAAAAATAAGCTACTAAAAAAATCCTACAAAAAGATCTCATAAATAGTTCAATGATACTATCAAATAACCAGTTACAACTAACTACAATCAATTGCTACTATAGTAGACATAAACACATATAAGTGGAACTCGAACCCAAGACCTGTTATAAAGTGAGTTGGGGCCTCCTTGCCATGAGACCAAGGGGTCCTTCGCCTAAATATTATAGTTTGGTTCCCTTCGAATGTGAAACTGAATCGCGTGTAATTCCTCATGGTTTAAGTTCAGATTTGGTTACACTTTGAATCGATTTGATTTTAAATTTATTATTTTTAAATTTGAACGGTCTGGACCCACCAATTCCAATATTCAATTGGCCCTATTGGGCTAGGAATTTTCGGGCCGGCACCAGGAAGGAAACTTTT
Source organism: Haberlea rhodopensis (assembly GCA_907163345.1). Taxonomy (NCBI): domain Eukaryota; kingdom Viridiplantae; phylum Streptophyta; class Magnoliopsida; order Lamiales; family Gesneriaceae; genus Haberlea; species Haberlea rhodopensis. The sequence continues at coordinate 6,714,956 of CAJQUN010000017.1, forward strand.
TTTCGCCCCAGTCCACCAAAATATTTTTCTTCCAAATAAGTCTATTTTAGGTCAAAATGGCCAACATAACTCTCGTTTGTTCTTCATCGCGTTTGTACATCTTTTTTGTTCGTCTTCTTCATTTCAGATTCTTCATCTATGTGTTCTCCCACTCCTCTCACCGCTACACGCCACCATGAAGATTCGAGTCGTCGGCAGAGATTTCTTTCTACCTGTTTCATCGAGCCACCGCCAAGAGTATCAGCTGAAGCTACCAAAAATAATTCTTACAGCGTCATGGCCAATTTAGTGCAAAGCATACCTCCCTTTTGGCCAAAGACATTTTTACACCCTTCTCAACGACATCCATTTGAGCATGCGACATTAGCCTTTCCAAAAGAATGAAACTTTGTAATGCCTAGATATGAATCATACATGTTTGATGTGATTATTGAGTAATTATGAAATACTTAACGTATGATGTGAACTCGAGTTGGAGTTGAATCGAGTACGATAAATTATATGGCGAATGGTTAGATGGCCAAGGGACATGATTATGGAACTAAATGCAATATAATCAAGTGGGTAGTATGGACTTAGTAGTAACCATGTTTGATTATGTTGATTATGCACTTGATAGTGTTGTGGTATATGAAGGTATAACATGAATTATACATGGTGTAGTGATAACTCTACATGGAAGCCATGCATTTGATGCATAAGAGAACACATGTAATGCATTGAGCATGGTTTCTTATTAAGAATAAATAAAGGATTTCATATTTGAAAAAGCATACAACACCTAAAACACATAGTAAATCTACTCAACCCTTGTCTCTTCTCTTGTACTCCTTTCTTGAATTTGATCTTAAAATCAAAGAGAAGCCTGTTGTGAAGCAACATCAAAGTGAATTGGTCAGGATGTAGTGATTTATGAGCTTGTATAAGCATGTATATGTGTAGAACAGTTCTTAAAGTCATGTTGAAGCAAGTTGAATTGAAGTAGATGGAATTAAAGAGCATAAACTTGTGTTTTCATGAAAAGAATGTGCATATCATGCTTTAGTATGACTTTGATGAAAGTTTGGAAGTTTGATTTGAGGTGTGGAGTTGGGACCATGAGGATAAGTTCAAAAATCGCCATGTTCTGAAAAATTCAGGCATCGGCGATTGATCGCGAGCGATGTGACGATCGATCGCCAAAACATGGGAAAATTATCAGGCGGTGAAATGCATTGGCGATCGATCGGTGAAACATGGCAATCGATCGCTGGAGAACAGAACATTTTGGTGATCGATTGCGAGAGAATGTCGATCGATCGCTGAGAGGCAGAAATTTGTGGCAATCGATCAGTGATTTTCGCGATAATCGCTAGGGTTTAAATTTTGAAAAATGTTATATTTTCTTGAACTTTTATGGTGAAGCCTATTATGACATTGTACATTGTTGGTATTCATGTAGCACCATCACAGGGGACCGGACAGTGATGAGGTTAAACATTGAGTCATGATATTATATATTTTGTACAGCACGACAGGTACGACATGTACGTGTTGACGTACGAGTATTAATGTTATTGTTATGATACATGTATTATTGTGCGATGACGTTTATACACTTGTGAGATGTATGATTGTTGCGAGTCATAATGTTGAGACATATGATTGATGACAAGAGGAGCATGATGACGTTGGGCATGAGAAACAGTTGTTATAGTGAGGACGAAAATATGATATGTGCTTCTAATATGGGACGTGAAGGTTGAGCCACTGACATATTGAGCTGGAAGGAAATATCATATATGTCCCGTTATAACAGGATGATAATTGAGACATGTCATGACATATTTGCATATTGTGGTGTATGGTACATAAACAATTACAGTTGAAATATTACGATGTTTATTTATCGTATTGTGTAGTCTTATTGGTATTGAATTGAGATGGTTATATATATCAATACTCATGGTGTGTGGTTGTTTATGTAGGGACTCATAGACAGGGGAAGCCAGGATTGTGAGTCGACTTCTGCTGCTAGAGGAACACTGGTTAAGAGAATGAACTTGTTAGGAGTTTTGATACGTAAATGATCTATATTATGTCATGTTTTGAATAATGTAATAACTGACATAGTATGACTCTTAATCAGTGTGATTGTCTACTTAATCCTAGTTTAATTATATATGCTTGTGTAATCATGTGATACACATTAAGGATTAAGTATCGAGGCCCCACATTAGTGGTATCAGAGCAGTGGTTAGATAATTGGGTGAACAAGGGTATAGGAAGTGACCTATGGAGTTGCCGCGTTATTATTTGAAGCGTTGTCAAGTGTAATCGAACAAATTTATCTGCAATTCCATAAAATCTACAAACATTAAAAATAAATGTAGCAATTTGGGAACCAGTATGTGCAGATTTTAATTCATCCAGTGACAAAATTCTTTTCTGCAAACACCAATTATCATCAATCCAATGACAAGTAATAACAAGAAAAGAAAATAGTGCGGTATTCGTCCAAATATCAGTAGTTAAACTTAATCTGCAGTTAATAGAAGAAAGATGATCAACTAAAGTCTTACGGTAATCAAGAAACACATCCACAATATTTCTTTTCAAAGTATGCCTAGAATATGTCTAAAACTGGATACCAGAAGAAAATTCAATAAAGCCATCTTTTTCAGAAAATAAAAAGGGAAGTTCTCATCTTACAATAAAACGAACGAATAATATTTTGTTCATTTCCGGTGTTAAGATAAAATTAGTGCCAGACTGAGGATTAATTTGAAGTTGGGTTGGTTCTCTACCTAATGGTTGTAAAGTAACATCATCAAAATTATGTTTTTTAACTAGATGTTTCTTAAAAGTTCCGGTACCGCCAGCGGAACCACCTGTTTTATAATTATATGTGGTTTTACATATTTTACAAATAACAACAGATTCGTTCGTACCTGGTTTTGTCTCAACGTCAAAATGATCACATACCTTGCTTCGTTTGGACGGTTACTCGTGTGACTCGAAGCTGCAGTAGTCGCGGATGACCCACCGGGGTCGGATTTTGGGGGGCCGCCGGTTCTGCAACGTGTTCCGCTTCTTCAACATCATAAGCATTGTCAAACTCGGCAAAAATATCATAATTTTCTTGGAATAAAGGTGGATTTGAGGAACCACCACGACTAGTAGAAGAAGATGTCATCGTATTAGTGGAAATATGGAAAAATGAGATAATTGAATAAAAGATTAGGATTGTAAGAGTACGAGAGTTGGAGATGAAAAATTGGAGAGGAAAATGAGGTATATATAGAAGAAAAAAAAATTGTATGAAACCGTTGCCCAACAGCTATTTTAGCCGTTGGGCAACGGCAGTCCAGTGGCCAACGGCTACAATGCCGTTGGCCAACATAAATTTTATTTTTTTATATTCTTTTACACCGGTGGAACCGGAACCGTCGGATTGGCGGTTCCGAATCCCGGGAATCGATCCGAACTGGGTAAAATCCGGATCGAATTTCGGTTCCGGACCGATTCCGGTTGGTCCGGCCCAGTAAGCACCCTGACCTTAAAGGGAGTGAGTCATCTCGTCGTAATGCTGTAGCTTCCTTTCTTCATCTTCTAAACCATTTATAATAATAATTTGCTATTGATATAAATATTGATAAATAAATTAAAAATAATAATAAAAATAGTTAAAATAATAATAATTATGATAAATAAATTGAAAATATAATAAGGATAATAATAAATTATAAGAAAAAAAAAAGGTAGATTCGCAGTTTGCAATTAAAAAAATAATAATAATAGTGACACTATAATTTATACTGAAAATTTATAATTATATTTATGGAATTCTTGGTGTTATCACGAATATACAATAGTACCTTTTTCTTGTTTCAATTTGGGGAATCAAACAATGAGGGATTTTCTTGTTTAACTCAAAAGAGAGGAAAACCTAATTTGGTGAGCATGTTAATAGAAGGAAGAGGAAGATCAAGAAGTATTTTGGGGGTTTGAGGATCTTGACAGTTCATTATCAACCTCACCACACGGCTCCATCTCAACGGAGTTTGTTTGATGATGCCCTTAAAAGTAGAGCTCTTAGGGGCATCATCACCATTCATTTGGAATTTTTTTTAAAAAAAGAAAAAAAAGATTCCACATGGATGGTGGATGATGCTCCTGAGGGCAATGCCCTACAGGGCAGCAACAATGTTTCCCTCAACAGGGAGGTTGTAATACATTCCTACAATGATAGTAATAGATATGTAAATACAAAGTATCAAAATATAAGGGTTAAATTCATTTCGTCTATTTTTGTAGCTTTGCATATTTCGTTGTTTAGGAGCTAAGAGGAAAGAAAGAAACTGTAAATATTCATTTCATTGTTTTGATTTTAATATTTTGGAAATTTTATTTATCAAACACTTTTTAAATTATACAATTAATCCCAAAAAAGGTACTTACCATTTCGGACACACATCGGCCATGTCTGGCAATCGTGTCCGATTTTTTAAAAAAAATTAATAACACTCCATTCACATGTCCAACACATGTCTCAGCCATGTCTGAGCCCTAGACAGTTCATACAAGAATAAATCAACCTAGACAATACAAAGAAAAGGTGACGTAACAGCAATTGAAACTAAGATTCGAGATTGGCCAATTAAAAAATATCTATTCATGCATTATTCCCCAGTACTTGCACAAAATATCATCAACCAAAAATCACTTTATAGGAGAAATATAGGCAAAGAAATAGATTCAAAAGCTGAAATAACTCAACAATACAGCCACGGAGACATTCCACGAGCCGGTTATAGTTTACCTTACAAGAGGAATGAGCAGGTACTCGGCATAAAAGAGCTGCACATATGGACAGGAGACGTTATAGATTTTCATTCATTTAGCCTTACTCGTCTTGGCAATTTAACTGAGGGAAGCATGACGTTATCCGAAATAATATAATCAATGGGTTCAAGAAGCTCCACACGTTTGCATGATGAAGTGGATTACCTTCCATATGAACATGTAAAAAGATGTGAGGGCAACCTTGTTCTTCAAATCAATAGATTTTGCACGGTTCCATAGCAATAAACCCAACACGGCATGACCAATCACCTAATATACAAGTGCAAAGAGAAGCAAGATGCTGAATGAATTGATGGCCAACAAACGGATTATACTAAACTAAGACAATATCAAGATATCCTATTTATCAATCTTCATAATTGTCAATTGCACAATCCCTTCTACGTAAAAGTTGAAGCATCGAATTTTCCTGCTAAACCAAGGTTTAGACCAATATAATCTGTCGAGTCTAACAAAAAAAAAATCTATGGAACAGAAAACACAACCCCGTGGATCCAACAAAAATTGAATCTTGTAACATAACACTAATAAATAATCAAGACAATTTCCATGCGGGCATGGGTTTTTCCCTTTTTAACTTGAGAAGGGTTTTAGATGTAGAATGGTGTCTTCTTTCATCGTTTTGACCTTCTGATTTTTTCATTTACGGTTCCTAAGACAGGCTACATATGAATGGTGCTTCAGTCACAGAGTCACGGTTTGTACCATCTTATCCATCCTAATGTCAGATAAATAAGTACGCAAAATAGTTGAAAAATATCAGATTACCGTAAGCCACTTGCTCCAAATGCAAGACGATGTTGCTCCCACTGACAAAGCAACAGCATATGCCATTTCAAGAAGATATATACAAACCCAAAATACCTGTTATAATTGCTTTAGAAAATCGAAAATTACGGCATACTAATAAAAAATGACATCGAGAATGTCATTTCGGAATGGAATGCAATATTAGTTGAGAACTAACCTTTTTTTGGCCCAATCGAACGGTAAAAGATTGGATTCCGTAAATCTTGTCCCCCACTATATCAGGTATGTCCTATAAATATAAAGTTCCAAAGTAAAAAAATACTGGTCTCCAACATTTTCAGAGCATACACATAATTAGGATAATTTACCTTGAATAATGCAATGACAACTGAAAAGAAGCTCATGAAAGCAGTTGCAAAAATCACAGGCTTTGCAAAGACAGCTGGTCTACCAAAAACAAACATCTGAAAACGGCAAAAACATGAAAGTACAGTTTATAAACTTGCAACAAAGAGAGAGATTTGCACAAAAAATGCTTTAAGAGAAAAAAGATTTCGCTCCTGTTCAGATCTGAAATTTGATCAGATAAATTTACTTTTAAGTTCAGCTCGGAATTTAAAGGGTATTGGACATCAACACTAAGTGGATCATAACTTCATCTAATCACACAGCTTATGTGTTAAGAGTATCAACTAATTACGTATGGATGGGCACAGGGGTAGAGGTATTAAGGGGAAAGAGGGGGTAAGTTCCCAATTTGCCCCCAAAAAAAAATACCTATAAATAATTTTTTTTTAAAATATTGCAATTTTACCCTAAAAAAATTGTAGTTGCCCCTTAAAAATTACATTTTGCCATCCCTTAAATTATATTTTGACCCCTAAAATTTTTTTGGGCCTACATTTTTTTTGTAATCTTCAAAACCTTTCAGATATTTGATTCCCCTAAACATGCATTACGCTAAATATGAAGAACTGGAAACAAATTAAGGCGTCATTGTTTTTGTAATTTCCCAATAGATATCATACAATAAAATGAATTGAGATAATCACCTGGATATGCAAATAAAATGCTATTTGAACAATCACTGCACGCACAGCAAAGATGCACATTGCTGCAACAACAGCAAATCTCTTCCATCTCAAAAGGGGTAGCTGAAACAGTACAAACCTATATGTTATCATATAAAAGGTAGCACATGTAGGATGATTTCCCTAAGATAGAGCATTCAGTACGAGACGAGTTCATAAGATGAGTAACTTCAATGAATATGTATTCCATTACACAACTAATCAGAAATATGTAGCCATTAGCTCTCATTGGAACAAAGAAGGAAACTGAAAGGAAAATAATAAGCGAAAGCAAACAATTTTACATGGAAAACCATTCTAAAATCACAGAAGGCACATTGCCTCAGAGAATAACCACTAGAATTTTTATGAAAGTTCTGTACAATTAGAGAAGAGATTCAATATTTGTAATATATTTTAAGGCTACATCCCCATTGTGCCGAAATAAATAAACAGTCTCCAGAAAAGAAATGCCTTGGGCTCACCAACGTAGCACAGAGTATGATCCATGGCGTTGGCCCAATGTGCAATCATCACTGTAAAGGTCCGATATTTTATGATAATATGCCTAAAATTTCCCAAGCATAGCTCGAGCTGATAACCGAGCATTGAACAGTGGGAAAGATGTCCATGATTTTTCCAAATGTTGAGAAGTTGGGAGCTCAACAACCCCCTAATGGATAGCCATCAAAACTCCCTTACGGCTGAGAAATTTTATTCAAAAGAATTTAAGCATTTTTTAAGTATAATACAATTTTGAATATTTTGTGATTAAAGAACATATGGGACTCTCCAATACGATATGCGTTAAATATGTGATTAAGGACGTTATGAACCCCAATAAAGGGCTGATGTCTATTCTGAACTCGGGATGTCGGCATAATTCCATCCATACATGACTCGTTAGCGGCGAAGTAAAACAATCGCATAAGCATGTCCATGGGAAGGAGTCAGTATTCACTACTATATCTTCCCAGAATTTATAGACTGAAATGGGTACTTACGATGCAATCACTTGTGATGTATATGCTCTGTTTCAATTCGAATTAAGTTTTATTTCTATTTAAAGTTCAATTAAATGTTTTCTATAATTTTGACTTATGTTGTTTGCAAAATTATAGTGAGTATATATTTAGCTGACATTAAGTTATACGTGTGCTCACTAAGTTGGCAAACTGAAACATGCGGTTGAGTGTTTCAGGTAAGCAAGCAGTCAGGATCAAGACTAGGCCGGAGCTGAAAAGGTGAGCATTCAGGAAGCCAGAAGTTGGTCAAGATTTATAAAGTTTTATGTATTCAGGGTTTTAAGACAATTTTGTAAACGGTATTCATGAAGAATTTTTAAATTTTGTTATTATAAGGATACTATATCTCTGAGGAGTCCTTGAATGCAAGAGTTCAACATTTTTTGGTAAAAAATTATTTGTTCCATTCATTAATTCTGTATCGATTACTTGTTCCGAGTTCATGTTTTACGATTTTTCCTAAGTGTTCAGACCTCGGATATTCATCCGATCGAAAGCTTTGACAAATTTAAATGCCATTTTGATTCGTTGTGTGCACTAGCGAATAAATTATAAATAAGATAAAAGACTTATGATCAGTAATGGCCTAGGCAGGCGATTCGTCTATATACCGTCCTGGAATTCTAAAAAGGACGGGGAATCACAATCTTTCTGTTAAGACTTCACAACCTCTATCCAATCCTTCTAGGGAATAAAATATCCAATATCAATAAAGAGGAGCATGCCATCCAACGAAATGTTTGCCAGACATGATAAAATACAGGAAATGGACAATAGAATCTTTTCACACGTAGCATGGCTTTTGAATTTTTAAAGGCCGACGACCGATGATTAAGTTTTGTTTTCAAGTTCATATTTGAAACAATTATTCACCACCCAACAATATAAGAAACAAAAAAGCATCAAAGAATCAGCTTACATTTATGGAGTATGCAGTTCCCAATACAAAGCTGACAGAAAGAGCCCAAAGTAGTGGTCGTGAACGGACCATCAACCCAAGCCAAAAACTCTGCAAATGGGAAAATAGTGATGACCCATTGAGTTACATTGTGAATTAATTTATAAAAGGAGGACTCGTGAATTTCAGATAAACATGTACTATAAAAAAAAGTTTATGAAGGTAGTCCACTTAATTTCCCGGAAGGATTATAAAGTTTATAATTGTCCTATATTTCAGCATATATGTCTCAAGTTTTAGAAAATGTTCAGCATTCTTTGAAAAGACATGAATATACAAAATGTTTTTTTTTTTTTTTTTGAAACCTGAATATACAAAATTATTATCAAGTAACTGAAATATCTTTTTACCCACCAAGATGGCAAAGGATGACACAATCATCACACCAGTTGTAACTGAATACTCCCCAGAGGCCAACGGAAGATATGGTTTATTCACCTGATGATAATAATGCAAAGTTAAGTTGCATCCAGGTTGCAAAAATGTTTTGAACTGGGTAGAAAGTAAAGAACCATGCATAGACAATCAAGTAATTTATTTTCACTGTTACAGAAATCAAAATAGATACTCTTGAGGAGTAAAACAAGAAGATATCTGCAGGGCACTAACAGAAACAGATTCAGCTTGAAAGTGTCGACTTTGCGGAATTCTAATGCTATCCATACTTTGTATGGTTAAGGAACAGATGCAAAAAAAAAAAACAAAAAAAAAACAAAGAAATATTCTCGAGACTTGAGCATTGAACATGTAATATAGCTGTCTTTCCAATCTTCTTCAATGTCATGATACTCCTCAAAAGTGTTTGAAAGTTCTTTATTTGACCAGATAACACACGGTATACTTATACTAAATATGTTATGATCCACCAACGGCTCCATAACAAATTACGAAGTCACCAATAAGTTTGGGAGGCTTTCCTACCTCAAATACTGGTCTTTCGGATTTGGGATAGGCCTAACATTGCACTCTCATGAACAGCAGAAGGGGCAACTATGGAAGAACTAACATATGGTCAATGCTGATAATGTGGCCCGCATTAACAATGTAGGCTAGACTAAGGTGCATAAGTCAGCGCTAATAGGTGACTGAAAGTTGCCCAAAGTGGGCCGTTGAGGGTACCGGCTTCACAATGGATGGACAATGTTATGTTCTCACATCATATCCAAAGTATGGAGTGACTTATAAATTCCACGTAAGAAGCTAGTCTTTTGTGTCGAGGCTCACCTCTAGTACCGCCTAGCACACCATGGGCAGCAAAGAACATAAACAGAAGGTATAATTGAAAGCCTGCTATTTATCCTCCAAATTGAATTTAATACATTTCATGCTCCAAAACGGATTACAAAAGAAAAATTATCAATATAGTTCGTAGAATTCAAGGCATTCAAGATCACACAATTTAAAGATCAATATATAAACTGATATTGGGGAAATTTTCCCCCTTAACAGGTTATGACAAGATCATTTAGTTCTTGATATAGTCTCACCTTTTCATTTTAATGAAGACGCCCAAATCAAAATCCTGGGGTAGCCCTTGAGAAAAAATTAAGTTTTCTTGTTTTAACTTCTAAAAACTTGCATATGGGTGAATAGGTACTCGTTCTGAAGCTAACCTTATCTATCTCTATGTCTGATATTTGGTTTAGACCAACAATATATATATTCATCAACAGGGCAGCAACAATGGCCTGCAATAATAAAGGAAATTGCATAAGCAAACGGAGCATCAACCAAGTTCGAAAATTATGATTATAACTGATGTAAACTTGGCACACCTCAAGTACACCACTAAAAAACAATGGAGAAAAATCCGAAAGCTTTTCAACTGCAAGGAGAGAAACTGAGGTTATGCTCAATGCCTGCACATTAAAACACACTATAAGTTTTCCTCATATTTAGCGAACTTACAGATATAAATAATGGGCCCATAAAAAAGAAGGATTTTGAACTGACTGTTCCTATAACTGTGTGAGGCCGCGAAAATCTGTAGAAAGCATCTAAGGCATGCTCTGGTGAATTCCAAGGGGTCTTCGAAGGTTCAGGTTCAAAAGAATGTTCTGAAGCTGATTTAACTCTATATTTCAGACCGCGGCTCGGATTTAAAGTAACAATTCTTTCAACAAAACTTCTTACATTCATGAAAGTTCGCCTTTGTGAATGTATTCTCAAGGGTATGGTACATAAATTCCCACCATTTCTGAAAGCTTTGAGCTCGAAAAAATGCATTGCAACATTTGAACCTATTTCAAATATTAAACATCAAAAGAACAGATTTTGAAGCACCATTTCGAAACAAAACAACTAACCAAGCATATATATACGAATGCAAACATGGAAAAACCCATAAAGACATCACACAATAAACATTATTTGCATGATGCTCTAAACACAATGGCCCAATAAATTGAATAAATTGCACTAAATTCAGAAATTAGGTATAACATATATAAAACTATGCAAATTATGGATTCCTTAAAGGAAAAAAGCAGGATCCCCATGTGGTGTTCGAATCAATGCATCACAATCAGAACTCGAATCATCAGAAACATTCCAAGGTATTACAAAATCAGGAATCACCGAAAAAAAAGCTAAACTTGAGCACATCCGCCCTAAAAAAAGTATAAGGCAAAAAGGCAGCATAATATCCGAATACGTACAACTGGGCAGTGGAGTTAACTCAGCCGCGTATGGAATTGAAAGTGGTGATGAAGATTTTTGGAAAGACCCGACAAGCAAGGACTCCATTTTTCTTGTTGAACTCTTTTTTCCTGAATTTCAGTACCAAGAAAAGGTTCAATTAGTATAGTTTGAAAATGTAGAGAGTCTCCTTGTTTCAATTTCTAGAAAAAGAGGGGTGAATGAGATTGCTGCATGGAGAACACTTTGCCGAGTTCAACTAGGGTGTGAACGAATTGGACGAGACGGTAAAATATTTGATTCATTGGAAGTTACTGAATTTGAATATGTTAGGAAATTTTTTTAGCATGAAAGCAACAATATATTAATCAATAATCAAAAGGTCGATAACTTACTTGGCAAGTACAAACAAGAATCAAAATATATTAATCAATAATCAAAAGCTCGATAACTTAGCAAGTACAAACAAGAATCAAAAGAACAAAACATTTGACAAGTACAAACAAGAGTGAAAAGAACAAAACAGGACAATAAGTAAAACTACAAAATCAAACATAATATATTAGGAAAAGTGGTACAACCAGGTTTAACGAGCAAAAGGGTCACAACATAAACACTAGACAATGACCCCAAAAGGGGGCAAGAATCCCCGAAGCCAAACTGGTCCCCTGCGACCACGAAGTCCAGAGTGTGGCCTAGCAAGCAAATTGTCCTCCAAAACAAATGAAGGTACAAATGTGGATTGGCGAAGAGCATAAACTGAGAAAAGAGACGACAGCCGCACAAGCACTGGCATCCAAATTCCTTACTAGAAGCCATACCACTAGATTACGCACGAAACCGCAAGCCACCCTAGTCAAAATCATAAAGTGCAGTAGCAATGAAACATTCAAAGATAAATACCACGACATAGGCAAAATAGCACCATAAGAAAGACAGTGATAGAAAACCTAAAACAACTACAGACATATACAGGACAAACAATTAATACATAAACTAAAGAAATACATAGTAGATAAAGATGAAGCGTTAACAAAAAGAGAAAACTCATACGAGTGACCTGTCACGCCCCGAAACCCGAGCGCGTGACACCGGTGTTGAATCCAAACATGATATTCAGATACAACAAGCATCGTGTACAGATCTATGATAAAACCAGTCTATTTATTCCAAAATCAATAAATTGTCATTACAATTGCAAATTCGAAATACAATTGTCTCGAATTTAATAAAAGTTACGGAAGCGTAAATAAATATAGTAAATCTTCTTGAAGACTCCTCATGGATCACCATCCCCAGAATTGTTCTTCTCTTTCTTCCTCGATCTCTTCTCCTTCGACTTTGTCTGGGATGGGAGGTAAGGGGGTGAGTGTTTGGGAAAAACACCCAGCAAGCGGGGGTCAATCGATGTGATAATATAATACTTTTTTTCATAATTTTTCAAAACATATATCATAGTCGGAGCATAAACTGATATGAATACTGAAACATAAACTTTACAGAATTGCTCTAATCAGAGCCAGAACAGACCATGCCATATCAGAAATATTTTTCATATACGTAAAGCACAGTAAATCCTCTAGTTTCATCCTCGTACTGATATCAGTTCTCTAGACTTAACCCTCCTAGAAATAAGGTCAGAACATCGGATCACCCACGAATAAAGGGTCTGGACTTTCCAGAACAACGGTTAACCACCGTATCAGGTCAGAATGTCGGTTATAATCCCACCGCATCAGGGTCAGAAACAGAAACAGAACTCGGAATTCCCACCAATTGGATTTCGATATTTAAAGTGCTTCAAAAATATAATTTTCATCAAAGCATCATAATTTCATAGTTTCAACATAATTCACATAATCGATTGAGGTTCCAAAACATACGTATGATTTTTCAAAAACGAAATGAATATATAACAAGAGCCCACTTACTGTCAAATTTACGAAGCTTGGTATGATGGATCATTGGTTGAAAGATAGTACAAAAGCTCTCTTCCCTTGCCTTGAAGTGTTCGAAATTCTTGTGTGTGAGATGGTGTGTATTTCGAAAAAGGTGTTTGAAGATAGGATATCATTTTCTTAGCATTGTGTATTGTGGTTTTCAAGGATGTTGTCTCTTGGAAGAATATCTCCTTCTTTGGTGGGATTTGAGGTGTTTTTAAAGTATGAGCAATAATGGAGATTCCTAAACTTTTGCCATTTAGTATCATCATTTTGGGAATGAAATTGAATGTGTTAATGAGATAATTGAATGGTATGCCATGACTTGAGCTAGTCACTTAAATGTCATTGAATGGCTAATAAAAAGGTTTGGTAAGTCAATTGAATGGCTAACATGATTTTGGACAAGGCATTTGAATTGGCAATTCAATGAGTCATCACATTATCATAGTTTGGGCAAGTAATAAATGTCATCAATGGGTAATGTAAGAATTGATTGTAAATTCCATGACTTTGGCCTTCTAATGGCAAGACTTAAGTGGATGGTGTTAATGTAATTGGGATGCAATTAAGTGGGGAGGATTGAGGGGCATGAGTTGGGGTCATCAATAGTCAAAATGTATGGCAAAAAGAATGGGGTCATCACATGTTGGTCATCTAATATCATAATTTGAGCAAGACATTAAATGTCAATAAATTGGATTGGATGAGATTGAATGGTGGCAAGAATTTGGGTCATACAATTGAATGGACTTGAATGACTAATGTTATGATTTTAGCAAGACAATGAATGACTCTTATGATTTGGAAAGGTAATTGTTAAGGCAAATTTTGCGGTCATCACATCCCTCCCTCCTTATTGGATGTTTCGTCCTCGAAACTTGAGTCGGCTCGATCTTGAAAGGGACATGGATACTTCTTTCGCACCTTTTCTTACGGTTCCCAAGTGACCTATTTCTCCATATGGTTTGACCTTTGGACTTGATGTATATAATGGTCTTTCATCTCACTACTTGATCCTTTGAGACCACGTTCCAGATCGAAATTTCTTCATACTTCATAGGTTCATTCACATTTCCTTCGACTACTAAAGGTCCTGCTTGGAGTACATGGTTCGGGTTGGCAATGTATCTCCTCAGTTGTGGTACGTGAAAGATTTATGAATTTCAGATAGGCTTGAAGCGAGCGCTATTTTGATTCTGTTGGGACCGTCAGTGTTGAAAGTAACTTGCTTAGGGCAAAAAGTTTGCTCCAAATTTCGTAGAGTTGCCTTACAGTCTGACCATCGATATAATATACGGTACTAAGAGTCAAATGAGTACTTGTCGGTTATCGAAAGCTCTCTCAAGGTTGTGACACAAATCGTGGGTCTCTATTAGAAATTGTTGAGACTGTCTTCCTACATTCGTTGGTTTCTGGTTTCGACCGAGCTCTTACCTAATCGAACCAACAACCATATTTACAAGTATTGCTTCTATCGTGCTTTCGTCACACATCTAATCAAGTTATCTTAACTTTAAGAAAAACTAGTTTATTGCTTCTCCATCTCCTAAATTCCCTTCAACGTTTTCCAGTACCATAGGATCTTCCTCTTCCATTAGGAAATTGATCACAGACTGCTTGTAGGCGGCTTCCTCTGTCAATTTATTCTTCTCATTCATAAGAGCTTGGATTCGAGTCCACATGTTCTCTCGATACTCATCGAACTCCTGCTCGAAGCGTTCCAACTATTGACACTTGTTATCGTGGAATTTCATAAGTGTTTTGTTGTCCTCGATTGCTTTTGTAAGTCACTCTTCGACACGATGATGATGGTAGGTCATCCTTTGGGCCTTGTATCGAAAGCTGTTGATTATCTCCAACAACTTGGTCTTGTCTCGCATCTCCTTGTCTTGGAATAATTTAAATTCGGTTATATCACGCCCCTTCTTTTGGATCGAACTGGTTTGAACGTGAGTCATCGTAGCCTACGTCGTATTGGAAAAAAATCTACGGTGGATGTGGAATTGAATGATGAGATTTCTTGGGTTAGAGTTTTTTATTTTTATTTTTATTTTTTTTTTTATTTTTTTAGGAGAAACATTTAGATCCTCAATTAGTTACCTTTCGGTTGCTGAAATTTGAAATTCAAAAATGGTTTTTCTTGGATATGGTGTGGGGTTAAATAACACAATTCATATTGGAATAATCTGCTTCGGTGGTTCAAAAATCGAGGGCAAGTATTTGAGATATTAGGGTTTAATAGGCACGGATTGGGGCTTCAAGAATTCGATCACTCGAGATTTGGAATTTCAAAATTGTTTGAGGGCTATTAATATACATGTTATGAGGAATCATAACCCAAATTTAATTTTAAAATGGCATTCGGAATTGGGAGAAATCAAAGTCCAAAATTTTCGCGAATTAGGGTTTTTGGGGCGAGAAACACGATCCGAAATTGAGCATATTCCCTTGTTTGTGATTTCGATTGGATAGAGGGTTTTTGTTCGACGTGATATAAGGATCATAAACCCAGAATTAATTTGAAATTAGTGCTCGGATAGATTAAAATCGAATCCCAAATTTCCGTGACCTAGGGTTCTAAGGTGCGAGGATTGCGGTTCAAAATTGGAAGCTTTATCTTGTTTGTGAGAAACATCTAATAGAGGTCTTTTACTAACTATATCATTTAGAGTGAAAATACGAAATTAATTTGATTTTGGTGTTGAAATGATATGGAAAACCAGAGCTTGAATTTCAACCAAAATTAGGGTTCTTGGAGAGCGATTTCGATTCGAAATTACTCGATGTTCAATGATTGGAATTCGAATTTTAGAGGGCTTTCGTCAAGGATGATAATTCGATTATTACTCCAGAATTAATTTGGAAATTTCGTTGTAATGGGTGGGAAAATCGATGGCTAAATTTTTGGGCAGTTAGGGTTTCGTAGGGTGGATTTTCGATCCGCAAATTCAACTCATTTCCTTGCTTGTAATTCGAATTTGACAGAGGGGTTTTAATATACTTTCTATCTATATCATTAACCCAGATTTAATTTGAATTTTATGTTCGGATTATAGAAACAATCGAGAATCAAAATTGTGGCACAATTAGGGTTCTAAGGCGTAAATTGGACAATTTCCTTGATTGGGAGACAAATATGATAGAGGCTTTTATTAGCCACATAATTATGAGTAATAATCCGAAGTGAATTAGATTTTTGTGTTCGAATGCTCGATCAAATTAACAGCGGAAGTTTTGCCATTTAGGGTTCTTGAGGGAAAGAATTGGATCTGCAATTGTTCATCGATCAGTGAACGGATTTTGCAATTGACAGGGGCTTTTTTTTCGTCTGATGAATACGGTCATGGTGGTTGGTCGAGGTAGTCCACTGGTGGTCGACGGTGCGAGATCGGAAAATGGACAGGTTTGGGTTGCGCGACTTCTTCGATGAGGAATTTGGTCGGGAAATTGTTGTCCGAACGACCAGCCGTTTAGTGACGTGGCATCGTCTGGTGGAGGCGATCATGGAGATAGGTCGACTTTCCGATGAACGGCAGCGGCGGCACGGCGGAGTTGATGACGAAGATCCCATCTTTTATTTATTTAATGTTTTTTAAAAAATTTCCAGATTTTTTTTTATATAAATTTTATTTTCAGATTTTGGATTCCAACTGATTTTTGAATTTATTCAGTTGTCTATTAGATCCGGGATTCATAATTCGGTTGATTTATATCAACCAAAAATCTTTTCCCAGCTGAATCATGGAACATGGTTTTTGCTCTGATACCACTAAAATGTCACGCCCCGAAACCCGAGCGTGACACCGGCGTTGAATCCAAACATGATATTCAGATACAACAAGCATCGTGTACAGATCTATGATAAAAGCAGTCTATTTATTCCAAAATCAATAAATTGTCATTACAATTGCAAATTCGAAATACAATTTCTCGAATTTAATAAAAGTTGCGGAAGCGTAAATAAATATTGTAAATCTTCTTGAAGACTCCTCATGGATCACCATCCCCAGAATTGTTCTTCTCTTTCTTCCTCGATCTCTTCTCCTTCGACTTTGTCTGTGATGGGAGGTAAGGGGGTGAGTGTTTGGGAAAAACACCCAGCAAGCGGGGGTCAATCGATGTGATAATATAATACTTTTTTCATAATTTTTCAAAACATATATCATAGTCGGAGCATAAACTGATATGAATACTGAAACATAAACTTTACAGAATTGCTCTAATCAGAGCCAGAACAGACCATGCCATATCAGAAATATTTTTCATATACGTAAAGCACAGTAAATCCTCTAATTTCCTCATGGTACTGATATCAGTTCTCTAGACTTAACCCTCATAGAGATAAGGTCAGAACATCGGATCACCCACGAATAAAGGGTCTGGACTTTCCAGAACAACGGTTAACCACCGTATTAGGTCAGAATGTCGGTTATAATCCCACCGGATCAGGGTCAGAAACAGAAACAGAACTCGGAATTCCCACCAATTGGATTTCGATATTTAATGAGTCATCACATTATCATAGTTTGGGCAAGTAATAAATGTCATCAATGGGTAATGTAAGAATTGATTGTAAATTCCATGACTTTGGCCTTCTAATGGCAAGACTTAAGTGGATGTTGTTAATGTAATTGGGAGGCAATTAAGTGGGGAGGATTGAGGGGCATGAGTCGGGGTCATCAATAGTCAAAATGTATGGCAAAAAGAATGAGGTCATCACATGTTGGTCATCTAATATCATAATTTGAGCAAGACATTAAATGTCAATAAATTGGATTGGATGAGATTGAATGGTGGCAAGAATTTGGGTCATACAATTGAATGGCCTTGAATGACTAATGTTATTATTTTAGCAAGACAATGAATGACTCTTATGATTTGGAAAGGTAATTGTTAAGGCAAATTTTGGGGTTATCACATGACCAATCGTACACAAAGTGTACTGGATGCCCCCAAATTTCGGACATGCCAACCAAGGAGCCTCATATCGATCATCGATATTGGAAGAGGTGTCCAAAGCGGACAGACAAACTTGCTGCGGACAGACAAACTTGCTGCGGACAGACAAACTTGCTGCAAGAACTTGCAGAGCCATTGATAGTCCCGGATGAGGAGGAGGCAAAACCATCGTCGAAGCAGCCAAAACCAGAGGATCGGAAGCCGTCATAGCCGGAACCCAAGAAGTAAGACCAACTCCAACTGACAGCAGAAGCCAAATGAGGAGGAGCCATATAGTGGCAACAGAAACACCACAACAAAAGCCATGAATTGCAAGGATAAAAGCGGAGGGGTTGAGGACAAACACAAAGATCCACCACCTGAGATGGGGACAGTAGGGAGAGCTCTAAAGTGATAGGGAAATAATAGAATATTTGTTTAAACAGTACCTGAGTCTAAATATTTTGTTTGTAGCTTTTTGGTTTTATTATTTTATTAATATAAGATAATTATATATTAAATAATATATTTCAAATTTTTGGTTTTTATTTTCGAATAATATTTCAAATAGCTCGGAACAGGTTCTTCGAATATTTAAAACCTAATTTGATCTAAAAAAATTTAAGTTTTGAGCTTCAAACCAAATTCGAGCCTTAATTTTTCATGATATTTGTTCGATTCGATTTGTTTAATTTATTAAACAAAGCGAGCATGTCATAAGTGACTGTTTGGAGAGACTTTTCTCCAGACAGATCTCAACGAATTCAACTTCGATTTTGTAATTTATTATCGTTGTCATCTTTTCTCAGAATCTCGAGCATGTGGATAGTTTGGCCCATTGATTAGTATATTCACAATAATATCAATTGATTGCACATCAAAATTTGTCTCCGTTAATAATTGGTAAATCTACGGTTTTATTTGGTTATTTGATGCTTTTATTACATCTAATCAATAGTTTTACGTAGGTTGTCGCATTCACTAATAGATACACAATTTTATTGGGCATACGTTGATTTAGTTAAACATCTTGAATTGGGTGATGAACACATGAGCACAGTTTTAACATCTGAAAAAGAGGAGGATGAGGATACACACACAAGTTATTATGATTATAAATGGCCATTTGAAGTTATCGACTCATCTACCGCTACTCGTCCTTGTTGTTCCTCAACTTCACGTCCTATCTCGGGCGCTTTGCTTCCTCTATGCCCGTTGACTCGTCCCTTCTCCCATTCTACAGCTGTGCTCTCTTTGCTGAATGCTCAATGTTAGCAATACTTGAATTATTTCCGTAGAATCAAGAAGGGCGAAAAAAGTGCGAGGATTTTTTAATTTGACTAACCAATTTAAATTGAAAAAACTCTTAATTTATACTTAGGAGTGTGATTGGGAAAATACTTATATATACACATTTTGGACCTCACTCACCATCACTTCAATATTAAAAACAAGACTTTTTAAATAAAAAAATACATAAACTAACATACCAACCATTTTGACCGATCATATTTCGTTGATCCATAAGTGAGACTTAAATTATCTTTATACAAACATTTTCCGTGTGATAACTGATGTGATACCAAAATTATCGTACAGTCGTCGTCGTCATGATCATCATCATCTCTACTCAGTTAACAAATTAACAATAGATAAAATAACAATAATTTTGTAAATTGTGTTATCTTTTTACTATTTCAACACTCGAACTTGTTAAGTTTAAGAGAGTTGGGGAAAAAGTATTTCCATTCCGAAGGTAATCTTCTAACTAATTACAACTACCAGTTGCTACAGTATTTATACTACAATGTCCAATGTAAAAGTGTAAAACTAGTGCTACTTAAAAGCAAAATAACAAAACATGAAAGCTAACAAAACAAAACACGACTTATCAGTCTTATCACTCCCCTCAAGCTTGGTATGGGTAGCACACCAAGCTTGGATAAAAAATAAACATGTTGTCTCTTTCCCAAAATGTCCGCAAGCTGCTGATTTGAAGGAATATATGACGTCTCTGTAAGTTTGTTTTGAATCTTCTCTCTAATCAATTGGCACTCTATTTCAACGTGCCTTGTTCTTTCATGATACATTGGATTTTAAGTATTTGACTCGCAGTATCATTGTTATACAATAATGTTACTGGTTTAGCAATTTGTACTCCCATATCTTCGAAGATACCACTATCCAACTTATCTCACACGTTGTTGTCGTCATCAAATCTATATTCCACATCAGCTGATGATGTGAGGACACGTTCCTAATCAAGTGTTTAATTATCACACAATGGTTATTTTATAGATTAAATACGACATTAGAGTTCCACGAACTACGAAGACGATATTCAGCTTTTAGAAAAACAACTAAGATATGTTGCGATCGGTAACATACGACACATTTTGAGTTGCATATATCACATGATGCATAGATGATTCATTGGGTATATCATATTGATCTTCTCGCTCCTTTGACACCATTTTATTATAATGAGATCTATAGTGTCATGGGATGCTGGGCACAACGATAGCAGGCAGTTTATGTAGGAACTATAGTCACGCGCATTGTCGTCGGGCCTATGCACGAGGGATGCTGGGCGCAACACATGCACCACGAGAAATGTCGTAGCGCAGTGTGTGTGTTGACACCCTCTACTCGAGCTTGATATTGTTGATGACTATTTCCTTGGATTCCGAAAGTTTGATATCTCGAGATGATTTGTACCCTACATACATTGCATTACATTGCATTGCACTATCTATCACATTTTATAGATACATTTTGTAATTAGTTGATAGTTCTATATTGGGCTTTGGCTCGCCCCCAATGGGGGGCTGTTGTTGTCTTTGTGCGTGGACAATGACAGGTAATACAGGTGACCAGGATCCTAAAGAGGGAATGCTCGGTGCCTGAAGTTGTTTTCTGTCTATCCAGTCGTAGATAGTTAATTATTTATACTGGGTGTGTCCTGGAATATAAAATATTTAAACTAAGTTTATTTATGCTCAGTCTTGGATATGTATTGATATATGGTATTCATTTAATGCTATGATATTATGTAAATATTTTCAGTATTGATATATCGATATACATATGATAGATGTTGTTATGCAAATATTTTTGGTATGGATTATGTGATGGATGCTATTGTGCATTATTATGGTATTATGTATTTACTTTCAGTACTTGGGTTACTGATATATGTATCATTATTGGTTTGTCCCTCGTGTGGGGAGGTCATGCCAAAGTTTTTTAGGGCCAAGTGTTGGTAAAATTGAAATAATCTTCCGTTATTTATTATAAAATAATCATTGTGTGATAATTAAACACTTGATTACGAACGGCCCTCACAGATGATCTTTGAATCGTGCTCCGATTTTTTGTTTTCCATGCTAGTAAAGATTCATCCATCTTGATGCAATAACCGGTTACTGATCGTCTACTCATCAAACAGGATCCCCAATCTGAATCGCAAGATGCCTTCAATGTGAATGAACTTTCTGATGACAGCAAGATACCAAGACCTGGATTAGTTTTCAAGTATCTTAGGACATTGTAAGCTGCATCCATATGTGAAGTTTTTGGATTATTCATAAACTGACTCAAGGTTTGAATAGCAAAACAAATGCCCGGCATTGTCTCTGTCAAATATACCAATCGTCCAATCAATTTTTGATATTGAGCTGGATCTTTCAACATATCATCTCTCACGTTTTCTTTCAAAGCGACCATATCATATTCTGGTGTTGTAATCTTTAAATTCTATTTCATTGGAGTGTCAAAAGGTTTTGATCCACTTATTCCTGCTTCTACAATTAGTTCGAGCACATACTTCCTTTGGTTCATCAAAACCCCACTCTTCGATCTATCAAGCTCTATTCCCAGAAAGTATTTCAAATGACCTAAATCATTAATCTGAATAACCGAATGAAGAAATCTCTTCAATTTGGATATAGAAGCATCATCATTTCTAGTGATCACAATGTCATCTATATAAAATATTAGGATCGTAATACTAGTTTCCTCATTTTTAACAAACAACGAATGATCAAGCTTCGATTGCCTAAAACCAGCATCATTCATGATTTTCCCAAACGTGTGATTCCATTGAATCGATGTTTGTCTAAGCCCATACAAGGATTTGAGCAATCTACAGACCTTGGACTCCCCCCGAATGTCAAATCCATGAGGCAATCATGTAAATCTCTTCATCTAAACTGTCTTGAATGAATGCATTTGTGACATCCATTTTGTGAAAAGACCACCGTAAAACAGCAGCAATATTTGACAAACATCGCACAGTAACTATTTTAGCAACCGGAGAAAAAGTATCCTGAAAATCAATCCCTAGGATTTGCGAGTGACCCTTTGCCACCAACATTGCTTTAGCGATCGATACTACCATCGGCATGATATTTCACTTTATACAGCCACGTATTCCCTATAGCCTTCTTACCATGAGGGTGGCTGGATTGTCTTCCTTTGAAGAGTAAGTTCATGCTTCAATCAATTTTGGAACAACTCGTTTCAAGTTTGTGTTGTTTCTTCGATTCTATAAAGTTTGAGTTGCTTCAAGATGTTGATTTGATAGTTTATTGTGCTTAATTTGGATGTGAATGATAATGATATATTAGATGATCAAGTTATTAAATTGATGGTTAAGATTCTTTCTCGGCATTCATTTACTTTGAAATTGTTTGATGTGATTCTGTCAGGAGATTTTAAGCTAGATGTCCGGGCGTGGACTACTATTTTACATTCATATTCACGTAGTGCGAAGTATGAGAAGGCGATAGCTTTATTTGGTATTATGAAGGATATAGGCTCATGTCCGACCATTGTTACTTACAATGTGATGCTGGATGTTTACGGGATAAAGGGGCAATCTCGAGATAAGGTTTTAGAGCTTTTGGATGATATGACTTATGAGGAGAGTGGGACTTGAATTTGATGAGTTCAATTGTAGTACTGTGATATCTGCATGTGCCATAGAAGGATTGTTGAAGGAAGCAAAGACTTTCTTTGATGATCTAAAGTTAAATGGTTATATTCCAGGAACCATTACTTATAATGATTTGCTTCAAGCATTTGGGAAGGCTGGAATTCATAGTGAGGCTTTGAATGTTTTGAAAGAAATGGAGGAGAATAATTGCCCACCTGAGTCGGTGACTTATAATGAGCATGTGGATATGCATATGTAAGGGCAGGCTTTCGTGAGGAAGGAGCTGCCTTGATAAGAACTTGCACACTTTGAGTCTGTGCCAAACTCCAATGGAATAATTTCACTAAATTTTTCAGAAGCTGAATGCTTTCCTCATACAAGGTTTACGAACATATCCTCTGGCATTTTCCCTCAGCAACCAAAATTAAAAAAAAAAACAGAAAAACAAGTGCAGCAACCAACCTAACAAATTGATAACAGAATGCAAAATAAGATTCCCTCTATAACACGTGATCTTCACTCATATCACGTAATCCCCCATCCATGCTGGCCATGAGTGCCTTCTTTCTATGTTTTCTCCTATGGGTTTTCTTCTTCGTTGGGTTCTGCATCTTTTTGTGACATGGGCTTCCTCTTTGCTAAGCAATCCTTTAGAAGCCCAATATTTAATTTGTTCCTCCAACACTACCTGGTCCAATTGGAGCGTTACAGGCTTATCACTCCACACACACCCCCCCCCCCCCCCCCCCCCCCCCACCACCAAATTAACCTTTTCCTCAAGGTTGAGTGTGTGATATAAAGAACAAAATTCATGAAAATTCTCCGAAGTTGCATCTTCGGGAAAGCTATCCGGTCATTGCACCAATAGTTGTTTGACCAACTGTTGGTTTAGAATGATAGTATGCATAGAAAGGATACCAATGGGAATACCAAGAGGTTTATTGTTGACGTTAATATTAGGCAAGGTGGCCACATGATGAGGTTGTTCTCCTCGGAACTCCTTGATTTGAGACACATGAAAAGTGGGATGAATACGACTCTCATCCGGCAACTTTATAGTATATGCCACTGATCCTATCTTAGCTGTAATCGGAAAAGGACCAAAATAGCGTTTACAAAGCTTGGAATGTTTTCTGGAAGCCACAGTGGTTTGTCTATATGGCTGAAGTTTGAGTAGAACCAATTCTCCCACCTGAACGTGCTTATCTTTCTTATGCTTGTCTGCACTTTGCTCATGCGTTGTTTTGCTCCTTGAAGATGCTTGCACAGTTGTTTTAAGATTTGGTCCCTGGTTAGTAAACTTTCTTCCACTATGTCCAAAGATGTGCTGCCTTTCAAATAAGTTGGAATAGTGGGAGGGGGCCATACACAGCTTGGAACGGTGTCATATTGATGACGGATTGGTAGTTGGTACTGTGATGGTACTCAGCCCATCCGAGGAAGGAAACCCATGAATTTGGGTGCTCGGCAGTGAACGACCTCAAATATTGCTCTAAGAAACGATTCAACACTTCCGTTTGCCCATCCTTTTGAGGATGATATGCAGAACTCATTTTTAACTCGTTCCCACAAGCTCAAATATTTTCTTCCAGAATTGGCTTATGAAAATAGGATCCCGATCAGATATAATGGATCGAGGTACCCCATGTAGCTTTATAATCATAGAACAAAATAGGTCGGGCACGTGACTGGTTGTGTGTGCTATTGGCAAAGGCCCAAAATTGGCATATTTAGATAATCGATCTATTACCACCAAAATGGATGTAGAACCTCTCGAACGTGGCAAACCAACGATAAAATGAACGTGGCAAACCAACGATAAAATCCATAGATAGCTCTTCCCAGATTTGATGTGGTATGTCTGTCGTCTGCAATATACCATAAGCTTTCTCTGTGGGCACTTTAGTAGTTTGACATTCATAGCATTTTGCCACAAATTCTTTCACCTCTTTTCTCATTCCTATCCAATAAATTGGCGGTCAACAGCATATAGATCCTCTTCACCCCTGCATGACCACTATGAAATTCCTTAATCATCTTCTGCTTCCACGTAGATTCTTTTCCCAAGAAATACCTTCTCTTATAGAACAATATCCCATCTTTGATCTGATAGGACGAATATGTGTTTCCTTCATCCGCACAAACCTGATGTATATCCAAAACTCTTTTAATGTTTTATTTTCTCGGACAAGGTCTTCTAAAAACATACCTTGGTCCAACGACTGATGTGAGCAACTTCGTCCTTTCTTTAACCTCTCCTTCATGAATTCGCGATAAGGAATCTGCCCCGGTGTTATCCTTACTCGATTTGTACTCAATCACAATTGATACCCGATTAACTTGGTCAAATAGTGTTGTTATTCTGGGGTCTGTATAATCTGTGAAAACAATTGCTTAAGACTTTTATGATCCGTAAGAATAATGAACTGATGGCCCAACAAATATTGCCTCCATTTAGCTATTGATTCTGTCACAGCATGTAACTCCCTTACATATGTGGATGCATTCTGCATCTTGATCCCCAATTTCTTACTGAAGAATGACAAGGGATGATTCTCTTGCATTAAGACCCCCCCTACCCCCACTTTTGATGCGTCTGTCTCAATAACAAATGGTTTAGAAAAATCTGGGAGCCTAAGAACAGGGGTGGCTGACATTCGCTCTTTGAGTTGTTAAAATGCTGCCTCTGCCTCCAATGTCCACTTGAATGAGTCTTTTTTTAATAAATTTTGATACCCGGGTAAAGATACCGGTGTGGTTTGGACCCGGACTCTACGGACTCGACTTGGGTATCATCAGAGACTGGCCCATTTAACTAGTCACATCCAATATTCTATCAACCCATTTGCCAATTAATTGGCCCATCTGATTAAGTTATTAAGGGCCCATTACCCTTACCCATTAACATTAATTAATAGCCCATTAAGAATAAAGATGAAGGGCATGAATTAAAGGGTGAAAAGGGGATTTTTTTGGGGGGTTTTGGTGAAGAACCTCTTCCAGAGATGAAGGCGGCTCGGCTGGTTCTAGACAGGATTTTTGATTTCCATTTTTCTTTCTTCCTCCATGGTTGCACAACAAGTCTTGTAAATTCTTGGTATTATAGTGAAGATTTAAACTGGACTAGGTCCCGTGGTTTTTCCCTTCGTGGTTTCCACGTAAAAAATCTTGATGTTCTTTTATTTTCACGTACAAATTCATTTGTTATCAAATCGAACCAAAAAATGAGGTAACAAATTGGCGCCGTCTGTGGGAAAATCAAGCGAAGACGTCGATTTTTTAGGGCAATTTACGATGGAACTCTGAGCTCTCTCCTCCTGGGGTTTTACCTCCACAACCCAGTCTTCAACTCAAAAAACGGCAGCAGGTGGGTGTTGCGACTGTGTTCGAGGCTTCGCTTTTGGCAACTCTAGGCGACGGGTTTCTCGTTCCGAGTGGTTTCGGTGGCACTGGGTCGTGGGCTTTGCAAGGTTGGCTCCGGGCGGCGAGTTCAGGGTTCTATGAGGTGGCGGCTGGGCTGTGTTGCCCATTGCTGGTTGCGTCGAAGCTGGAGGCAGCGGCTATGGCCGTGCGATTTTTTTACATTGGTACAAGAGTTGCTGGCCTTCGTCTTGGACCAGACCTAATGAGATTTAGCTCTGGAAGCTTGGTTTCTGAGAGTATGTGGCTGTTGCGGCAGCGAGTTTGTGACCTTCCGCTGGTTTGGGCGTGTACTTCAGCTCGGGGCAGCAGTCGTGGCCTTGCCATTTTGGGCGGTGCATGAACTGCTAGTCTGCATCTCATCTGATAAAAATGAGGAAGAAGACGACTCGCATCCTTCACTATTTGTCTGATCTTCTCGACTGGTTTAGGGTGGGGTTTGCGCAGCGGGCGGTGGAGCCAGGCGTTTAGGGTTTTTGTGCAGCGCAACTTTGTTAGCGGCACCACATGTACGGTCTGGGTCGTCTGATCTGGGCTTCCCGATTTGCATCTGGTATTATCATATATTGCTTATACATATATACTCGAAGGGAAGCTTTGATATTATCTTTTGTTCTGTGCTTCTTGCTAGATTATGTGTGATTTGATTGTTGCTCTATTTGGAGTTGAAGATGTTTTTTGTGTATTATTTGACTCGATCCTTCTCTGGATGTGAACAGCAATGCCCATGCACTCTGTTGCATACCATTTGTTTGATGGATTACCTAAGCTAATTATTATTTTTTTTGTTCAAGGCCGGTCGTCCTTCGGCTCGCTCTTGTACAACTATGGCACAAGGGACGGAATACACATACATATGTCAAACATTTACTTGCACTGAATTTCTTGGATTTTTGACATGCTGTGGATATTTATGTTACATTTTATCAATATGAACTTGTTACTGTTCAATTTGAAAGCTCAGCTCAGACCATTTGTCGTCTTAGTTTTAGTTGTTATGCCGTGAGGAGAAAAGGTCAAGAAAGCAATCACTTTTTAAGATTTATAAAAAATTAGCAGCATGCTTATGGTGGAGAATAATTATTATCGGTTGGACTTTGTCTAGGCGATTTGTTTTTTTTCTTCACTGTGGAAATTGAGCAGGTTGTCCCTATCTTCTAATTTTTCAGACTTTATGGGTTAAAATATATGTCTAGATTTGATTGAGGATCCCAAATTGATAGAAGTATCCATGTACTTGGGTTTTCGGGTGAAATGAATAGTAAGCTTAGATGGAATTCCTGAAGTGGGTTTTAATTGTGCCATGGTAGGCAGCTGTTAAGGTCTTATGGGCATTACATGTATATTTTTAAAAAAAATATATATGTCAATAGTTACAAGGCCAACCTATGATTTTACGACTTTATTATTACATTAGATTTTATTATTCTTGAG
The DNA here is from genome assembly GCA_907163345.1 of Haberlea rhodopensis. Lineage (NCBI taxonomy): Eukaryota > Viridiplantae > Streptophyta > Magnoliopsida > Lamiales > Gesneriaceae > Haberlea > Haberlea rhodopensis. Next base: position 6,742,912 of record CAJQUN010000017.1, read on the forward strand.
ATCATTTGAGAGAAACTATCAAGTGAACCTTAAAAGTATCAGTGATGATATGCCGTGTGATGTCCAAAGTTTTGAATATTCGCTACCTAATTTTGAACAGCTAGTGCTTGTGCCATTATAATATCTTATGGTGAGTTTCTCAAGTTCGGGATATTTTCCTTGTTATGTTCTTCTCTCTCCTTTTTTGTGTTTTATGGCAGGGCTCCATTCTACACCATGGGTCTTATTTTCATTGGACTTAAGGCACATTTCCGATTCAAAGTCTTGGCTCGGCCTCGGCCACCTTGGCCCTATTCAGCTATCCCGGGCATGCGATCTCGCAGTAAACCCCACATCAGAAGATCCGCTCGGGCATGCAATCTTGCAATAAGCCCCTATTATGACAGCTCGGGCATGCAATCTAGCAGTAAGCCCTATCATGACAGTGCGGGCATGCAATCTTGCAGTAAGCCCCTATTATATCAGCTCGGGCATGCGATCTCGCTGTAAGGCCTTATTCATCAGCTTTTGATCTTTATTTGATCCGGATTTTTGATTAACTTATTCGGATGTGGTGTAGTGGTATGGAGGTTCGGGAGTAGTGTGTGAGTGTGGGAGTTGAGATGTGGAGATATGTCATGGTCCGCCCAGACATGTGTGGCCATGGTCAGCCCAGGCACACGAGATGAGGAGAGAAAGTTAAGGTATCGCCCTGACTATGAAAGTTAAGGTACCCGCCCTGACTACGATGAAAGTTAAGGTATCGCCCTGACTATGAAAGTTAAGGTATCGCCCTGACTATGATGAAAGTTAAGGTACCGCCCTGACTACGATGAAAGTTAATGTATCGCCCTGACTATGCAAGTTAAGGTACCGCCCTGACTATGATGAAAGTTAAGGTACCGCCCTGACTATGATGAAAGTTAAGGTACCGCCCTGACTACGATGGAAGTTAAGGTATCGCCCTGACTATGAAAGTTAAGGTATCGCCCTGACTATGATGAAAGTTAAGGTACCGCCCTGACTACGATAAAAGTTAAGGTATCGCCCTGACTATGAAAGTTAAGGTATCGCCCTGACTATGAAAGTTAAGGTCCGCCCTGACTACTATGAAAGTTAAGGTCCGCCCTGACTACTATGAAAGTTAAGGTCCGCCCTGACTACTATGAAAGTTAAGGTCCGCCCTGACTATGAAAGCTAAGGTCCGCCCTGACTACTATGAAAGTTAAGGTCCGCCCTGACTACTATGAAAGTAAAGGTCAGCCCTGACTGGGAAAATTAAGTTTCGCCCAGGCACGATTTTATTGGATAGTCTGCCCCGGAGTTCGAATCAGACGAGAATCATTCGCTCATATTTATTATCTGGAGTCCATACCGGACAGGTCTTGTCTACTTATATTTATTCTCCGGGATCAGATGAGATGAGCTTTATTTGCTCAGCATTTTATCATCTCAAGAGCTCAAGTCATCTGTCACTTTGTAAATTCAGATGAGCTATATCTCCTACGCGCATTTATCATCCTTGAGTTCGGATGCTCTTTAGTTTGGGGAGTTCAGCTGAGTTTTATCTGCTCACTTCTAGTGATTATGTATGTCGGATGAACTTTATCTGCTTCGCATACCTATTAGCTCTGGAGTTCACGACGTACGGGCGGTATATGTTCGGTTTATTATGGGTGGAGCTCAGGTCGGGCGAGACTTATATGCTCGGTTTATTATCTTCGGAGTTCAGACAGGTCAGCCCTGCCCAGATAACAGGTCAGCCCTGTTTAAGACATAATTCTGTACTTAGAATTATTTCGAGATATTATTGCAGGTCAGCCATGCTAAGAGAACAGGTCAGCCCTGTTAAGATTTAATTCGGTACTTAGAATTATTTCTAGTTGTTATTGCAAGCCAGCCCTGCTAAGAGAACAGGTCAGCCATGTTTAAGATTTAATTCTGTACTTAGAATTATTTCGAGATATTATTGCAGGTCAGCCCTGCTAAGAGAACAGGTCAGCCATGTTAAGATTTAATTCTGTACTTAGAATTATTTCTAGTTGTTATTGCAGGTCAGCCCTGCCCAGATAACAGGTCAGCCTGTTAAGATTTAATTCTGTACTTAGAATTATTTCTAGTTGTTATTGCAGGTCAGCCCTGCACAGATAACAGGTCAGCATGTTAAGATTTAATTCTGTACTTAGAATTATTTCTAGTTGTTAATGCAGGTCAGCCCTATTTAAGATTTAACTCTGTAATTAGAATTATTTTGAGTTATTATTGTAGGTCCACCCTGCTAAGAAAACATGTCATCCTCAGTTTCGACACTCTGGAGTCTTATTTGCTCCATGTTGATTGTCTGGAGCTCGGCTATATCTATTCACGAAACGCATGAATACTGTTTTGTGACTTCAGACATGTGTCATTTGCTCGATATATCCTGTCTCCGGAGCTCATATCAACTTATTTACTCATCAATCGGCTCGGCATTACTTATGGAGCTCAGATCAGCCCGGATTTATTTGTTCTTTCTATGGATCAATTTTGGAGCTCATCTGTATTTTGTTTGCTCAGCACGTCATATTTATCAAGCTCTGGATGTCCAGATGTTTATTAGCCCTGGAGTTCGGCGAGTTTTATCTATGGAGTTCAGACGAGCATTATTTGCTCTTATCTATGACGGAGCTAAGATCAGGTCGGCCGAGCATTATTTACTTTATTTATCATGTGGAGTTCAGCTCATCTCGGACCAATATTATTAGCTCATATATATTTCTTCGGAGCTTAGATCGGGTTGGGCGAGCGTAGTTTGTTAGTACATATTCTCAGATCAGGTCGGGCGAGCAATATTTGTTCATATCAGATCGGATGGGTATTATTCTCTCATACATCATCTCTGGAGCTTATGTCGGGCGAGCTTTATTTGCTCAGGTCGGCTCAACCAAGATAAACATAGTCCGTATTTGTCTTATCTGCGCGGAATATTTCTTATTCCCGGAGTTCGGATATATGTTAATTTGCTTCTCAGCTCAGTTTTATCACCTCGGGGCTCCCGATCACCTTTGTCAGCTCGGAATTCTCGATTATAGTAACTTCAGTTCGGATTCCTACTGCCTAGTATGATATGCTCTTATTGACCGGAGCTCAGTGCTATGATTACTGTGAGACCCCGATATCTCAAGATACTAATAGGTGCGATTAAGAGAACTAAGCATTTCAATATCAGAGTATTTAATCGTGTTGACATTTTGAGCTTACAGTTCAAATGTACCCATAAAATTTTCAACAGATAATAGTTACATTTCTCAAAACAATAGGAGTGACACTATAGTTCTACTCTACTACTTGTAGAGACTACGCATAAGAACTCTGTCCTGCTATTGTAGTAGCACTCCTTACAGCTCAAAGTATCAGCCCCGACCCTAGTTCTCCTTAGCAAAAGCACCTACAAAGACAACCCCTAACACATGAGCACATAGCTATCCATATACAACACAATATGAATACGTAAGGCATAAATGCATAATCATAAATACAAAACACTTCCTGTATTTTCATCGCATTTACAATGCCTATTGGTTGTCCATGTACCACAATTCATAATCAAAACACTATATGAATGTATGGCTTCACTAATAAATGTCATGACATATCATCTCTTTTTCTTGAGTCAGTCATCATCAGTTATTTTAATGCTTCTTCGCTTTACAATCTCAAAACAAGCGGTATCTCATCCTCGCTTCTTCATACTAGCGGTATCTCATCATCGCTTAGTATGGTATACCCCGCCTCCATGTGCAAGCGAGCCTCCCCCCTCCCGCTCCACATTTTTAGCGGTCAAGCGTAAGCATTAAAACCTTCACTGTGATCACCCCTGACTCGTGGAATACACCTCTTTATTCCACATCACAATATGCAACAACAATGCATAATATGCAACAACAATGCATAATAACATGTATCAACTCTTAATGCATCACATTGCATTCATCATGTATCAAACAGACAAACATAAGTACATGTTACCGTTGGGATGCCCATACGTCGCTTACGTACCTTTCCAAAATGTAGTGTGTTGTGGGACTCTATCCCCTGCGCTGTGTAGCTGTCTGTGAAGGCTCTACACCAGTGTACAACACAATATTAGATGTCTCATTACAATCCAATATCAAAATTAAAACAAATTCCACATTTTAATAAAAAGAACACTATCGATCGATCGGTGAACTGTTTGAATTTTGGAAAAATGCTACGGCTTTTGCCGATCGATCGGTGTTCTTCACCGATCGATCGGTCGCTCTGTTTCAGCCCAGATTTCCGGAAACTCTTTAACACCGATATTTATGCCTCTTGATCTAACATGTAAGACATACCACATGCCAAACTCAACATGCTAGAAGTTACAATACACTACCCTGAGTGTATTGATATCAAATTTACACCCCAAACATAAACCCACATGCATAAACGTCGACCATTTACACAAGTACTCGATCAACATTTCTGGAAACAGGGCAACATTTTCATTCCCAGATTTCTTGAGTACTTCATTTCATGCTATAAAAACTACAACATATTTCATAAAGCATGCTCAAATATAAAACGTCCTGGGCTTGACAAGATACCATGCATGTACTCAAATCGAAGGTTCACCCTAAAACCCATCTAACATGCATAATATCACCTCCTCAAAATCACTCCCAGTCCACATTTTTCCCAGAAAAACAGGGCATACTCCTACCCAGATTTCCGAACACCTTACTTTACATGCTTATTTCCTCAACATAAAACATGTAATATACATAAGGAAAAATGCAGAGAGCTTCATAACAACACCATGTAAGCATTTAAATCGAAGGTTTTAAGAAACCTAAGCTAACATGCCATTTTTCACACCAATAAAAGTATGAACTCAACAACTAAATTTCAAACCCAGAAATGGTTTCTCACCCCTTTTTGCTCCGATTTTTAGAAGCTTTCCAAGCAATAAAAATGGAAGATCTCCTCCCTAAATTCCTTAGCAGCTGTTGGACGAATTTTGGGAGAGAATTGGAGTGATTTCAGACATGGAAGGGTTGGGTGAGAGATGGGACAAGGAGTATGGGCAAGCAGCTGGTAGCTGGCAGCAGGGCATGGGTCAAGGGGGGTGGTTGGGTGGTGGGTTATGTGATGTGTTATGTTTTGGTCCCGGTATTTAGCACGATGTATTAAAATATCCTCACATGATATTTTATAGTATTTTCTCAATAAAATACTTCAATTCCCATTTAAATATGCTTTTACCAAAACAATAATACACACCCCAAAATAATCATGCCACAACCCCAACATCCCAACATAGGTCGCATGCACCCCGAAATGTAACTCATCAACCATATTAATTCAACCCCATGAATTAACACTAAATCATCATAATATAAATAAATGATTAAAATCACATAATCATTTCGGGGATATCACAATACTCCCCTACTTATAAGATTTCGCCCTCGAAATCAGCCTGCACTTACCCAATATAAATAAAACATAAATCACATACCAGAAAACAGTTCTGGATAGTGCTGCACCATGTGTCGCTCCGTCTCCCACGTGGCCTCCTCGACACCCCTACGATCCCACTGAACCTTGATCATAGGAATAACTTTGTTTCTCAGCCTGCGATCTGCCCTATCCAAAATCCTGATAGGTCGCTCCACATAGGAAACATCGGACTCAATCTGCACCTCTGAAGGCTGCAACACATGTGAAGGATCCGGCTCATACTTCCTCAGCATAGACACATGGAATACATCGTGTATACCAGACAGAGAAGGCGGTAAAGCTAATCGGTACGCCAGAGTACCCACACGCTGTAAGATCTCATACGGTCCCACATATCTCGGGGACAACTTCCCCCGCATACCAAACCGTACTACGCCTCTGAAAGGTGAGATCTTCAGAAAGACTCTGTCGCCCAACTGAAACTCCAACGGCCTACGCCGCTGATTGGCATACGCTGTCTGTCTGTCCTGAGCTGCCTTCATCTTTTGCCTTATCACTTTCACCTTCTCTTCCATTTCCCGGATCAAATCTGGTCCTCCGACTGATTTGCGATCTACGTCATCCCAACACAAGGGTGACCTACAACGCCTACCATAGAGGGCCTGGAAAGGAGCCATCTGTATACTTGCCTGGTAGCTGTTGTTGTAAGAGAACTCCACCAAGGCTATCGAGTCCTGCCATGAAGTGTCGAACTCTAGCACACAAGCTCTCAACATATCTTTGAGCGTCTGTATTGTACGCTCGGTCTGTCCGTCCGTCTGAGGGTGATAGGCTGTGCTCAGCCTCAACTCTGTACCTAGAGCTGTCTGCAGACCCTCCCAAAAGTGAGATGTAAACCGCGGATCTCGATCAGACACAATCGAAACAGGGATCCCGTGCAGTCTCACCACATCTCTGATATATAACTGTGCCATCCTCAAGTACGTGAAGGTCATATAGTAGGGAATGAAATGAGCACTCTTAGTCAATCTGTCGACGACTACCCATATAGCATCGAAACCTGAAATAGTCCTCGGTAAGTGGGTCACGAAGTCCATGGATATGTGCTCCCACTTCCACTGTGGTATCTCCAAGCTCCTTAGCTCACCTCCAGGCTCTGCCTCTCAGCCTTCACCTGTTGAAAGATCAAACATCTCTTGACGAATGAGGTGACATCTTGTTTCATACGCCTCCACCAGAACTGGTTGCGTAGATCTTTATACATCTTCTTTCCGCCCGGGTGGACACTCATCCTGCTGCAATGAGCTCGCTGTAATATACCCTGACGCAACTCGGGTGTATCTGGAACCACCCATCTGTCGCCAAGTCTCAGAGAACCGTCCTCAGCCACTTTGAATCTTGATGGCTGACCTGAATGAACCACTGACATCCATCTCTGAACCTCTGCATCGGTCCCCTGAGCCTTCCTGATGTGATCATAAATAGCAGGCTCAGCTAACAAGGTCAAAACCTGTACTGGTGAAGTAGACACATCATAATCAAATCCCAAATGGCAGTAGGAGCCCAACATAGCTGATAGAAACATGGCATCCTCCGCTGTGCTCCTCACCTTCCGACTCAAAGCGTCGGCTGTCAAGTTTGCTTTCCCGGGATGGTATAGGATTTCACAATCATAATCCTTCAGCAGATCCATCCATCTCCTCTGCCTCATGTTCAGCTCAGCCTGTGTAAACAAGAACTTCAGGCTTTTGTGATCAGTGAAGATGGTGAATGAGGTACCGTATAAGTAGTGTCGCCATATCTTCAAGGCGAACACTATAGCTGCTAGCTCCAGATCATGGACCGGATACCTCGTCTCATGTGGCTTCAATTGTCTCGAAGCGTAAGCCACAACGTGCTTATCCTGCATCAGCACGCATCCTAAACCCTGAAGCGATGCGTCGGTATAGAGAACGAATCATTTGTTCTCCCTGGGAATTACCAAAACTGGCGCTGAAGTCAATCTGTGCTTCAACTCCTGGAAGCTCTGCTCACAAGTTTCCGACCAAAGAAATGGAACTCCCTTCTGAGTCAGCTGTGTAAGTGGCTTGGCGATCTTTGAGAAACCCTCGACGAAACGTCGGTAATAGCCAGCCAGTCCAAGAAAACTCGAATTTCACTGACTGAAGTAGGGGCAGACCAATCCGTAACTGCCTCTATCTTCCTCGGGTCTACTGATATCCCCTCTCGTGATATGATATGGCCCAAAAATGATACACTGCTCAGCCAAAACTCACACTTGCTGAGTTTGGCGTACAACTGATGATTTCTGAGAATCTGAAGTACTGTCCTCAAATGATCGGCATGTTCCTCCCACTCCTTGAGTATACGAGGATGTCATCAATGAATACGATCACAAACTGATTAAGGTACTGCTGAAATACTCTGTTCATCAAGCTCATAAAAACTGCAGGTGCATTTGTCACTCCGAATGGCATCACTAAGAACTCGTAGTGCCCATACCGAGTTCTAAAAGCCGTCTTTTGGACATCGCCAGCTATAACCCGCACCTGATGATAGCCGGACCTCAAGTCTATCTTCGAGTACACCTCTGTACCCTGAAGCTGATCGAACAGATCATCAATCCTCGGAAGTGGATACCTGTTCTTTACTGTGGCCTTGTTCAGTTGCCTGTAGTCAATGCACAGACGCATTGAACCATCCTTCTTTTTCACGAACAAGACTGGCGCACCCCAAGGCGATACACTAGGATGAATGTATCCCTTGTCGAGGAGCTCCTGTTACTGTACCTTCAGTTCTCTCAGCTCTGCCGGTGCCATCCTGTAAGGGGCACGAGAAATAGCAGAAGTCCCTGGCAGCAGCTCAATGGCGAACTCAACATCCCTGATAGGCGGAAACCCCGGAATCTCATCAGGGAACACATCAATGAATTCTGCCACAACTGGAATGTCATCGGCTCTCACTTCCTTTTCGTCCGATGCATCCATGGCATAAATAAGGTACCCAGTGTGGCCACGTTCCAATAACCGTGGCATCTTAACCGCTGAGATCACTGGAATCCTTGGACGAGAGCCGTCCCCATACAGAGTCCACTGGAACCCCTGATCAGATAGAAAACGTACCATCCTCTGTCGGCAATCTACCACAGCTCGGTATCTGCTCAACACATCATTGCCGATAATACAGTCAAAGTCTGCCATCTCTAACTGAATCGGATCGGCCTTCAGATCATTGCCCTCAAAATAAATGAGGCAATCAGATAACAGTCGGTCCGCAATCACATGCTTTCCCGTGGGTGTCGAGACCATGAGAGGTGTGGGTAACGGAGACGAGCACAAGTGGTGTCTCTCCACAAAAGCAACAGATACAAAAGAATGAGAAGCACCTGTATCTACCAAAATAAATGCAGGGTACGTAAATAAATGACACGTACCAGCAATGACCTCCTCCGGGGCTGCCTCAGCCTGCTCCCTAGTCAGTGCATACACTTTTCCCTGCGGTGGTCCTGTCGCCTGACCTCCCTGTGGTCGAGGCACAAACTGCTGCCTCGGTGGTGCCGTCCTAGCATCAAATCTTGGCCTATTCGGCCCTGAGTCTGCCTGACTTGCCCGATTGGGGCAATTCCGAGCTAAGTGGCCCACCTTGCCACAAACATAACAGCTTCGGCAGTCACGTGACAAGTGAAATCCTCCACAGCGGTCACACATGTCCCGTCCTGCCTTACTCCCCTGTGTAGGTCCTCGATTGCTCTGCTTCTGACTCTGAGATTTCTTCCCGCTAAATCTGGAAGATGATGAGGCTCCACGAGCCTTGAACTGATCCCCTCGTGGTTTCAAACTATCAGTAACAGGCTTCTGTGATGGCACGGAAGGGGGTATAGCGTCTTTATACGCTCCCACAGCAATCTCTGCCAGCTCTGCCCGTGTCAGGGCGTCATCAAAAGAGCTGGGGTTGTTGGAGACAACCCGGTCAAATAGTTCTGGCCTCAGTCCCTTCAGGAAATGCCTCATCTTTGCATGGCTGCTCACAGCGATATGGGGGACATACCTCAACAGTGAGGAATACTGCAAAGCAAAGTCTGAAACTGACATGTTGCCCTGCTTCAAATTAGTGAACTCGTCCTCCTTGACTTGTCTGGCAGCGGCAGAAAAATACCGGTTAAGAAACCGGGTCCTGAATACAGTCCAGTCCACTACCATACCTTGAGCCCTCAGCTCCATCACAGTGGTCTTCCACCACATAGAAGGCTTCTTCGCCATCTGAAACTCGGCTAACCTCAGCCATGCGGTACGTGCACAGGAGCAGTCACAAGTATCTGCTCTATCCGTTCTAGCCACACTTCGGCCCCTTCTCCAGACTCGGTCCCCTCAAACATGGGTGGACAGAAGTTCAGAAACTGTGTCAAACTGAGCTCCCCTGGTAATAACATCTGTGCACTGGGCTCCACTCCTACAGCAGGTGGCGGTAAAGGATTCATATGAGCAACCCTAGCATTCATACTGCCCATATCCCCTACCTCTTCATTGAGGTTCTCCGGGTTAATAGCCGTCATGCTGCAACACAAGAGTTAACAACAATACCAAAAGCAGTTCATAGTATAAGCCGTTAGATAACATGACTATCATATTCAAAGCATGTTAGTATAACACTTATACAAAAATATGCATCATAACATGCCCAACAATGAATACCTAACCAACTTGTCTCTAAAGGCTACCCTTCACTCTTCCCTGGTTATCTAACCACTGCTCTGATACCACTAAATGTGAGACCCCGATATCTCAAGATACTAATAGGTGCGATTAAGAGAACTAAGCATTTCAATATCAGAGTATTTAATCGTGTTGACATTTTGAGCTTACAGTTCAAATGTACCCATAAAATTTTCAACATATAATAGTTACATTTCTCAAAACAATAGGAGTGACACTATAGTTCTAGTCTACTACTTGTAGAGACTACGCATAAGAACTCTGTCCTGCTATTGTAGTAGCACTCCTTACAGCTCAAAGTATCAGCCCCGACCCTAGTTCTCCTTAGCAAAAGCACCTACAAAGACAACCCCCAACACATGAGCACATAGCTATCCACATACAACACAATATGAATACGTAAGGCGTAAATGCATAATCATAAATACAAAACACTTCCTGTATTTTCATCGCATTTACAATGCCTATTGGTTGTCCCTGTACCACAATTCATAATCAAAACACTATATGAATGTATGGCTTCACTAATAAATGTCATGACATATCATCTCTTTTTCTTGAGTCGGTCATCATCAGTTATTTTAATGCTTCTTCGCTTTACAATCTCAAAACAAGCGGTATCTCATCCTCGCTTCTTCATACTAGCGGTATCTCATCATCGCTTAGTATGGTATACCCCGCCTCCATGTGCAAGCGAGCCTCCCCCCTCCCGCTCCACATTTTTAGCGGTCAAGCGTAAGCATTAAAACCTTCACTGTGATCACCCCTGACTCGTGGAATACACCTCTTTATTCCACATCACAATATGCAACAACAATGCATAATATGCAACAACAATGCATAATAACATGTATCAACTCTTAATGCATCACATTGCATTCATCATGTGTCAAACAGACAAACATAAGTACATGTTACCGTTGGGATGTCCGTACGTCGCTTACGTACCTTTCCAAAATGTAGTGTGTTGTGGGACTCTATCCCCTGCGCTGTGTAGCTGTCTGTGAAGGCTCTACACCAGTGTACAACACAATATTAGATGTCTCATTACAATCCAATATCAAAATTAAAACAAATTCCACATTTTAATAAAAAGAACACTACCGATCGATCGGTGAACTGTTTGAATTTTGGAAACATGCTACGGCTTTTGCCGATCGATCGGTGTTCTTCACCGATCGATCGGTCGCTCTGTTTCAGCCCAGATTTCCGGAAACTCTTTAACACCGATATTTATGCCTCTTGATCTAACATGTAAGACATACCACATGCCAAACTCAACATGCTAGAAGTTACAATACACTACCCTGAGTGTATTGATATCAAATTTACACCCCAAACATAAACCCACATGCATAAACGTCGACCATTTACACAAGTACTCGATCAACTTTTCTGGAAACAGGGCAACATTTTCATTCCCAGATTTCTTGAGTACTTCATTTCATGCTATAAAAACTACAACATATTTCATAAAGCATGCTCAAATATAAAACGTCCTGGGCTTGACAAGATACCATGCATGTACTCAAATCGAAGGTTCACCCTAAAACCCATCTAACATGCATAATATCACCTCCTCAAAATCACTCCCAGTCCACATTTTTCCCAGAAAAACAGGGCATACTCCTACCCAGATTTCCGAACACCTTACTTTACATGCTTATTTCCTCAACATAAAACATGTAATATACATAAGGAAAAATGCAGAGAGCTTCATAACAACACCATGTAAGCATTTAAATCGAAGGTTTTAAGAAACCTAAGCTAACATGCCATTTTTCACACCAATAAAAGTATGAACTCAACAACTAAATTTCAAACCCAGAAATGGTTTCTCACCCCTTTTTGCTCCCATTTTTAGAAGATTTCCAAGCAATAAAAATGGAAGATCTCCTCCCTAACTTCCTTAGCAGCTGTTGGACGAATTTTGGGAGAGAATTGGAGTGATTTCAGACATGGAAGGGTTGGGTGAGAGATGGGACAAGGAGTATGGGCAAGCAGCTGGTAGCTGGCAGCAGGGCATGGGTCAAGGGGGGGTGGTTGGGTGGTGGGTTATGTGATGTGTTATGTTTTGGTCCCGGTATTTAGCACGATGTATTAAAATATCCTCACATGATATTTTATAGTATTTTCTCAATAAAATACTTCAATTCCCATTTAAATATGCTTTTACCAAAACAATAATACACACCCCAAAATAATCATGCCACAACCCCAACATCCCAACATATGTCGCATGCACCCCGAAATGTAACTCCTCAACCATATTAATTCAACCCCATGAATTAACACTAAATCATCATAATATAAATAAATGATTAAAATCACATAATCATTTCGGGGATATCACAATACTCCCCTACTTATAAGATTTCGCCCTCGAAATCAGCCTGCACTTACCCAATATAAATAAAACATAAATCACATACCAGAAAACAGTTCTGGATAGTGCTGCACCATGTGTCGCTCCGTCTCCCACGTGGCCTCCTCGACACCCCTACGATCCCACTGAACCTTGATCATAGGAATAACTTTGTTTCTCAGCCTGCGATCTGCCCTATCCAAAATCCTGATAGGTCGCTCCACATAGGAAACATCGGACTCAATCTGCACCTCTGAAGGCTGCAACACATGTGAAGGATCCGGCTCATACTTCCTCAGCATAGACACATGGAATACATCGTGTATACCAGACAGAGAAGGCGGTAAAGCTAATCGGTACGCCAGAGTACCCACACGCTGTAAGATCTCATACGGTCCCACATATCTCGGGGACAACTTCCCCCGCATACCAAACCGTACTACGCCTCTGAAAGGTGAGATCTTCAGAAAGACTCTGTCGCCCAACTGAACCTCCAACGGCCTACGCCGCTGATTGGCATACGCTGCCTGTCTGTCCTGAGCTGCCTTCATCTTTTGCCTTATCACTTTCACCTTCTCTTCCATTTCCCGGATCAAATCTGGTCCTCCGACTGATTTGCGATCTACGTCATCCCAACACAAGGGTGACCTACAACGCCTACCATAGAGGGCCTCGAAAGGAGCCATCTGTATACTTGCCTGGTAGCTGTTGTTGTAAGAGAACTCCACCAAGGCTATCGAGTCCTGCCATGAAGTGTCGAACTCTAGCACACAAGCTCTCAACAAATCTTCGAGCGTCTGTATTGTACGCTCGGTCTGTCCGTCCGTCTGAGGGTGATAGGCTGTGCTCAGCCTCAACTCTGTACCTAGAGCTGTCTGCAGACCCTCCCAAAAGTGAGATGTAAACCGCGGATCTCGATCAGACACAATCGAAACAGGGATCCCGTGCAGTCTCACCACATCTCTGATATATAACTGTGCCATCCTCAAGTACGTGAAGGTCATACAGTAGGGAATGAAATGAGCACTCTTAGTCAATCTGTCGACGACTACCCATATAGCATCGAAACCTGAAACAGTCCTCGGTAAGTGGGTCACGAAGTCCATGGATATGTGCTCCCACTTCCACTGTGGTATCTCCAAGCTCCTTAGCTCACCTCCAGGCCTCTGCCTCTCAGCCTTCACCTGTTGACAGATCAAACATCTCTTGACGAATGAGGTGACATCTTGTTTCATACGCCTCCACCAGAACTGGTTGCGTAGATCTTTATACATCTTCTTCCCGCCCGGGTGGACACTCATCCTACTGCAATGAGCTCGCTGTAATATACCCTGACGCAACTCGGGTGTATCTGGAACCACCCATCTGTCGCCAAGTCTCGGAGAACCGTCCTCAGCCACTTTGAATCTCGATGGCTGACCTGAATGAACCACTGACATCCATCTCTTAACCTCTGCATCGGTCCCCTGAGCCTTCCTGATGTGATCATAAATAGCAGGCTCAGCTAACAAGGTCAAAACCTGTACTGGTGAAGTAGACACATCATAATCAAATCCCAAATGGCAGTAGGAGCCCAACATAGCTTATAGACACATGGCATCCTCCGCTGTGCTCCTCACCTTCCGACTCAAAGCGTCGGCTGTCAAGTTTGCTTTCCCGGGATGGTATAGGATTTCACAATCATAATCCTTCAATAGATCCATCCATCTCCTCTGCCTCATGTTCAGCTCAGCCTGTGTAAACAAGAACTTCAGGCTTTTGTGATCAGTGAAGATGGTGAATGAGGTACCGTATAAGTAGTGTCGTCATATCTTCAAGGCGAACACTATAGCTGCTAGCTCTAGATCATGGACCGGATACCTCGTCTCATGTGGCTTCAATTGTCTCGAAGCGTAAGCCACAACGTGCTTATCCTGCATCAGCACGCATCCTAAACCCTGACGCGATGCGTCAGTATAGAGAACGAATCATTTGTTCCCCCTGGGAATTACCAAAACTGGCGCTGAAGTCAATCTGTGCTTCAAATCCTGGAAGCTCTGCTCACAAGTTTCCGACCAAAGAAATGGAACTCCCTTCTGAGTCAGCTGTGTAAGTGGCTTGGCGATCTTTGAGAAACCCTCGACGAAACGTCGGTAATAGCCAGCCAGTCCAAGAAAACTTCGAATTTCACTGACTGAAGTAGGGGCACACCAATCCATAACTGCCTCTATCTTCCTCGGGTCTACTGATATCCCCTCTCGTGATATGATATGGCCCAAAAATGATACACTGCTCAGCCAAAACTCACACTTGCTGAGTTTGGCGTACAACTGATGATTTCTGAGAATCTGAAGTACTGTCCTCAAATGATCGGCATGTTCCTCCTCACTCCTTGAGTATACGAGGATGTCATCAATGAATACGATCACAAACTGATCAAGGTACTGCTGAAATACTCTGTTCATCAAGCTCATAAAAACTGCAGGTGCATTTGTCACTCCGAATGGCATCACTAAGAACTCGTAGTGCCCATACCGAGTTCTAAAAGCCGTCTTTTGGACATCGCCAGCTCTAACCCGCACCTGATGATAGCCGGACCTCAAGTCTATCTTCGAGTACACCTCTGTACCCTGAAGCTGATCGAACAGATCATCAATCCTCGGAAGTGGATACCTGTTCTTTACTCTGGCCTTGTTCAGTTGCCTGTAGTCAATGCACAGACGCATTGAACCATCCTTCTTTTTCACGAACAAGACTGGCGCACCCCAAGGCGATACACTAGGACGAATGTATCCCTTGTCGAGGAGCTCCTGTAACTGTACCTTCAGTTCTCTCAGCTCTGCCGGTGCCATCCTGTAAGGGGCACGAGAAATAGCAGAAGTCCCTGGCAGCAGCTCAATGGCGAACTCAACATCCCTGATAGGCGGAAACCGCGGAATCTCATCTGGGAACACATCAATGAATTCTGCCACAACTGGAATGTCATCGGCTCTCACTTCCTTTTCGTCCGATGCATCCATGGCATAAATAAGGTACCCAGTGTGGCCACGTTCCAATAACCGTGACATCTTAACCGCTGAGATCACTGGAATCCTTGGACGAGAGCCGTCCCCATAAAAAGTCCACTGGAACCCCTGATCAGATAGAAAACGTACCATCCTCTGTCGGCAATCTACCACAGCTCGGTATCTGCTCAACACATCAATGCCGATAATACAGTCAAAGTCTGCCATCTCTAACTGAATCAGATCGGCCTTCAGATCATTGCCCTCAAAATAAATGAGGCAATCAGATAACAATCGGTCCGCAATCACATGCTTTCCCGTGGGTGTCGAGACCATGAGAGGTGTGGGTAACAGAGACGAGCACAAGTGGTGTCTCTCCACAAAAGCAACAGATACAAAAGAATGAGAAGCACATGTATCTACCAAAATAAATGCAGGGTACGTAAATAAATGACACGTACCAGCAATGACCTCCTCCGGGGCTGCCTCAACCTGCTCCCTAGTCAGTGCATACACTTGTCCCTGCGGTGGTCCTGTCGCCTGACCTCCCTGTGGTCGAGGCACAAACTGCTGCCTCGGTGGTGCCGTCCTAGCATCAAATCTTGGCCATTCGGCCCTGAGTCTGCCTGACTTGCCCGATTGGGGCAATTCCGAGCTAAGTGGCCCACCTTGCCACAAACATAACAGCTTCGGCAGTCACGTGACAAGTGAAATCCTCCACAGCGGTCACACCTGTCCCCTCCTGCCTTACTCCCCTGTGTAGGTCCTCGATTGCTCTGCTTCTGACTCTGAGATTTCTTCCCGCTAAATCTGGAAGATGATGAGGCTCCACGAGCCTTGAACTGATCCCCTCGTGGTTTCAAACTATCAGTAACAGGCCTCTGTGATGGCACGGAAGGGGGTATAACGTCTTTATACGCTCCCACAGCAATCTCTGCCAGCTCTGCCCGTGTCAGGGCGTCATCAAAATAACTGGGGTTGTTGGAGACAACCCGGTCAAATAGTTCTGGCCTCAGTCCCTTCAGGAAATGCCTCATCTTTGCATGGCTGCTAACAGCGATATGGGGGACATACCTCAACAGTGAGTAATACTGCAAAGCAAAGTCTGAAACTGACATGTTGCCCTGCTTCAAATTAGTGAACTCGTCCTCCTTGACTTGTCTGGCAGCGGCAGAAAAATACCGGTTAAGAAACCGGGTCCTGAATACAGTCCAGTCCACTACCATACCTTGAGCCCTCAGCTCCATCACAGTGGTCTTCCACCACATAGAAGGCTTCGTCGCCATCTGAAACTCGGCTAACCTCAGCCATGCGGTACGTGCACAGGGCGCAGTCACAAGTATCTGCTCTATCCGCTCTAGCCACTCTTCGGCCCCTTCTCCAGACTCGGTCCCCTCAAACATGGGTGGACGGAAGTTCAGAAACTGTGTCAAACTGAGCTCCCCTGGTAATAACATCTGTGCACTGGGCTCCACTCCTACAGCAGGTGGCGGTAAAGGATTCATATGAGCAACCCTAGCATTCATACTGCCCATATCCCCTACCTCTTCATTGAGGTTCTCCGGGTTAATAGCCGCCATGCTGAACACAAGAGTTAACAACAATACCAAAAGCAGTTCATAGTATAAGCCGTTAGATAACAAGAGTATCATATTCAAAGCATGTTAGTATAACACTTATACAAAAATATGCATCATAACATGCCCAACAATGAATACCTAACCAACTTGTCTCTAAAGGCTATCCTTCACTCTTCCCTGGTTATCTAACCACTGCTCTGATACCACTAAATGTGAGACCCCGATATCTCAAGATACTAATAGGTGTGATTAAGAGAACTAAGCATTTCAATATCAGAGTATTTAATCGTGTTGACATTTTGAGCTTACAGTTCAAATGTACCCATAAAATTTTCAACAGATAATAGTTACATTTCTCAAAACAATAGGAGTGACACTATAGTTCTACTCTACTACTTGTAGAGACTACGCATAAGAACTCTGTCCTGCTATTGTAGTAGCACTCCTTACAGCTCAAAGTATCAACCCCGACCCTAGTTCTCCTTAGCAAAAGCACCTACAAAGACAACCCCCAACACATGAGCACATAGCTATCCATATACAACACAATATGAATACGTAAGGCGTAAATGCATAATCATAAATACAAAACACTTCCTGTATTTTCATCGCATTTACAATGCCTATTGGTTGTCCCTGTACCACAATTCATAATCAAAACACTATATGAATGTATGGCTTCACTAATAAATGTCATGACATATCATCTCTTTTTCTTGAGTCAGTCATCATCAGTTATTTTAATGCTTCTTCGCTTTACAATCTCAAAACAAGCGGTATCTCATCCTCGCTTCTTCATACTAGCGGTATCTCATCATCGCTTAGTATGGTCACTGTGATCACCCCTGACTCGTGGAATACACATCTTTATTCCACATCACAATATGCAACAACAATGCATAATATGCAACAACAATGCATAATAACATGTATCAACTCTTAATGTATCACATTGCATTCATCATGTGTAAAACAGACAAACATAAGTACATGTTACCGTTGGGATGCCCGTACGTCGCTTACGTACCTTTCCAAAATGTAGTGTGTTGTGGGACTCTATCCCCTGCGCTGTGTAGCTGTCTGTGAAGGCTCTACACCAGTGTACAACACAATATTAGATGTCTCATTACAATCCAATATCAAAATTAAAACAAATTCCACATTTTAAAAAAAAGAACACTACCGATCGATCGGTGAACTGTTTGAATTTTGGAAAAATGCTACGGCTTTTGCCGATCGATCGGTGTTCTTCACCGATCGATCGGTCGCTCTGTTTCAGCCCAGATATTTATGCCTCTTGATCTAACATGTAAGACATACCACATGCCAAACTCAACATGCTAGAAGTTACAATACACTACCCTGAGTGTATTGATATCAAATTTACACCCCAAACATAAACCCACATGCATAAATGTCGACCATTTACACAAGTACTCGATCAACTTTTCTGGAAACAGGGCAACATTTTCATTCCCAGATTTCTTGAGTACTTCATTTCATGCTATAAAAACTACAACATATTTCATAAAGCATGCTCAAATATAAAACGTTCTGGGCTTGACAAGATACCATGCATGTACTCAAATCGAAGGTTCGCCCTAAAACCCATCTAACATGCATAATATCACCTCCTCAAAATCACTCCCAGTCCACATTTTTCCCAGAAAAACAGGGCATACTCCTACCCAGATTTCCGAACACCTTACTTTACATGCTTATTTCCTCAACATAAAACATGTAATATACATAAGGAAAAATGCAGAGAGCTTCATAACAACACCGTGTAAGCATTTAAATCGAAGGTTTTAAGAAACCTAAGCTAACATGCCATTTTTCACACCAATAAAATATGAACTCAACAACTAAATTTCAAACCCAGAAATGGTTTCTCACCCCTTTTTGCTCCGATTTTTGGAAGCTTTCCAAGCAATAAAAATGGAAGATCTCCTCCCTAACTTCCTTAGCAGCTGTTGGAAGAATTTTGGGAGGGAATTGGAGTGATTTCAAACATGGAAGGGTTGGGTGAGAGATGGGACAAGGAGTATGGGCAAGCAGCTGGTAGCTGACAGCAGGGCATGGGTCAAGGGGGGGTGGTTGGGTGGTGGGTTATGTGATGTGTTATGTTTTGGTCCCGGTATTTTGCACGATGTATTAAAATATCCTCACATGATATTTTATAGTATTTTCTCAATAAAATACTTCAATTCCCATTTAAATATGCTTTTACCAAAACAATAATACACACCCCAAAATAATCATGCCACAACCCCAACATCCCAACATATGTCGCATGCACCCCGAAATGTAACTCCTCAACCATGTTAATTCAACCCCATGAATTAACACTAAATCAACATAATATAAATAAATGATTAAAATCACATAATCATTTCGGGGATATCACAATTACACCAGTTACTCGTATGGGTTCTACGAGCCGCCTACTTTATCAAGGATCGGTATTCGAACTGTCATGGCTCTACCGACAGCATGACTTGGGAACTCGGCATGGCGAGGGTCACATCATGATTTGGCATTTAAAGGACTACCGATCCGGCTCCTCACGTAACCAGTTGGAGTCGATACAGCGCTACTCTAGCTCGACTAGAGGGGGATACTCATGATACCCCGATATCTGGTGCGGCTTGGACCCGAACCCTATTAGCTCGACTCGGTCTCATAAGAACGAGTGATCCGTGGCCCCTTATGCTTAGGGCTCATTTTATTAACTATTTATCTTGGCCCATCTACCTTGGCCCGCATTTGGGGCCCATTGCCCATCTTCAATTAATTGTGAAGGCCCACTATGGGAGCCCATTAAGGGTGATATAAGATTAATGAAACAGTAGGTTATTGGCATGGGAGAATTTTGGGATCGCCTCTTCTCTTCCAGACAGGGGGTCTTCGGCTCTTCTTCTTCAGAGTTCTCTGATTTTTGCCTCTTCCATTTTTGTAAAGAAAGAAACCACCATTGTAAATTCTTATTCATAGTGAAGATTCAACCTGGACTAGGTCCCGTGGTTTTTCCCTTCAGGGTTTCCACGTAAAAAATCTCGATGTTTATTTATTTTTCATATACAAATTCATTGTTACAAGATCGAACCAAAAAATGAGGCAACAATCATGATACCCCGATATCTGGTGCGGCTTGGACCCGAACCCTATTAGCTCGACTCGGTCTCATAAGAACGAGTGATCTGTCACCCCTTATGCTTAGGGCCCATTTTATTAACTATTTATCTTGGCCCATCTACCTTGGCCCGCATTTGGGGCCCATTGCCCATCTTCAATTAATTGTGAAGGCCCACTATGGGAGCCCATTAAGGGTGATATAAGATTAATGAAACAGTAGGTTATTGGCATGGGAGAATTTTGGGATCGCCACTTCTCTTCCAGACAGGGGGTCTTCGGCTCTTCTTCTTCAGAGTTCTCTGATTTTTGCTTCTTCCATTTTTGTAAAGAAAGAAACCACCATTGTAAATTCTTATTCATAGTGAAGATTCAAACTGGACTAAGTCCCGTGGTTTTTCCCTTCGGGGTTTCCACTTAAAAAATCTCGATGTTTATTTATTTTTCATATACAAATTCATTGTTACAAGATCGAACCAAAAAATGAGGTAACAAATTTGTTAATGGAGCCGTAATGGTAGCATAGTCAGCAACAAAACACCGATAGTATCTTGTGAGCCCAATGAATCCTCGTAATTGTTTGAGATTTTTAGGTTGTGGCCATTGAACCATAGCTTCCACCTTCTTCGGATCGGCTAATACACCTCCTTGTGTGTCCAAGTGTCCCAAATATTCAATGGTTGTTTGAAAGCATTGACACTTCCCCAATTTTGCATAAAACTTGCTGCTTCTTAAACATGCTAATACTTGTTTCAAGCGTTCACAGTGTGCTCTGAATGAATATAAATTAAGATGTCATCAAAAAATACAAAATCTCCACGTGCCGTCTTTTTTTAACCAACACCACTGGTGACGAATATGGGCTCGTGCTTGGTCTAATGAATCCTCTTCCCGATAACACTTGGAAGATTTCTTCCGTGGTATCCTTCTGGAATTATGATACCTATAAGGACGTACATTGACAGGATGTGAGCCGGGAATCAAATGGATACGGTGATCAATCAGCCTGTGAGGTGGCAAAGCTTTGGGTTCTTAAAACACATCATCATACAAATCCAGAATGAATTTCCCTTGTTCGGGCAGCTTTGATTGTTTTTCCTGCTTCCCTCACCATAAACTTCATCAGACAGTTGGGTAGCAAAGGATTCCCTCATAATAGAGTATAAGGATGTAATAGCAGCTTTGGAAATCAAGGCACAGAGTGTTGTAAGACACCGAATTGGGTGCAAATAGTTTGTTCCCCTGTAGACGGATACATTGCCCTTTCCAAGAAAACTCCATGGTTAATGCTTCGTGGTCATGAAGACACGGACCCAAAGTTCTCAGCCACTGCATTCCCAGCACTACATCCAAGCCCCAAATAGTCAAGATGTACAAATCGATCAAGAAATCATGACCCTACAAACTCAACACCACTCGAGGACAGATTTTTTCACACAGTAAGCACTGTCCATTGCCCATATAGACATGAAATGTTCTGGTTGTGTGCTCAATTTTTAATTTGTCAACTAGTCCTTCTTGAATGAAATTGTAATGGCTACCAGTATCTATTAAAACTTCAATAGGTACCTGATGATGCAATGTCGTAATTCAGAAAATGCGGGGATTGGTAGTATAGGTGAGGGCATGTAAGTTCACTTCTGTTTCCGAATTTTGTTCATCATTAGCTACTGTATCCGAGATGTTTTCCTCCTCTACAGTAGCTAAGTCATTTTCATCTCCCATGAGGACCATCACCCGATTCTTGCATCGATGGTTAGCGTTAAATTTCTCATCACACGTAAAACATATCCCCTTATCTCTTTTTTCCTGAATCTCAGCACGGCTCAATCTTTTAAAAGGTATCCTATGATTTGCCGATGCATGGGAAGTCGGAGCCTTGCACGATACTGGTATTGGCTGGGCAGAATGACCCGTAGGCCACGAGGTAGCCAACAGTTTCGCCTGTACCACGGTAGTTGATCGGGAATTTTCACGCAGTACACTTCCCCTTAAATCATCATTTCTTACTTCATATAACTGGGCTTTCAACGTGGCTTCATTCAGCGAAGTGGGTGGATTCATCAACAACTCCCTTCGGATGTCCAGTTTGAGTCCCCACATAAAGAAATTGAGAAACATAGACTCCGCAACACCTACAATCCGATTCATCAGCTCTTCAAACTCTGCCAGATATTTCGCAACTCTATCCGTTTGAATTAACTTGGATATTCGTCCGAGTGGATCATCGTAAGGAGATGTTCCAAATAAGGTTTTCAAGGCCAATAAAAAGTGATCCCAGTTCCGAAGATTCCCATTTCTATCGATCCATTGGTACCAAGTAGTTGCCTCCTTTTCTACATGGAAGGCGACAATAGCTTGTGTCCTTTTGGAATATCATATAGTGAAAAGTATTTTTCTATCTTGTAAATCCAGTTATGTACGTCGTCCCCATTAAATCTGGGTATGTCCATCCTCAGTCCCTTGAGATAAGGAGTGAGATTCAACTCCTCATCTTCATTTTTCTGACTGATTTCTCCTTCGAACTGAGATTGATCCTCCGCCACCCCTTTATCTTTCGATATTGTTTGCATCTTCCGATCAAGTTGACTAAATCGTGAATCCATGGTCTCCATGTACTGCTCCAACATCTTGGTGTAACTTTGAAATTGGGCATCGGCATGTTGTTTGAAATTTGATTCCAGTTGCCTCATTGCTTCTGCTACTTCCTCATTCCTCATTTTCACCTCTCACCAAGAGCACCTTGATAAGAACTTGCACACTTTGAGTCTGTGCCAAACTCCAATGGAATAATTTAACTAAATTTTGCAGTAGCTTAATGCTTTCCTCATACAAGGTTTACGTACATATACTCTTGCATTTTTCCTCAGCAACAAAAAAAAAAAAAATAGAAAAACAACTGCAGAAACTAACCTAACAAATTTATAACAGAATGCAAAGTAAGAATCCCTCTATAACACGTGCTCTTCACTCATATCACGTAATCCCCCATCCATGATGGCCGTGCGTGCCTTCCCGCCCGTTCTTTCTGTGTTTTCTCCTATGGGTTTTCTTCTTCATTGGGCTATTTGCTAGGTAATCCTTTAGAAGCCCAATATTTAATTTTGTTCCTCCAACATTACCTGGTCCAATTGGAGTGTTATCATGCCTTAATTGGCACCATGACACAGAAGGGTATACTGCTGAACGCCGTCAGTTATACTACTTTGAGTGACACATATGGAAAAGCTAGAAAGGAGGATAGAGCGTTGAGTTTTTTTCAAATTAATGAAGGAATCTGGCAGTGTCCCGAATGTGTGTACTTATAATTCTATTCTTGGGATGCTCGGTAAGAAGTCACGAACTGAAACGATGATGGAAATAGTGAGCGATATGAAATCCAATGGTTGTCCACCATATCGTGTCACTTGAAACACCCTTCTTGCTATGTGTGGCAACAGAGGGATGCACAACTATGTTAATCGTGTTTTCCAAGAGACAAAGAATTGTGGCTTTGAGCCAGATCGAGGTACTTTTAATCATTGCTAAGTGCATATGGTATGAATGACGGAAAAATGTACAATGAGATGATTTAAGTAGGATATACTCCATGTATCGCCACTTACAATGCACTTCTAAATGCCTTGGCTCGCAGAGGAGATTAAAGGGCGGCTGAGTCCGTCCTTCTAGACATGAGAAAGAAGAGTTTCAAGCCCAACGAAAACCTCATACTCGTTGATGCTCCATTGCTACTCAAAAGGAGGAAATGTGAGAGGCATAGAAAATATTGCTAAAGAATATATTTCCCAGCCGGATGCTTTTGAGAACTCTAATTATTGCAAATTTTAAGTGTATATCACTCTCAGGCATGGAGAGAGCGTTTCAAGAATTCTTGAAAAGTGTGCACATACCCGATTTGGTGCTCTCAATTCCATGCTTTCCATTTTTGCTCGTAACCGGATGTATGAACGAGCTCACAATATGCTACATCTGATTCAAGAAAATGGGTTGCAGCAGGATCTTGTCACCTATAATAGCTTGATGGACTGGCGGTCACTATTGGAGAGCACAACGGGTATTAGAAATCTAAGGTCTGTGGGAGAAATGATTTTCTTATATAATCTTCTCAATGATCATTTCTCCAATTGTAAACAAATACAATACACCAATTTATAGGTAAAATTACTAAACGTGTGCAATTTGTATTTTTCAAACTTTAACTTAGTAACTTAGTAGCCTTCATATTTTCCAACTTTAGTTACTGTACTAATTGAGGTTGGAAGTTGTTTTGATTTTGGCTATGAATGGTCAAACATGATTTTTATTTTCAACAATCCCCTCAAGTTGTGCATGGATGTCATTAATGCCGAACTTGACTTCGAAAATCTGTTTTAGACTCTTCCTCCTTTTTTATGGGATCTTGCTTCTCTTTTGGGAGTGTTGTCCCTCTTTGGTAGTCTACATCAGCTCCACCTTGGGTAGTCTCTGTCAGCTCATCTTTTGGGTAGTATGTGTCAGCTCCTCTTCGGGTAGTCTGCAACTGATCCACTTTGGGCAGTCAGTGTCAGCTCCTCTTTTTATTATTATATTATTTTGTTATTTATTAATTGTCTCTACTTGTTTGTTTAATATCATTTTAGGGATTCTAATTTCTCCAATTATAATAAAATACAATACACCTATTCGTAGATAAATCACTAAATGTATACAATTTGTACTTTTCAAACTTTAACTTAGCAGCTTTCTATTCTTCACGTTTCCAAAATTAGTTACTGTACCAATGATGCTGGAAGAAGTTGATTTGATTTTGGCTTTGAATTGTTAAGCCTGATTTTAATTTTCGGAAGTGATTGAAACGATCAGTTGTATGATACAGCATAACTGCAGACCGAATGAACTAACATAACACTACTATTGATGGTTATTATAAGGCGAAAAAGTACAATGACGCCATGGATTTTGTGATATCCTGATATTAATTGTGGTAAATGATGATAATTACCGAATTGAGATTTTAGGGGATTATTATCTGCCGTTGGAATTGTTGGAGTCAAGGTTTGAAATTTTATTCTCATTGACATGTTGAACATTGAGATCGTGTTGGTAGTGGGATTTGGAGTTTGGAGAACTTTGGTTTTGATGTTCGAGATGTAATTGAGTGAATGAGAAATAATTTATTGAACACTTTTGTTCTCTCTCTCATCGTCTCTCTCTCTCCCTCCTCCCTATTTCCCTTCCCTTCCCCCATTTCCCTTGAAGAGGAAAATCGTTGGTGGCTCAATTCCTGATGGATTTTTGAGCAGGTTGTTGGGTATTCTTCTTCCCCTCTCTTTTATTTTTGTTTGGATAGTATTTTTGTGAAGTTTGGTTATGATTTGAGTTGGGTTTAAATTTGGGGATTTATAGAGGAATGTTATAATGTTCTATTGAGTGTTTTTATGGGTTATAATGGAGTTAGGTCGCGATCAATCGCGGCACTAGCGCCAATCGATCGTGATGTATTGCTGGATTTTGGTAGACGATAAATAGTGCTCGTGATCGATCGTGAGCAAGTGGACGATCAATCGCAAGGGGCAGTGAGGTCCATCGATCAATCGGCGTTGAGTGGCGATCGATCGGCGTTGAGTGGCGATCGATCGTCGTTGCTGAAATTTCAGAATTTGTAATTTTTTGGGAATTTCGAGATGCAACGTTTTATGTTTGATTCATATGGTGATTATGACATTTTGGAAAGTTGATAACATTGATGTAAGGATTGCATGAATTGAACCATAGAAAGATATTGAACTTTAAAATGATATGTACTACTTGATCGAGTTAATTGATAACTTGGGTTAATAAAGAAGAAAATGGGGTGATTGAGTAGTATACAGAGTATGGTAAATTGAGACATGATGAATCTTTAAAAGTAATGATTTGATGAGATATTAATTTTGAATTGATATTCAACACAGATACATTACGAGCCTCCAGTTGTTGAGGATGTCTAAATCATGTTAACTCTAAGGTACGTGTGTTGTACGAGCATAGTTAGATATATTATTGTCGAGGTGAATGAATAATATATTATTGTTGCGACGAATTGGCATATATTGTGAATTATGTTGATGCCGCTGTTGAGCGGGCAATGTGTATGATGTTGACGCTGTTGAGTGAGCAATGGTTATGATGTCGTCGTTGTTGAGCGTGCGAAAGGTTAGAGTGTCGCCGCTGTTGAGCCAGCGATGTGATACGATGAGTTATAATTATGAAATTGTTGATTGAGATGTATTCAATTTCTGTAAATCATTATAGTAATGATTAGCTATGGTTGATTATGAAATTGACGAGATATTGTGAGAAAACAGGAACAATATGGGAGGTCCCATATGATTATGGCACATACAGGGAGTATTATCTAAATTTGCATCCTTACATTATGTAAATATGGAATTGTGTATTTAATGATATTGAGATTGTGTTATTGGTATGCTCACCCCGTGTGTGGGTTGTTTCTGTTGCAACAGGTAGAACAATAACAACATTGGCTCTGGAAAGGAGTTCGAGCTGTTGAGTGGAAATGCTCCCAGGATTGAGGTACTAGTGTTGGTATTAGTAAAGAGACTGGTACATGTAGATACATATTTATTTACTAAGGGCTCGTGTGTGAGCATTTTGAATATGTGTGTATGGCATGTATAAAATTGAGACTTCTCTTTTCAATACGTATTGCCTGCAATTATTTGAGAATATAGTTGCATGATGAATTGAGAATATGATTGGTGCATTGTGAAGTGTATACTTATGTTAGATGAGTTGGGTTGGGAATTGGACATTAAGAGGATTTATGTCGAATAATTTTATAGACGACATATCATTGTTATTAAAGCATGTATGATAATTCCTTAATGATATGAATGTATGCACTAATATTAGATGATAAATGCAATAATGACGGGATTAGGATGTGGGATCCTTATATTAGTGGTATCAAAGCAGTGGTTTGCTCTTTTGGGCTGTTTGAGGGCCTAAGGATGTATTGGTAGAAATGAATAGCACATAGTTTACGCATGATTACAATTTTGTGCCATGACATTCATATACTTATATGCATAGTATGATATGAGGTCATGAATGAAAATGTGTTATTGTTAACCATTGTGGTTGCAGGATTGTATGGAATACGATGAAAATGATTGAGAAATAAGCGGTGGTATTATTGAAGAAGTACTATCAACAGGTAACGTATTTAAATAGCATATCATAGATTAACTGTTTGACAGGATGTGGCGCCGGATGAGCGACGACTTATATGCTATGTTGGTAGGTACTAGTAATTTGATGTGGTGATTGGTGAAAGAGTAAATGATATTTATTGAAATGATATGCACTTTATATATGTAATAAGTGCTAAGAAATCTGATTTTGTAGGAAAATCAGAGAATGAGAAACATGATGTGCTATCTGAGGACAGGAAATGGTGGGCCATGCAGTGTTGTTGAAATGTGACAACAGACGCTGTGATAATCGGGTATGGTTACCTTATGATTATAAGAATGCAAGTATATGCGGATTTATACGCATGCATTGATATTGACTTATAATATGCATGAATACTTGGTATTTTCATTGTGCGTACAAATGTATCGCGATTATTGTGATACTACGGTTATATCAATTAGCGATGGATCAAAATATCTGTCGTTGTCTTATCGAGCGCTGAACCGGGATATTTGATGTTTTCATATCGTAGTGTGGGTCCCTGATATGTCGAAGCGAGGGATATCATTGAGCCGCCGATGATTCGAAGTGAGGGATATTATTGAGTCGTTGATATAATGTCGTAGGGGTTGTAGAACTGGCGAGATGTTATATTGATTTAAGTATTTTGAGATCATTGTGATGATAATGATATATTGAGTAGCGATGGATCAGAATATTTACCGCTATAATATCGTAGCGTGGGACACTGATACGTCGAAGCGAGGGATATTATTGAGCCGCTGATGTACGGAATACTTGCCGCTGTTTTATCGAGTGATGAATCAGGATATTTGTCGATGTCATATTGTAGCGAGAGATGCTGATATGTCGAAACGAGGAATATCATTGAGCTGCCGATAATTCGAAGAGAGGGATATTGTTGAGCCATCGAGGTGTGGGATATTATTTCGTTGTATACGTAGAGATGGATTATGCAGCTGTATACGTAGCAATGATATTATGCCACTGTATACGTAGCGATGGATTATGCCGATGTATACGTAGCGATGATATTATGTCATTGTATATGTAGCGATGTATTATGC
The DNA here is from genome assembly GCA_907163345.1 of Haberlea rhodopensis. NCBI lineage: Eukaryota > Viridiplantae > Streptophyta > Magnoliopsida > Lamiales > Gesneriaceae > Haberlea > Haberlea rhodopensis. Next base: position 6,771,394 of record CAJQUN010000017.1, read on the forward strand.
CGTTGTATACCTAGCGATGGATTATGCCGATGTGATGGATTATGCCGTTGTATACGTAGCGATGATGTTATGCCGCTGTATACTTAGCGATGATGTTATGCCATTGTATACGTAGCGATGATGTTATGTCGTTGTATACGTAGTGATGGATTGTGTCGTTGTATACATAGCGATGGATTGTACCGGCGTATACGTAGCGATTGATTGTGTACCGCCATTGGGCGATGAATATTGATGTGCCGCTATTATATTAGCGATGGATACTATTATATTGCTATTGTGTTAGCAATGTATATGAATGACGTGTTGATTTCAGATAGCAGTAAACATTGTCTTATTTGTACCGTCACGGGTTGATGATGATATTGTGAATGCCACGTGTTGACATGTACCGTCACGGGTTGACGAGGATATTATGAATGTCACGGGTTGACTGTACCGTCAAAAGTTGATGAGGACATTGTGAATGTCACATGTTGACATGTACCATCACGGGTTGACAATGATATTATGTGTCACAGGTTGACTTGTACCGTCACGGGTTGACGAGGATGTTGTGAATGTCATGTATTGACATGTACCGTCACGGGTTGACGAGGATAATATGAATGTCACGGGTTGACACGAGGTCATTGTGCCGAGTAGGTTCGCTCGATGGAAAAATGGTTGTGACGTGCAGATAAATGTAATGCATAGTGTATTGAGATAAATGTGTTATGAGTAATGGTACATTTGGGTATACTCGTTGAGTTGGCTATGGCCAAGTGACTTGTAGTATATGTAGTGGTCGAGGAACCTACATACGTATATCGATGTTGTGTATAATGGATATGATCGCATATACACTTGAGAATATGTAGATAAATCCTAATGTGTTAGGATTGAAATGTAATTGGTTTAGGACATTGAATGTCCATTGTGTATCGATATTAGATGATGATCTATTGTGTATCGGTATTAGAGGAATATTAGATGCTGATCTACTATCTCTAATTGGTTGTAAGACGATAAGTACTTCATGATGTCATTCATGAATTGTGAGAGTGGTAGTAATATGAGGATAGTATGATGTTGTATACCGAGGTCGAACGTATGACGTTTGTGGTTTTGTATAAACCTTAGGAGGCTGCGATTTGCAAGCCAGGTATGATGAATTATCATTGCGATAATACAGTGAGCTTGTTGTAGCCGCTATATTTCGTGTCTGCACCGAGTAAGGTGAATCGTATAATGATACGATAGGAGGTTATAGTGAACTCGGTGTAGTCACTATAACACTTTGAATTTGAGGTAAGAGATACCTCAAGGGAAAGTTCATACGTATAAATACGTTGAGGAAATTGTGTTGTGACAACTCAGTTTTGTTGGGAGTACCAACGTGAGTGTAAGGCCTCGCTACCATAAGTGCGGATTAAAAGCATAAGGAGAGCTAACCATGCATAAATCAGAGTATAAGGTTCATGTTGATGCCTCGAGCTTAAGGAATTATAGTGCCAAAATAAAATTCCAAAAAGGGATTAATTACATTCCCGCAAAATGAATGTTAAGACTATAGCTTTACACTACTCCTAGAGTAGAGACTATACAAAATAATCATGTCCCGCTATACCGATAGCACTCCTCACAAGCTCACCACATCAACCCGGTCCTTAGCCCTCCGTGCCAAAATACACCTACAGGAACAACCCCAAACCATGAGCATATAATAATCCATATTCATCAAAGTATGATTATAATGAGTAAATGCATAAACCGTAAATATACCGTAAATACAAAGCACTTCCTGTATTCCAATGTATTTAAAACGCTTCCTTTGGTTGTCCCTGTACAGTAACTCATAATCATAGTCAATGGATTATATTATGGTTCCACATATGTCATGACATATAACCGTTCCAATAATACCAATAACCAATCCCTAGTCTTGTTATAACAGTGTATTTTAATGCATCTCGCTTGTCCTGACCGCGGCACTAATACCCCTCGCTTCGACATATCAGCGGCATCGAATAACCTCGCTTAAATGTGACATGCGACATTTACCATCGCTTCAACATTTAGCGGCAAATATTCTTTCATCGCAACGATATGACATCAGCAAGTATTCTATCATCGCTTCACTTGCCTATCATCGCTTCAAATGACAGCGACAAGCATTCAAAATCACCACTCGAATATAACAACGACTCATGGGATGTGCACCAAGCATTCAACATATATGCATATGCAACCATAATGCATAATCCAACATGTATATGCAATCACAATGCACAATCCAACATATATATGCAACCTCAATGCATAATCCAATATGTATACAAAATACATGTTACCCTTTGGTGCCCGTACGTGTTCTACGTACCTTTCCAAAATATGGGATGTGTGTTGGACTTTATCCCCTTCATTGTGTTGCCACCTGGGAAGGCTCTACACAATTGCGCAACTCAATATTAGAACCAAATAATAGTCCAATACCAAAAATCCCATCAAAATAACCAATTAACACTATTTGGCGTCTCGCGATCGATCGCCAATGGGCCCCGATGTGATACCCAAATAATAATTATATTTATTATTTATTGGTTGTAGAATATATTAAATATCCATGGATTAAATTTTAGGGAATTTGTAAATTGGGTTTGAATTAAAATAAAATGAGTATGAGATTGTAATTGCAGTACAGATAACTAGAAGGGGGTTTTAGCAAATTATAAAAATTATTTGGAACGTGGGATATTTTTGTTGACTTAATTGAGTTTGGGTTCATTTCTTTCTTTCCCCTCACAAAACCATCGACCAATCTTCCCCCTTTCTTTTCTACCTCTTCGCGATTTCACGCAGCAGCAAGGCGAAGGATTTTCGCAAAATCCTTCAACAATTTCTTCAAGAAGTTCTTCAAGGTTGGTGATCGATTTTCTCTTCCTTTTTACCTTATTGTTCATCGCAGTCTCACAGTCACAGTTTGGAGTCGATTTCTTGATGTGGTTTAGAGTTGAGTTTCGATCGGTCTTGTGTTATGCTGCTTGAGAGCTTGATTCTTGTTGTTATGTTTGGAATTTTGTTGGTGTCTTACTTATTTCTCGAGGGTTATGATTACAGTGAGCTACTAGATTCCATTTGCCTTCTTGCTCGAAGGTCCCAGCTCTGTTCATGCAGGTTCCGTGCCAACCCATGAGCTTAGCTTCTTACTTGGTTGATGTGTTCATGGATTGAGTTGTATTTTAGCTAAATTAATCATTAATTAGTAGTTGTGAATTCTTCACAACATTTCTATTTTTCCCTGTTGATGAATGTGGAAACCGACTATCATTGTGAATGTGTTGTTGCATTTGGTTTTATTCCTTTCTTCTTATACATGATGCTAACATGTGCTTACTATAAACTTTATGGTTAAAGTAGTGGATTTGGGCACACTCAACGCACAATTAAAAATCCAAAGGATTATTACGTTATTTGTGAGGGCTGCTATGAAAATATAAATTTGGGGCTGGTTTTGCTGACCAATTTGAATTCATGGATGAATTGATGGTGTAGGGCAGCCTACAGTACTTTAATCAAGTCTTTTTGACTGTACTATGTTATTCCTAGCACAATTGTAAATTTTACTAGAAACTTGAGAACTTATGTGTTCATGGCTCAAACTCTATGCTTTTATTTTTGATGAATTTATGTTCATCTCTTGCGCTCATGATGATGATTATGCATTTTATGAGTTGATCAATTGGATTGATGTGAATAGATAGTTATATTGAGTATATGTGATTGGCTATAATATGAGGTATGACGAATCTATATGATGGATTATTTGATTGTTGAATTTGAAGTTGAAAGTATATGAATAATATCAATTGCATTGTAAATAAACTCATAGTGCATTGATACATGATGTAGATCTCCATGAGCCGTTGGATGTCATAGATGACTTAAATATTGTTGTCGACAATAAGGGTACGTAGTGACGTACGAACAGGTATCTTATGAAGTAATTACATATTCATGTATTCATGCGTTGTTGAATGTGTTGAATGAATAGAAGGAAATGTACGTGTGTGTTGAGTTTGGTATATGTGCTATGGTGGACACGTAAATGTACGTGATCCGGATCTACGAGTTGATTATTGATGCCTTATCCACGATTGATATGAGAAGTCGTTGAGAATGAGATTAACTGATAGGCATAGTTGCCTTCTATATGAGATTCGTTATGATTGAGCATAAATGATGAATTGTGATTTTATTGAATTTGTTGCATTGATGAGTATCATGTTTTGAATAACGATACTGAACTTGATGTTTATGAAAGTGTATAAGATTGAAACAGGAACAGTTCGTGAAAGCTATACTGGTTCGAAATTGTACAGGGAGTATATTTTATGGGTCTTGAATAATTTAAATTGTTGTATTACAGTTTCGTATATTTATGCGTGAATGATTATTGAGTTGGAGTATGCTCACCATGTGTGGGGGTTGTATCTGTTGAAAATGTATAACAGGTACAACGTTGTATCGGGAAGAAAGCTTGAACCCGTGGAAAATATTGCTCGCAGGATTATGGTACAAGTATTGGTTGATGACACATCTTACTTATGCATTGAGAATTGATTCAATTATTCGTTGCTCGTGTGTGAGCACCTAGATGCATGTATATGGACTGTATAAGAGTTCTTTTATAGTTGATTGATGTGCATGTTATTTTGAGGAGCATGTGCTATACGACTTTAGTGATGATGGGAATTCATATCTTGTTTGTATGGTGATTTCCCTGGCTGGGAACTTTTATTTTTAGATTATGGTGTGTTTATATTGAGGGTGTTTATAGTTATGTATTTTCTGGGATAGTCCAATTTATGGGGATACTTTGCCCAAATTTTTTATAAAAGTCACGGGGAATATGTGAAGCATGTAATGATTTTTTTAAAGAAAATAAATTTTCACATGCACAAATGACGTCATAATTTCATTATTGACGTGTTGGGTTGTTGGGGTCTTACACCCGATCGATTGCAAGATGCTACTGCCTCATCGCCCAAAAAATATCATTCCGCGATCAATCGATGAGCTTGCACCGATCGATTGCGGCCTCGCCGATCGATAGCGCCAATCTTGCGATCGATCGCTGAAACATTATGTTCCGAGACATGATACACGCGATCGATCGCCGTTGCCTGTAGGTGCGAAAATCACAATTTTCACACACTACCCCCTTCCAACCCCAACAACCTCAAATCTTTAAAACTCAACACAACCCAAAACTTCAATATACATCACCAAACACATTAATATCCATAAAAATCTCAAAAACCAACAATACACGTAACATTCAAAACAAACCCATTTTCTTTCCCCAAAATACAAACCCAAAACTCAACTAAAACAAGCTCAAAACTTCACAAGAAGGTTTCCTTACCCTTGAGCTTCAATTTCCTAGCAAGAATCAAGGATTACAAGCTCTGGGAATCTCCATCTTCTTCCCTCTTTTGATCGATGAAAAAATGGGTGGGTTTGGGGATTTGAGTGATAAAGAGTGATGGGGAGATAAGAGTGAATAAAAGGGGGGTGGGGGTATAAAAGGTGTAGGGGGTTTAATTAAAATAAAAAAAAAGGTACACAATTAATTAGCATTATATAGTAAAATATCTCAACGTGATATTTTAAAGCATCTCTCAACAAAATGCACCACAACAAATATTAACATGATTTTCTATAACACTAGAACAAAGCCTAATAAATCATGCCAAATCACCATTTTGCCCATTATACATCTTATATACCCTGAAATGTAATACAAGTTCATGCTCACTGCACAACTATACATTTCCAAACCATAATAATAATCATAACACCATAATTATTATTAGAAACCATAAAGCACATGATTAATTTCAGGGATATCACAGTGAGTGTCCACAAGTTATTGTATCTCTTGGGGAGAGAATATTGTATGCTGATTTTTGGTTTGGAGCAATGCTGTCGTGGGTACAGTTGATATCGATTGTGGGTTGATTTGTGAATCAACCGTAGTAAGCATTACTGATGATAGACCTAGTATGCTTCGAGTTAAATTGTGGGACGTACGAGGAGACGTCCCTAGAGAGATGCTCGAGAGTGTTTGAGTACTATGATGTTAGCATGGAGCATCATTGGGGTTTGTTATATGTCGCGTATACTGATTTGAGAGCGATCTATGGTAGTGGCATTGATGTACTATCATGAGTTAGATATAATTTATTAGTTCAGGGATGCATTTCGGTATAATGTATCTGGATTGTTCGAATGATTGTTCGAGTTTGGAGGGTCGTGGATGCATGATACTTTCGTTGTAAGGAAAGAGGTATTGATATACCTGTTTGGAATCTTTGAAAGCTTCGATGAGTTGGTGTGCACGGTGTCGATGTTGGATTCACACCATTGGTCTATAGTTCGTCAATCATTATTCTCTACGGTGTGAGAATAATTGAGTGATTGACAGTCGTGCCTGAGACTTGTGAGTATTATTGGAGATACCTGAGTCGAGTTGCATTGAGTATGTATGTGATGTATTTGGCGTCCAGGCATATATATATATAGATATGTATATACGTATGCCAGCATTTTTATGCTTGTTGAGTAACTGGTTAGTGTGCTTGGATTGGTGAATCTCTTGTAAGAGATTGTAGTATCCTTGAGATTGGTAACCTTGATGGTACGATTTATTCTGAAGGATCAATTATGAGGTTATGGTTGACTCTCTTTTGAGAAAAGGTTGTCGTGTTTTGGGTTAAGGAAGTTCGTTGTTAGTTAATTCGATAGTTATCCTTGTATTAGAATTGTTGATTCTAAGATTAAACAAGGGATGAACATGATTCGAGTTCTTTTGGTGCCATTGTCGACACATGTTGTGAGGAAGCAATTGATTTTCTTCCATGTTCTCTATGGAATCTTGAGACTTTGTGGAATTTTCAATATTGTGTTGGGACCAAGATATGATTTCTTGGAACACACTGATATTGACATCTATGAAGATGTGTTTTATTGTTGATCGGTGGTCGTGGGTTGCCCAATTCGAGTTGCAAATGGTGCAACTATTCCTTGATACGTAAGATTCCATTATTGTGATGGAATTGGAGAACGAAAACCGAGTTTTGTGTGAGTATATTGTTGTATATTGGTGGCTTCCCTTCAAAACGATGTGTGTTTTGCATCATGGATCAAGTTGTAGAGATGTCATAAATGTGATATCTATGTTGGAATCAGGAAAGATTCGAGTAGAGAGCAGTTAAGGTTAATTGACTGCTTTTAGTTAATTAACATTGATGTATGTTAACATCTTTTAAAAGACGATGTTGGTTTGGGAGGATATCTCCATTCCAGAGTTGGGTGCGAGGTCAATGTCCTCGCAATTGGTATTTTGTTCATGACGTAATCGTGAAACGATGCTGTGTATCTGAGTTAGCATCGTGGTCTGTGTGGTACGATGAGTACGTGTATACAAATTTCGAGGACGAAATTTGATTAGTGGGGGATAAATGTGATATACGTAAATTAATTTTGGCAATGATGATAATTACAGAATTGAGATTTAGGGGACTATTATCCACCGTTGGAATTGTTGGAGTCAAGGTTTGAGATTTTATTCTCATTGACATGTTGAACCTTGAGATCGTGTTGGTAGTGTGATTTAGAGTCTGTGGAACTTTGGTTTGAGGTTCGAGATGTAATTGAGTGAATGAGAGATAATTTATTGAACACTTTTGTTATTTTAGAGTTTCGATGTGAGTATTTGAGACTCAGGTTTTTGGAGCCTTGGTACTATATATACCAAGTGGATTTGGTGTTTGATCATTCTGTTCCCTCTCTCTCTCTCTCTCTCTCTCTTCCCTTCCCCCATTTTCCTTGAAGAGGAAAATCGTTGGTGGCTCAATTCCTGATGGATTTTCGAGCAAATTGTTGGGTAATCGTCTTTCCTTCTCTTTTGTCTTTATGTGGATAGTATTTTTGTGAAGTTCGATTATGATTTGAGTTGGGTTTAAATTTGGGGATTTATAGAGGAATGTTATAATGTTCATATTAGTGTTTTTATGGGTTATAATGGAGTTTTGAAGTATTTTGGGTGTTGGGGGTGTTGAATTTGAGTATGGGTTTGAAAAATGCCATTCAAGCAAAACTTTTTCGGAAAATCGCAGGTCGCGATCGATCGCTGCGTATTGCTGGATTTTGGTAGACGAGCTCACAATCGATCGCGAGGGTGCAGTGAGGGCCAACGATCGATCGGTGCTGAGTGGCGATCAATCGTCGTTGCTGAAATTTCAAAATTTGTAAATTTTTGGGGATTTCGAGATGAGGCGTTTTAGTTTGATTTATATGGTGATTATGACATTTTGGAAAGTTGCTAACATTGATGTAAGGATTGCATGAATTGAACCATAGAAAGATATTGAACTTTAGAATGATATATATTACTTGATCGAGTTAATTGATAACTCTGGTTAATAAAGAATAAAATGGGGTGATTGAGTAGTATACGGAGTATGGTAAATTGAGACATGATGAATCTTTAAAAGTAATGATGTTATTGTTGAAGGTAATTGATGAGATATTAATTTTGAATTGATATTCAACATAGATACAGTACGAGCATCCACGATGATGTCTAAATCATGTTGTCGACTCTAAGGTATGTGTGTCTTACGAGCCCTTCCCGCGTGCCATAAATGACCTACGAAGAAGAAGAATCCTAGAACAAAATGAGCATAATTAGATATATTATTGTCGTGGTGAATGAATAATATATTATTATTGCGAAGAATTGGCATGTATTTGAATTATGTTGATGCCGTTGTTGAGCGAGCAATGTGTATGATGATGCCGTTGTTGAGCGAGCAATGGTTATGATGACGCAGATGTTGAGCGTGTGAGAGGTTAGAGTGCCGCCGATGTTAAGCGAGCGATATGATACGATGAGTTATAATTATGAAATTGCTGATTGAGATGTATTCAATTTTGCGTAAATCATTATAGTAATGATTTTGATTGATTATGAAATTGACGATCTTGGATATTGTGAGAAAACAGGAACAGTATGAGAGGTCTCATATGATTATGGCACATACAGGTAGTATTACCTCAATTTGCAGCCTTACATTCTATAAATATCGACTTGTGTATTTAATGATATTGAGATTGTGTTATTGGTACGCTCACCCCGTGTGAGGGATGCTTATGATGAAACAGGTAGAACATGTACAACATTAGCTCTGGAAAGGCGTTCGAGCTGTTGAGTGGGAATGCTCCCAGGACTGAGGTATCAAAGTTGGTATTAATAAAGAGACTGGTACATGTAGATACATATTCATTTACTAAGGGCTCGTGTGTGAGCTTTTTGAACATGTGTGTACGGCATGTATAAAATTGAGACTTCTCTTTTCAATTACGTATTGCCCAATTGCATGATGAATTGAGAATTTGATTGGTGCATTGTGAAGTGTATACTTATATTAGTTGGGAATTGGACATTAAGATGATTTATGTCGAAGAATTTTATAGATGGCATGTCATTGTTATTAAAGCATTATGAGAATTCCCTAATAATATGAATGTATGTACTAATATAGAATGACGAGATTAGGACGTCGGGTCCTTACCGATTTCGTGTCCAGATTACAGAAAAGGACAATTCTTGCGACGAACGAATTTTGCATCGGCTTGCTGCTAGAATCCGGGAAAATATCGAATCGTAACTTTTTTGAGAAAGTTTATCTTGGATTAGTTTTACGGCCAAAAGTACCCTCTTCTATTGAGTTGTGGAAAATAGCTGCAGGCAACTTTATACAGCCCCTTTTGAAGCTTTATGTGAAATACTTGCAGTTATTACAGAAAAAAGTTGTGATATGCTACAATGTTTTGGATATATAGAATGTAAACTATTATAGTTTATGAAGTTATTCTCATATTTGTGCTTCCTTGTAAATTGAATGAGGGGGCCTCAAATAAAGGTGTTGTTAGGATTATTGATTATTGGGTTTTAATCATTAAAAGCCCAATATTATTATTAATTTTGTTAATGAGAACAAAATTATGGTAAGTTAATTATGAAAGGCAATTAGGCTAAAGAAATCCCACATTGAGTAATTGAGGCACTTATGGTTTGTTTATATTGAGATAAAAATCATTAGAGTGTAGTTAAGTGAAAAGATGGGTGCCCTCGCGCGCCGTACGTCCGTCCGCTCGGCTCGTCTCGCCTCGCCTCGCCTCGTCGCGTCGCTGCCGGGAAGGCAGTCCTATCTTTTTACTACTCGGATTTCTGAAATGACTTTTCATATGCCTGATTTTTCATATTCTGCTGAGTATTAAGTTTGAGACTTTTTACCTACCTGCAGAATTGATGTCAGACTTAAATCCGAAATGAATATGATGTTAAGTGTTGAGACTTTTCATCTAACCCACTATGCATTGTCATTTAAGTTGTGGCATTTGGTAGGCCTGCTGTTGCAGCTATATAAGCTGCTCCAGCCTCATTCTTTATCTCATCCCAATTTGCATTTGCATATCATATCATCTTCTTGAGAGTACTACACACTTCTTAGTGTTCGAGTGAGTCTGTCTGGGTTTCTGCTTCAACCCATACAGAGGTGTTTGGGACGTTGTACCTTGGAACTCTCTTGTCCAGGAGGCCAGAAGTTGTAGGCGGGTAATTTAGAGTTTACGAGCACACGGTTTACTGTGGCCTCGTCCAACAACAAAGTTCTGCCCAGTTTATTTAAACTGTTTGTTGTAAGTTTTTACTGTTTCGAGCATTTTATTATAACAGAGTATTTGTGATCTTCTTATGCTTTGTCTATTTGGTTTTTAAGAAAACAGAACCAACAATCGTAAACTCTAAATCTTTTTGTTTGTTTTGTTCTGTTTTATCAAAACTCAGCTTTCATATTTTCTTAAGATATTGTTCATGAATTTTTCAAAGGTTTAAACCTACTGTTTCAAAACTGCTTTGATATTATTTGTGTTCTGTTTTAGCTAATGGCTACCAGTTTACCCAACCACCTGCTGTGAATAATGAGATTCCGGTGATCAAAGCTAGCGGTACTGAGGCCGCAATGCCAATTCTGAGAAGTCCAATGCCGTTTTCTCAATTTGAGAAACCGGAAAAGTTCAAGGGTTCCAACTTTAAACGTTGGCAACAGAAGATGATGTTCTTCCTTACCACCTTGAACTTGACCAGGTTTCTGAAGGAGGAGAAACCGGTGGAGGACAAAGAGGATCCTCAATCTGCTGTGATAGTTGAGTCCTGGATGAGTGCCGACTACCTTTGTCGTAACTACATACTGAATTCTCTTGACGATGCACTTTTTAATGTGTATTCCCCCAAGGAGACTGCTAAGAATCTTTGGGAATCGTTAGAGATAAAGTACAAAGTTGACGACGCAGGCGCAAAGAAATTTATAGCCGGGCGATTCCATGACTATCGAATGGTAGATGGCAAGAGCGTTGTTGAGCAATGCGAAGAGCTGCAGCTGATATATCATGAACTTGCTGCCGAAGGTATGGGGCTAAATGATGCTCTCCAAGTGGCGATGATGATTGAAAAATTACCGCCATCTTGGAAGGACTTCAAGAGCTACCTAAAGCACAAGCGAAAGATGATGAGTCGAGAGGATCTTATCAGGAGGCTGCGCATCGATCAAGACAACCGAAAAGTTGACAAGCAATCATTTGGAATGATTTCCAAGGCCAATGTGGTTGAAGTTGGGGACAACTCCCATGGGAATAAGCGCAAACGTACTTTTGAACCCAAGGGAGATACTCAGACAAGGAGGTTCACCGGTGACTGTTATGTGTGTGGTAAGCCTAACCATAAGGCCAAGGACTGCACTCAACGTCAAAACAACTGCACTCAACGTCAAAACAATGACGGTAAGAGGAAGATAGTCCCTTACAAAGGCAAAGGCAAGAGGCCTGCACATGCCCACATTGCTGAGGACAATCTGAGCTCTGACATGGATGACATGCATCTGAGTGCTGTGGTATCGGAGGTGAATCTTGTTGGAGGGAACTCCAAGGAATGGTGGGTGGACATGGGGCTACTCGCCACATTTGCGCCAACAAATGGATGTTTAAGACCTATCAACCGGTGAATGATGAGCACTGCTACATGGGAAATTCAGCAGTCTCAAAAGTTGAAGGCAAAGGGACGGTTGTGCTAAAAATGACTTCCGGAAAAGAGTTGACTCTTACCGAGGTGCTCCACGTGCCAGAGATCCGAAAGAATCTCATCTCCGGAGCAGTGCTGAACAAGAAAGGCTTTCGGCTCGTGTTTGAGTCCGACAAAGTTATTCTGACCAAGGGTGGTATGTTTGTAGGCAAAGGCTACTTGGCCAATAACCTCTTCAAAATGAGTGTAATGACTTTAGCTCCTAAGGTTAAGTCTAATGTAGAGGTTGATGTTGATGTTAATGCAGCATATGGGGCTGGCACAAGCAAAAATAATGTAATGGCTGTTGCCAATGTGGCTAATAAAACTTTAAAGTTTGATTATTCTTGTGAGTCTTTACATTTGTGGCATGGTAGATTAGGACATGTGAATTATAAGTCCTTACAAAGGCTAATGTCTCTTAATCTATTGCCTAAATTTAACATCAATCATAAACACAAGTGTGAGACTTGTGTAGAGGCCAAATTAACCAAGTCATCATTCTACTCAATTGAGCGAAGCACCGAACCGTTAAACTTGATTCATACGGATGTATGCGATCTAAAGTATGTACAATCCAGAGGCGGTAAAAATTATTTCATAACATTTATTGATGATTGTAAAAGATATTGTTATGTCTACTTAATGAGAAGTAAAGACGAAGCAATTGATATGTTCATTCACTATAAGAATGAAGTTGAGAATCAACTTGATAAAAAGATTAAAATTCTTCGAAGTGATCGATGCGGTGAATATGAGTCACCATTTGCACAAATATGTGCTGAGAGTGGTATTATTCATCAAACCACTGCGCCTTATTCTCCCGAGCAAAATGGTATTGCTGAAAGGAAGAATAGAACGCTTAAGGAAATGATGAATGCAATGCTTATAAGTTCCGACTTACCTAGGAATTTGTGGGGAGAAGCTCTGCTTTCCGCCAACTATGTGCTAAACAGAGTACCACATAAAAAGTTGGACAAAACGCCTTATGAATTGTGGAAAGGTCGTGCACCTAGTTACAAGTTTTTAAGGGTTTGGGGCTGTCTAGCAAAGGTACCAATTCCTCCTCCTAAACGGACTAGGATAGGACCTAAGACAGTAGATTGTGTATGCCTATCGTTTTCTAGTGCATAAATCAGATAATGCAGAAATGCATGTAAATACTATCATTGAGGCTAGGGATGCTTCGTTCTTTGAGGAAATCTTTCCCCACAAAACTCCGACAATGCCTGAAACCAATGTTGAGAGAAATGGGGGGATAGAGAATCTCAAGAGAATGTTGAATCGCCTAGACGAAGCAAAAGAGCGAGAAAAGAGAAATCTTTTGGCTCGGATTTTCTAACATATCTGTTGGAAAAAGATCCGACTACTTTCAAAGAAGCAATGTCTTCACAAGACTCTGATCTTTGGAAAGAAGCGGTGAACAGTGAGATAGAATCTATCTTACCTAATCATACTTGGGAACTAGTGGATCTTCCTGCAGGTTGTAAACCACTAGGCCACAAGTGGATCTTCAAGAGGAAGATGAAAGCTGATGGTACTGTAGATAAGTACAAGGCTAGACTTGTAGTAAAAGGCTACAGACAAACCGAAGGTGTTGATTATTTCGACACATACGCTCTTGTATCTCGGAAAACGTCTATAAGGTTAATAATTGCATTTGCTGCATTATATAACTTAGAGATCCATCAAATGGATGTTAAAACGGCTTTTTCTAAATGGAGAGTTAGAAGAGGAGGTTTACATGGAACAACCTGAAGGGTTTGTAGTTCCAGGTAAAGAAACGAAGGTGTGTAAACTTGTGAAATCCTTGTATGGATTAAAACAAGCACCTAAACAATGGCACGAAAAATTTGATAGCGTCATGCTTTCAAATGGGTTTAAAACAAACCAATGCGATAAGTGTGTCACGTGAAAGGAGACAATACAAACTATGTAATAGTATGTCTATACGTAGATGACATGATAATTGTTGGTAATAACGATAACATCAAAATTACCAAGAAAATGTTGTCACGAAATTTTGAGATGAAAGACCTAGGTCTTGCAGATGTGATTCTTGGAATGAAGATCACCAAACATGCAGATGGATATTTTCTCTCCCAGGGTCATTATGTCGAGAAGATACTTGACAAGTTTGACAAGGGAAATAATACCATCGCTAGAACACCTATGGAAGTGGTGTCAAATCTTTGCAAGAATCGCGGAGAAGGTGTGCAACAACTAGAGTACTCTAGAGTCATAGGCAGTCTAATGTACCTCATGGATTGCACTAGACCTGATATAGCTAATTTTGTCAATACATTGAGCAGATATACGAGTAATCCCAGTTATGAGCACTGGAAGGCAGTAGTTCGAGTTCTTAGATATCTAAGATATACTTCTAACTACGGACTACATTATACCAGATACCCAGCAGTAATTCAAGGGTATTCAGATGCGAATTGGATATCGGACTCCAAAAATATAAAATCTACGAGTGGATATATATTTATAATTGGCGGTGCTGCTATTTCATGGAAATCATGCAAACAGACATGCATTGCTAGATCAACTATGGAATCTGAGTTCATAGCTTTAGATCTTGCAGCAGAAGAAGCTGATTGGCTTCGGAGTTTCTTGGAGGATATTCCAATGTGGTCAAAACCAATGCCACCCATTAGTTTGCAATGTGATAGTCAGTCAGCTATGGGAAGAGCACATAACAATGTGTATAATGGGAAATCATGACACATTCGTCGGAGACATAAATCCGTGAGAAATTTACTAAAAACCGGTGTCATTTCTTTAGATTATGTGAAGTCTAAAGAAAACATTGCTGACCCATTTACGAAAGGTCTGACAAGAGACCGAGTAGAGGTTTCATCGAGGGGAATGGGGTTGAAGCCCATGAAATTGATTTTCAACCATGATGGCAACCCAACCTGAATTGTAAAATCCAATTTGCAGGTTCAATGGGAAAACCGAATTGTGGGGGGGATCGAACAAAGCACTCGGGAAATTGAGTTCCTTACCTATTCCTGTGATGAAAGAGTGATAGACCTGTACTTTGGGAAGGCTGAGCTCATGCTCTTAATGATTCTTCTATCTCGAGATGATAAAGTGGGGTATTACAGGATACTCTTTAGGAGAAATCACCTATGTCGAATGTGAAGGGGCCGCTTCTATGAGATGACCTGAGGGCTAAATCTCTAGAGCATTCGATGAAACATCCAAGGCAGTCCAGGGCCAAAATGGACAACAACGAAAGAACCAATAATAGTGTGGAGATGAAGCTGTGTGAGTATTGTTGTCTTGTTATACATAAAACGTCGAACAGTTCAAGGCATCGTTTCCACTGGTTGACAAGTATATCCGATGATACTTTACTAAGGAAGGTTCAAGGTTAATCACCACCTATCTTGATGCAGTGGATTCTCAAAGTACTCTCAAATCTTCATCTAGGTGCATTGTGTAATTTTTTTCGCCATATTGCATTCATGTGGGGGATTGTTAGGATTATTGATTATTGGGTTTTAATCATTAAAAGCCCAATATTATTATTAATTTTGTTAATGAGAACAAATTTATGGTAAGTTAATTATGAAAGGCAATTAGGCTAAAGAAATCCCACATTGAGTAATTGAGGCACTTATGGTTTGTTTATATTGAGATACAAATCATTAGAGTGTAGTTAAGTAGAAAAGATGGGTGCCCCTCGGGCGCCGTCCGTCCGTCCGCTCGGCTCGGCTCGTCTCGACTCGCCACGCCACGCCTCGCGCGTGTCGCTGCCGCGAAGGCAGTCCTATCTTTTTACTACTCGGATTTCTGAAATGAATTTTCATATGCCTGATTTTTCATATTCTGCTGAGTATTAAGTTTGAGACTTTTTACCTACCTGCAGAATTGATGTCAGATTTAAGTGTGAGACTTAAATCCGAAATGAATATGATGTTAAGTGTTGAGACTTTTCATCTAACCCACTATGCATTGTCATTTAAGTTGTGGCCTTTGGTAGGCCTGCTGTTGCAGCTATATAAGCTGCTCCAGCCTCATTCTTTATCTCATCCCAATTTGCATTTGCATATCATATCATCTTCTTGAGAGTACTACACACTTCTTAGTGTTCGAGTGAGTCTGTCTGGGTTTCTGCTTCAACCCTACAGAGGTGTTTGGGACGTTGTACCTTGGAACTCTCTTGTCCAGGAGGCCAGAAGTTGTAGGCGGGCAATTTAGAGTTTACGGGCACACGATTTACTGTGGCCTCGTCCAACAACAAAGTTTCTGCCCAGTTTATTTAAACTGTTTGTTGTAAGTTTTTACTGTTTCGAGCATTTTATTATAACAGAGTATTTGTGATCTTCTTATGCTTTGTCTATTTATTTTTTAAGAAAACAGAACCAACAGGTGTGACATTTGATTGTTTTTCAGATGTTTTACATATATCGTTTACAAAGCAACTTCCTATCAAGGGAGTGGATTATCTTGGTTGATGATATGTGAGAATATTAATCTATCGAATATCAAGTTATACATTTTACATATATATCATATATTGTTTAAAAACTCTATGAAAGTCTATTTTGAATATCAATAGACTTATGTAGAGTATATAAAAGTCTAAATTGAATATCAATAGATTTTTATAGATATATAAAAATCTATATTGAAAACATCTGGATTTTTAAACTCTATAAAAATCATTTAAATTCTAGATCCAATATACTCCTCTCATGTTACAACTAACACAATTAATATAAAACGCTTTCTTTTTAGCATTATCACTTCAACAGTCAATTGAGTAAAGTTACAGCCTAAAATTTGGGATTATAATATAGTACAGTTGAACTCTAAAATCTCATCATTTAAGTATAATTTTAAAATTTTAATTATATAAATGTTAACATTTTAAAATATAAAAATAAATTATTTGATTTGATTTAGAAATAATATGTATATATAATGGTACTTAAAGAACTACTTATTTTTATGTTTTTTTCACCTTGATTGCAAATTTGACTAATGATTACGTTTGAAATTCTTCTTACAACATTTGATGTCCTAAAAAATTATTGATCAATGTTTCGTCCACATATTAATAAGTAACTTTTTGAAAATTTTTTGAT
This sequence comes from Haberlea rhodopensis, assembly GCA_907163345.1. Classification (NCBI taxonomy): domain Eukaryota; kingdom Viridiplantae; phylum Streptophyta; class Magnoliopsida; order Lamiales; family Gesneriaceae; genus Haberlea; species Haberlea rhodopensis. The sequence goes on from CAJQUN010000017.1 coordinate 6,788,665, forward strand.
GGGTAGTTTTGAATTTTTAGTGGCTTTGATGCTTCGAGTGAAGTCCATGGATCATTTCCTAAGAGCGAGAGGAAGACCGAACAAGACATGGCTCGAAGTTATACGTAAATACTTAGAGTTCAAAGGAATTAAAGAATATATTCTGACCGATAAAAGCGCTCGTAGAAGAGTTACGCACGTGTCCGACGCGACTTGATTCTCTATATTATTCATGTAGCTTACCCTCAATTCATTTGGACTAAAGACTTAATTGTTATTGTAGTAGTAGCTTTGATGCGGCATAGGATCTGTATTACCCCGACGATTAAAAAGAATTGTATGACCGATAGTATAAATAAAAAAAATGAGTTGATTTAGTTAATCTTGGTTGATATGCTTGATTTGCCTTTTTTTTTTTATATTGATGTGCATATGTGTTTCAGGCACAATGCATGTAAGAATGTAACGGAATTGGGAAGGACAGAGTACTTTTATTTTCTTTCTGAACTTGTCTTGCCAAAAATAGAAAATTCATTGTTTTAATAGAAATAATAGAGTACCGAATATTCATGATCCAAGTATATATATGACAACAACTTGGATGATATATATATTATACACAAATATTGAGAGAATCGTGTACCATATATCGTCGGATGCATAAAAGTATATTTGGATCCACATATTTTATGTAGGGCATATGTATCCACTAGGAAATAAATGTTATAACTAAATTATTAGGAGTCGTGCAATTATGTGTTTCCAGACATCAATGGAGCTACATTTTGGTGAAGGCCTTTTCTTCTTGAAGTGCGCTTGTGGTAGTAACCTTAATTAAATGAGAAACTACAGCAAACTGGGCCTTAATCTCGTATATATTTGCACATTTGGACTTGACATTAGCTAATGGCACTTGATGTCCCAAGTGCGGAACCCCGTAACCAAACAAATCCAATAAAAAATAAAAAGAAAATGCACGACTCCATTCATTAAATTCATAATACCCTTTACATGACCCCGACAGACATAAAACATCTGTGAGTGTAGGCGAAAGATTCTAGGGGTTTCAGTTTAAAAGGAAAGAAGTTATACTCAAACGTGCACATAACGTCCCCACTGCTATTTATTTACAAACATAACGAAAAAACATTTAAAAAAAAAAAAAAAGACGAACAGAGTGAAATCAGAGTCGAGCTTTTGAGGAAAGACAGTCACCAAAACATCTTTAGACAGCAGGTATGTTGGAAAAAGAGAAACCTTTGTAGCCCTTGTATGCATAGTATGCAATCCGTGTGTAATAGAATCCAGGAATGAATAGAATTCCACCCAGCATGGCAAAAAATAGACCTGCGTACAAGCATTAGAATGTTCAGTAAACTGTAACGACATTCACCTTATTTCAACAAAGGGCAATAAGGCAGAGTATTTTAAAATCTAGATGTAAAAGAAAACGCCATCACATTATATTTACAATCCATTGAGAAACAATCTGACAAATACCAATAAGTTGGCAAGTAAATATAAATGAACACTACATTACGTTTTACCTTCTATTCACTAATTCTACATTCAAAGTATGTGTTTCATTCTAGAACAGCACCTTGGCATGCGCTTAGACGTAGAGCCTGCACAGCTGCACTTCTTGTGCGCCTAAGTTCATGCCTTGTTAGCTTCTAATAACCATAATGAATAAATAAATAAATATGTATAAATATAACACTTAAATGATATATGAGCTGTGGCGGCAATTGTCTGCTTAAACATCTATAAGGTGGTTTGGACATGGACTGATGTGCACTAGTTCACTCAACCAACAGAAGACAGAAAAAAACAGTACTTGCATTGACAAGGAGGAGGAAAACATTATTACAAAGAAGAATAGCGCACATAACTTTTCTTGATTTTGGTATTCCCTAACACATAGAAGAACCAGATATGTCGTATTGACTTGATCGAATATCCATATTTTTCCCACAACAAATTCTTATGAACCCAATTAAGAGCCATGAACAACTCTTAATATTAATTTAAATTATAAATATATTATGAAATTTATAAGCTCGTGGTAAGTAACATCTTACTTACTTCAGAAACCTATTAAACAGAAACATTGTATTTTAAGAGCTTATTAGATATTTATGTGCACAGATTTTTAAACAAAACTATCCAATAAAACTCAGGGAGTTTACCAGCCCAACAATTTAAGCCTTCCATATTTGTTCAATACCTTTTTTTCTCAGAAGAAAAAAGCAACTTGGGGCATACTTCTACATTGAGCAGAAAGTCCATTAATTGAGCCAAACTCTAATGTCAAGACTAAGAGTACGAGGTTCATAAAGTGAGAAATTCACGTATTTGTAATTATGTTTAAGTATTATATATAGCTTTAACAAGCCCACTAAGAGTATGCGTAGATTTAAGGAGCGGGGAAGCTCAAACCATGTGCACCATGCGCCTTAAATAACTATGATAAGAATCTAATAAACAAGCTATGAGAGCATAAATTTTTGCCATGTCTATTATTTACAGTGGTGGTTAGTTTCGTCATTCGTGTTTCATACATGCAAATAAATTCTTGACTACAATTATTTGCTTTGCAAAAGATCAAATGTTACGAATTATTTAAGATTATTAACTCACTAAATGCCAATTAACTAGCTGCTGTAGGAGCTAATTGAGCCAAACCGTCAAGCAATTTCACCAAAGCAACTCTAACAGAAAACAAAAGAATTCTAATAATCGCAGCAGGAAAAAACACACGGTGACTGATTCTCAAATAAAGGAAATTCGGAGAAAATGGGAAATCTAAAGAAAAATTACCGTGGGCTCGGTCGCCGCCGACTTTATTGACAGCCATAGCTACACCGAGGACGATGCCTAGGGCCCCAAAAACGAGGAGAGAAACAGCGAGGGCGATCTCCTTGATCGGCGGCTTGTTGTTCACACTGTACGAGGTTCCCATCATTATATCCTCATCCGAAATCGAGAACGCGTGATCCACGTACGCCATGCTTTTCTATACTGATTGTTTTAATCTCTACGGTCTTTTGGGAACTAGACTAGGGTTTGAGTTCGAAGAGGAGGTTTGGTTTGGAATTGGGAAAATGGAGGATATTATGGTTGGAGAAGAAGAGGGGTAGGGGGTTGGAAGCTATAGTAGATTGTTACCAATGTCGATTATGTAAATAAATTTTGTTAATTTTAGCGACTTCTCAATATTGAATAGAAAAATACGGCCTTTGCTTCTAGAACGCATAATATACTATCACCTTAATGACAATTCAAGGAAAAAGATAAAATTAGGGGTAAAATCACTTAATCTCGCTATCCAAATATAATTTAAAATTTAATATTTATCTATATGTCAAAAATTCTTTATTTAAACTCCATTCTTCACTCTTTAACTCCCTACCAACATCAAATGTCATAACATCACTTACTTTAATTGTCTAAAACTCCCTAAATATTTAGGAACTTTGCAAAGACCACCCAAAACCTCATTTTTTTTATAATAAACATCTCATATTTCAAGATTATAACAGGCACATCATGATTCTTTATTACAATAAAATTTTGATAAAACTGGTATATATCTTTTTGACCAAACTACAGCGGGTATCCCACCAGATTTTACAATGGCTCGTCATCATCAATTACACGATTGCAACCGATGGTTACTGAAATGAGGCCTTCAACATTAGGCAGCACAACCATAATTCGTTTCCTACCTTAGGGCGTAGGGTATAATCAAAATATATTAAAGATTTAAAGAAATTTGGGAGAAGATGGGCAACATCCTTACTTTTATTCTGGGATTATTTATAATATTTATTATATTAATACATCTCCTTTTGGGAGGAGACGAACTTGTTTAGCCTCACATATAATGAGGCTGACTCGAAACACATATGCAAACTGAATTACAAAACAGAAATATTACAATGTAAGAAAGAAAGAATTAAGTGCACCCGTGAGTGCGCCTTTATCTCGTTGTTTGGCATCTTTGTCCAAATGTGCCAACTTTCTTGTGATTGCTGACGCTTTTTGTTTTAGTGTGCCATAACTTTTATCATGAGTGGTCCATTATTTTGTCTGAGTGCGATTAATGGTCCATGCCTTTTTTCCTCTGTCAGTGAATCTTTACATTATTGGTTTGTGTGGTCCCCAGGCTTTACGAAAACGGGCCCTCTTGTCAGCAGGTCTTTTGTCTTTTCCTACCTCACTGGAATCTTGTTCTCCTAAAGAATTCTCATTTTTGCTTCGAAGAGCTCTTCGGCAAATCCTGTTGTTGTCCCTGTCATGGAATTCAGCATGAAAGTTCCAAAACATTGAATGAATATTTGACTTTGTCCATTTCTATTACACAAACCCAAAGACCCAACGCTCGTCTGGTTGAAGCTTTGTCTTCGGTGATGGCTCCAACTAACACAGGTGCTTCCTCTAATAGCGTCGTTTGGATATTTTTTTAGGTGTTCCCATATGGTCGTCCGAGCTTGATAAAGTGAAAAGTTTCAATAAAGCCTTTATTTACTGTTTCTGGAGGGAATTGAAAAAATATAACTCCAAGATATCTCCTCGCAATGTGGATTATTGGCCCATGTGTAATATCCTGGAATTATTGTGTTAATCATGGACTGATTATGATCCTTAATGGATTTTAATTGGGGTAATTATGAGATAATTACGATGTTGAGACTCCCGAGGATTTAATTTTGATATCGGGGTTGTTGAATCCAAGGGTTGAGATTTATTCTCATTGAGGTGTTAAACCTTGGAATTGTATTGGTAGTGAGATCTGGAGTCTGGGGGGCTTTGGATTGAGGTTTGAGATGTAGTTGAGTGAGTGAGAGATAATTATTGAACACGTATGATTTTTAATGAGTTATGGTGCGAGTATTTGAGACTCGGGTTTTTGGAGCCTTGGTACTATATATACCAAGTGGACTCGGTGTTCAATCATTTCCTCTCATCTCCCTTTCTCCTCTCTCCCTCACCGCCTCCTTCTCCCCCTTTTCTTTCCCCATTTTCCTTGAAGGAGAAAATAGGCGAAGGCTTGATTTTGGAGCGAGATTTCTCGAAGATAATTGGGTAATGTTCTTCCCCTCGCTTTTATCTTCGTATTGATTGTGGTTTTGAGAAGTTTGGTTAAGATTTGTGTTGGGTATGAGTTTGAGGATTTTTGATTAATTGTTAAAGTGTTGTTATTGGTGTTTTTATTGAGTTTAAATGGAGTATTTGAAGTGTTGGATGTGTTGGTTTTGAGTTTGGGTGTGAAAAACACCATTGAGGCAAAAAGAATTTGGAAAATCGCAGTCGCGGTCGAGCACGGCGTTGGCGGCAATCGATCTCGACATTACGCTGAAAATTGGAGATGATGAACAGTACCCACGATCAATCACGAGAAGTTGTTGATCGATCGCGGGGAGTCAGTAGATGTTGGCGATTTATCGGCATGGGACGACGATCGTCGCGGGTGTTTAATTTTTGGGCAGTAAGATCTCGCGATCGATTGCAGGAAATGGCGATCGATCTCGACCCCTATTCCTTTGTTTTTTTTCAAACTTTTGATAAATGTTGGGATTTTGGAATTGGGGTCTGTTTGGTAGATTTTCTTGGTTATGTCTACATTCCAATGGATATATTACACTTTAAAATGAAATTGTTTGAATGGAATTGTAGTCGGTTATGTACTACTTGTTCGAGCTAATCGGTAACTCATTGAACGCAGGATAAGATGGGATGTCTCGAGTAAGTATACATAGTTCAATGTTTATGATTAATCATCGTGTTGGGATGATGTAATTGGAGGTTGAGTACATGCTTGAGCATGTGGTTGTGTACTTTTAATTGATTGTGAGTTATTAACTATGTATAGCAAATAATTCACTGGATCTCGGGTCAAGGCAAGGATTAGCTCTTGCTAATGGATTATAAGGTACATATAACTTACGATCAGAGTTTTATATATTATTGTCATTGTTGAATGAATAATATATTATTGTTGCAATGAGTTGGCATGCGTTGTGAATTATGTGATGTCGCTATTTAGCGAGCAATGGTTATGATGGTGTTGAGATGCCGCCGCTGTTGAGCATGTGAGAGGTTAGAATGCCGCCCTGTTGAGCGAGCGATGTGATACGATGTAATAGAACTATGAAATCATTGTTGAGATATATGTGATATCTATAAATCATTAATGTAATGATTTAATTATATTCGATTATGAAATTGGCGGTTTGAGTATGAGTATGAATTGTGAGATTGACGTTATTGAGATTGTATTATTGGTATGCTCACCCCGTGTGGGGGCTGTTTCTGTTGGGACAGGTAGAACATGTACATCATTGGCTCTGGAGTTGAGTTCGAGCTGTTGATTGAAAATGCTCACATGGCTGAGGTACCAATATTGATATTGGGTGGTATGTTTATAGAATAGATACGCAATTACTTATTGAATGCTCGCATGTGAGCATCCTTCGCTTTTCAGTTATGATTTGCATGCAATTAATTAAGGGCATTGCATAATGAATTGAGAACATGTTAGTGTATTATGAGATGTATACTTATGCTAGTTGAGCTGTATTGGGAATTGAACATTAAGAGAATTAAAGTCAGAAATTTTATAGATGGCATGTTAAGGTTATTAAAGCATGCACGAGGATTCCCTAATGATATAAAAGGATGCACTATTGTATGTGATAATGCACTAATAGTGGGTTAAGGTAGCGAGGCCTTACATTAGTGGTATCAGAGCAGTGGTTTGCTCTTTTGGGTTGTTGAGGCCTAGGGATGTGTTGATATAAATGAGTAGCACATAGTTTATGCATGATTGTAGTTAGTGTTATGTGACACAACTATTTTGCTTATGTGCATAGTATGATACGAGATCATAAAAGAATTGTGTTCGTGTATTGCTAACCATTGTGATTGCAGGATTATTAAGGAATACGATGTGAATGATATTGATTGAAATGATTTGCACCTTATGTAATAAGTGCTAAGAAATGTGATTTCGTAGGAAAATCATAGATGAGAAACGTGATGTGCCGTCTAAGGACAGGGAATGGTAGGCAATGCTGTGCCGTCAATAGGTGACGGCAGATGGTGAGATGACCATGTATGGTTATCTTATGATTATGAGGATGCGGGTATATGCATGCATTGGAATTGATTTATTATGGGGATGCATAAATGCTTAATATTGTTATTATGCATACGAACATATTGCAATTATTGTACCACTACATGTATATCAACTAGCGATGGATCAGAATATTTGCCGCTGTCTTATTGAGCGCTGGATCGGGATATTTGCCGCTGTCATATTGTAGCGTGAGTCGCTAGTATGTCGAAGTGAGGGATATCATTGAGCAGCTGATAATTCGAAGCGAATGATATTATTGACCCACTGATATAATGTAGTAGGGATTGTGAATATTGTGTTGATTGTTTATATTGATATCATTATGATGATACATGTATGTTGAGCAGCGATGGATCAGAATATTTGTCGCTGTCTTATCGAGCGCTGGGTGAGGATATTTGTCGTTGTCATATCCTAGCGCGGGTCGCTGATGTGTTGAAGCGAGGATATTGAGCCGTTGAAAATCGAAGCGAGGGATATTATGTTAACGACGTTGTCGTGTCTTAGCAATGATTCTGCCACTGTATACGTAGCGATGGTTTATGTCGTTGTATACGTAGCGATGGATTATGTCGATGTATACATAATGATGGTTTATGATGTTGTATGTGTAACGATGGACTATGCCGTTGTGCATGTAGCGAGAGATTGTACCATCGTTGTGCGATGAATATAGATGTGCCGCTATTATATTAGCGATGAGTAATATTATATTGCCATTGTGTTAGCAATAAATATGAATGTCCTTTGTTGACATGTACCGTCACGAGTTGACGATGATATAGTGGATGTCATGTGTTGACATGTACCGTCACGATTTGACGAGGATATTGTGGATGTCATATGTTAACATGTACCGTCACGAGTTGACGAAGATATCGTGAATGCCATGGATTGACATGTACCGTCACAGGGTGACGAGGTATTTCACGATGATAAGGTTTGGCGGACGAGTTCTCCATCATACATCTGAAAGTTCTCTAAGTTGGTGCATTGCTAGAACTTGCATGAATAGAACCCGTTGACGATGTTGTACTCCTTATTGGTCCTGATCTTTGCCTTGATCTGTAACTTCAGGCTTTTTGCTTTGACCGGAACTATCTAGGTCTCCATGAAGACCTGTTTCTTCTCGAACTACTTCCTCGGGCGTAAGGATGATTTCTGTGTTTTTTCATCTTCCGCCTTTGGGAGTAGTTTCCAATGATTATAGGGATATCATTCCCCGTTTAGCAAAGAAGAGCTGTTTTGTTGATTCCTATTAGCTTCTTGTAATTCTTTTGGAATTTTGCTTGATAGCACAACTTATCAAGCTTCATTTAAGAAATGACATTCTCCTGGCCACCATCTCCATTTCTCGCGGTTTATATTCCCGGATAAGCATTTCTCTCCATGGACTCGGTATTTTGGCAAAGAACAGCTCGGCTGCATCCCTTTCTGTCATCTTTGACTTCCATCTATACTCTGTGAAGAGTTTGATGTACTACATAACAGATATCATGTAGTTACAGGCTATATAGAGCTTATCTATATTTTTCGCCTTCTCTTGCTCCATTCCTCTGAAGTAACCAACTCTAATGAAACACATTTTAAAGGATTTAGCCATTTTGTCCACAATTTCTTTTAGGGATTCTCCGGCTATAACTTCTTCCCTGGTTCATAGGTCTGAGAGTTTCCAGGCAATTTTGGATGATCCTTCCAGACTCATATTAAGGAGTAATATGAATCCTTTTTGCCTAGATCAAGCGTTCATGCTCCTATTCTCATTGCTGAAGCTCATTCATCAATAAGAACTTCTCGATTTTTAAAATCTAAGATATCCATGTTGAGCATAAGTCCATATGGATGTATCAGATCTGACTGAGATTTCCCGTAAGGCGTTTGATGTATTCTGGCCTGCGGGAATGACTTCTCACTGCAACTGGGGGATCTAAGTTTGCTTCAGTGGTAATAGCATCCTGGTGGCACATACTTTGATATCCATCGGATGGTGGATTGGGAAGTTGAGGAATTCCACCAACTTGATTTGTTTTAAAGTCTACTGTATTCAATCCCAAACGAATCAACAATATCTCGTAGAGCTTACAGGTTGATCCTTTCCATTAATTTGTATGAAGTATTGGATCTCATCGTAGGTTTGCCATTATGTTTTCAGTCTCCGTCAAAGGCCTTAGGACCTTCTCCGTTTTCCCTTTTTTTTATGTAAAAGAGGTTCTGTTCCATAGGACGGTGGTAATCACCATCCTTTCCTTCTTCCTGAAGAACTGGGTGGTGACTCCAACTCCTTAACTCGGGTTTGAACATCTCGAATGTTTTCAAGAATTTCCTCTTGATGTTTAATCATGATCTCCATCTGACTTTGAATCTGATGGATCTGTGCAGGGGCATGATATTGTAAGTATCCATAATGTTGCACTGTCTTATGAATCTCTCTAACATCTTGGGAAATCTTAGAAGTATCCGGCTCGATTTCTCGAAAAATAGGTTATTCCATCCTAATCGTCTTGTCCGGATCTTGTTGGGTTGACTGGATCTGGAGTTATGTTGTTGTGTTCAGGATGGTCTTCATCCTGAGCCTCGGATAACTCGAACTGAAGTTTGAGGTTCATTCTGTGAAGGTTCCCGCTATCTTCTCCAATTGTTTGATACTGGTTAATGGTAGCTGAGCTAGCACCGACTTCTTGTAGTATTTTTCATTTCGAGCAAGGATTGGGTTATTAGAAAAATGGCAAAATTTTGGGTCAAATTTGAAAAGTAATTCAAACTCTATGGGGTATCAAGCAATTAATCCTTTTTTAACTTGTGAGGGTAAATTTGTGAAGTTGTGTGGGGTGTGGAGTTAAAATTAAAATAAAGTGATATTTGGGAGTTAGAACATAGAATGGTGGATAAGGGGAGTAAAGTTAAAGAAAGTTTAGGTTTTTTTAGTGAATTACAAATATTATAAATTTACATGTTGTACCATTTGTTTCTATTTTTCTTTTATATTTGTTCCTATTTTTTCTTTCAAAATATTTGTTTCTGCCTTTTGAAAAAGAAATAAATAAGTGCATATTTGGAAAAAATATATATATTTTCATAAACAAAAACTGATGTATTCTTGAGAGTGATAATAAAATAGTTTATTATTGTTGAAATATCTAACGTTAATATAATTAAAATGTAAATTCACATAAAATTCTTAAACCTAAACTTGCTTTAACCACACTCCACATGTCTAAGAAACTATGTTACAACTTCCTATCTATCTTTACAATTAGTTTTAACTCCCCGCCTTATGCAAATTTACTTTCTTACCCTTGAATAGTTAATAGGGTCAATTGCATACTACCCCCTAAATTTTAGTCACCTTTGCATAAATAACCCCAGACTTTTGGTATTCTTTAATGACCCAATTTCGATCCGAGAAAATGGTATTATGGACTATGTTTATTCATGTAATATTAAATAATATTTCAAATATTAATATTATCCTAAACGGATGAGACAATTCGAGAAAATGGATCCTAACGAATGTTCGAAGTGTTCCTCATACAGGTGGTACTTCCAAAAATTGGAAGAGCTAAATCATGAACATCTGGCCGAAGCTAAATGTTTCAACGAGAGATGGAAAATTCTACAAGAAATTGGTGCTAGCCAACCTAGTATAAACCAGTACCAACAATAAGAGAAGATAGTGAGGAACCTTTATATGATGAACCTCAAACTTCATTTCGAGTTATCTGAAGCTCAGGAGGAAGATCATCCTGAACACGGCCCCATGATTCCAAATCCAAACAACCCAACAGGATCCAGAACAGACGAATAGGATAGGAGAACCAATCTTTCAAGAAATCGAGCTGGATACTTATAAGATGTCCAAAGATCTTATTCTCTTAGAGAAATCCTGAAGACGGTGCAGAGCTATGAGAACAAACAATATCATATCCCATCGCAACTCAATCATACCCAAACTCAGATGGCTATCACCATCCTATGGAACATAATCCATTTACATCAAAAGAGAAAAAGTAGAGGAGGTCCGAAGGCCTTTGACGGAGACTGAAAAAATGATTGCAAATTTACGAGGGGATCCAATACTTCATACAAAGAAATGGAAAGAATCAACCTGAAATATCTCTGTGATCTTGCCGATTCATTTGCGGGATTAAATCTCGCAGATTTCAAAACAAATCAAGTTGGAGCAACGAGCGAAACTGTATCTAGAAACACTCAGGTTCCAGCATCACAAGAAAGTTTCGGGTCACACAATCCACCCGATGGAGATCAAAGCATGCCCCATCAAGGAGATTTTACCACCGGAGAAAACTTAGATCCCCCATTTGGAACAAGGAGTCATTCTCGCAGGCAAGATATACATCAAACGCCTTATGATAAATCTTAGTTAGATCCGATACATCATACGGGCTTATGCTCAACATGGATATTTTGAATTTCAAAAATCGAGACGTTCTTATTGATGAATGGGCTTCAGCAATGAGAATCACAGCAGGAACACTTGATCTAAAACAAGAAGGATTCATATTACTCCTTAATATGAGTCTGGAAGGATCGGTAAAATTGTCTGGGAACTCACTGACCCAGGTACCAAGGAAGATGTTCTAAGCGGAGAGTCCCGAAAGACAATTGTGGACAAGATGGCCAAACTTTTTAAAATCTGTTTACTTGGAGTTGGTTACTTCAAAGGAATGGAACAAGAGAAGGCGAAAAATATAGACAAGCTCTATATAGTCTGGAACTACATGATATCTGTTATGGAGACGAGTATATCAAACTCTTTACAAAGTACAGATGGAAGACAAATATGACGGAAAAAGATGCAGCTGAGATGTTCTTTGCCAAAATACCGAGTCCATTGAAAGAAATGCTTATCCAGGAGTATACACCTCAAGAGACAGAGACGGTGTCCAGGAGAATGTCATTTCTTAAAATGAAGCTTGCAAAGTGGTGCTATCAGGCGAAACTCCAAAAGAACTATAAGAGGCTAAAAGGAATTAACAAAACAACTCATCTTTGTTGTACAATGAATGATATCCCTACAATCATCGAAAACTACCCTTAAAGGCGGAAGATGAAAAACACATAAATCATCCTTATGCCCGAGGAAATAGTTCGAGAAAAGTTAGGTCTTCATGGAGACCTATAAAGTTCTGGTCAAAGCAGAAAGCCCGAAGTTACAGATCAGTGCAAATATCAGGACCAACAAGGAGTAGAACCATGTCAACATGTTCTAATCAAGCAAGTACTATCAGAGCGCCAACAAAGAGAACTTTCAGACGAACTCACACTAGAGCAAATGAAGTTTTAACGATTGTAACTGCTGGAAGTGCGGACCAAGAGGACATATCTCTACAGATTGTCCCGAGAACCAAAACCGAGGAGTAAAACAGTTCAAGCATAGCAAGGAGTTCGAGGATGCTGTTTATTTCCAAGATTTGGTGCAGGTGTATCAATTTGAGAACATCCACTCAGATGAAAAGATCTACAAATATGCTTGATTTGATAGCTGATTCCACTTGCTTCTTGTTGCGTGCTTCCAATGTCCAGTGATATGTGTTCTCATTTGATCATTCAGCTCAATAACTAACTCCAATTAGTTAAATATAATTGCTTTGATCCAACTATTGATTCATACTGTATTGGTAACACTAGAATTACAATTCTCCACCTTGTTGTCAATTCAACCTACGTGATAGTGCCTCTACTAGACCCATGTTCAGGGCTTCAAACCACTTGACACCTTGATTAATTCCAAGCAATGTTTAAATTTATTACTTGGAATTACCTTAGTACACATATCAGCTGGATTCTCAAGAGTGCTTATCTTGCATACCTTCACTTGTCCAGTTTCGATTACCTCTCTTACAAAGCGAAGTTTTACATCAATGTGCTTTGATCTCTCATGGAAAACCTGATGTTTTTAGAGATGAATGACACTTTGATTATCTCAATAGACTACTATCGTATCCTGCATGAACTGCAAATGCTCTTTTCCCGGATTTGCCATAAATCTGCTCAGTAGGCTTGCTGCATATGCTAAGTCAGACATTGAGCATACCATAACATACATCAAACTACCTACTACACTAGCATATGGAATTTTATGCATTTCAGCCTTCTCTTCATCTATTTGAGGAGAATGAGCAGTTAAAATGCTGGGCTAATGGCCCCTGTCCCTGTACAGATTTGCAATCTGCCATGCTGAATCTTTCCAGAACTTTATGAAGATATCCTGTTTGAGTTAGGATTAGTTCCCTTTTGTTCCTATACCTCAATATCTCCATTCCTAGAATGCTCTTGGCCATTCCAAGATCCTTCATTCAAATTCTCGATTCAATTATGCCTTAAGCTTCATTATTTCTATTAAATCATGACTTGCAAGGAGCATATCATCGACATATAATAGAAGATAAAGATTCTTGTTCTCTACAAGAGACTTGGTGTAAACACACCAATCGAATTCACTTCTTTTGAAGCCATGGCTCATCGTAAACTCATTAGACCTTTTGTAAGCACACTAGTGGTTTCTTAGATTTACTTCGAACATGTCAGGTTGAGACATGTAAATCTTCTCATCTAACTCCCCATGTAAAAAGGATGTTTTTACATCAAGTTGTTCCAACTCTAAGTCCTCTTTTGCTACAATGGATAACATTGATCTTATCAATCGATGTTTTATGGTGAGAAGATTTCATGGAAATCTATACCCTCTATTTGTGAGAAACATTTTGCTACTAGTCGTGCTTTGAACCTAGGCTTCTCAACCCCTTGAATCCCTTCTATGTACTTGAATATCCACTTACTTCCAACAATCTTTTGGTATGTTGGTTTAGGGAATAATTCCCAGGTCCTGTTCTTTTCCAGTGGGTGTATTTCCTCCTTCATTGCCTGTCTCCACATGTCCTTGTCTCTGGAGTTCATGGCTTCTTGTAAATATGATGGATCATCGCCTTGAATTTCAGAAGCAACAGTAAAAGCATATGATATAATATATGCATGACCAAAGTTCTGGGGAGGTTTAATTACTCTCCTATGCCTATCCCTCACTTGGTGATAGCCTTGTATCTGAGTTGTTTTCCTTGTGGGTGTAGAATCATCAGTAATCTCCTCATTCTGTTGGTCAAGCACCGGAAAGTCCACCTCAACTGATGTGTTAGTTGAGGTATCATCATTTTCTTTAGTGACAATATATGTGGGTTCCCTTTTAAATGGGAACTCATCCTCCTTGAAAATTTCAAGGCAATCTATACCCTTACTTTAACACAATCAGCAGAGAAATCTAAGTTTGTGAAGTGTGTGTTACCAAGTAGTCCTTGCTTGTGTAATTCTACCAATCCCTTTTCACTTACGTATCCTAGACGCAAGTGCCATTATGTTGTATTACACTGATCTTGTTTCATTAATGCAGAGGATCTCACAATGTCATTTATCTTAACTCCTCTCCTAAGAATTATTGACCCTTTAGACACTGTAAGCTTGCCTTTTTTTTCAGCCTTAAATATATATCCCATATGATCTAAGGCTCCAAGGGAAATCAGGTTTCTTTTAAGTTCCGGTCTAACATCTTTTAGGATTTTTTCCGTAGCGTCATGCATCTTAAGCCTCATAGTGTGCCTATCCCAAGAACTCTGCACGTTTTGTTATTGCCTAGAACCACTTGACCTCCATCTAATTCCTGGAGAGATTCGAACCAGGCCTTATTAGGGCTCATGTGAAATGAGCACCCATTATCTAAGACCGACACTGATCATCTTGGAATTTTGAGACGCAGAGAACTTCTGCAGAGTTGTATCCATTCTCAGCTACGTCCATTTCTCGTTGATCATTAGGCTTAACAAATTGTTTGTGTCTATCAGGACAATCTCTCCTAAAATGTCAGTTTTTGTGGCATTGAAAACACTCGACTTCCCTGTTTTGGAATTTGATCTACTCCTATCCACATTTGTTGCTTGATAGCTGGAACGAGCTAATATACGCCACATTGGTTGTTTGACAAACGGTTTCGAATACCCTTTATTTATATCCTTTTTTTCTTGGTCATTCTTGTTAGAGAACATGAAGAAGTATACTTTTCAAAGTGATCAAACAATCTCTATGATTTTTCATTTCTATTGTATTGTGTATTATTATATTATTTTTTTTTTTTGAAAAAAACAAACTTTTGTCAAAGAGAACAAAAATCCTCTCGAAATCATGTTCGACGAACAGTTATATTGAAATTAACTTTGGTATAGAGCAGATCAGATGTAAAGAAAACAATAGGCAAATTTCTTGGGCATCACAAATAATAAAAAAAACTCGAGCTGTGATTATATAAGATTTATTTGTTCAAGCTTTTGAATTCAAATAAACTCAGAGCTTTAAATTGATGCCAACCGTTAATATATACTAGCGATTTTTGGCATGCAAGGCGTGCACATATAATTGTATATAAATTTTTTAAGTATTTTTACATGGTATATAATTACAATATAAATATGTAATTATGGTATGTTTTTAAAATTCTAATATTTAAGCTAATATGGTATATTATTAATTAGATGAAATAAATGATTTTTTAAGAAAATTTGAAGAAAATCAAAATATTGGATGTAGTTATTTATATAAAGATATTTAGGAAGAACATATAAAACATATGAAAAGACAAATATAGATGGTGTAGATACGAGGACTATACAATAAATTATACCTATTATATAAGTGACTAAGAGTCACTATTCCCATGAATAGTGTAACAGTTATTTTTTTTAATTTTTTAATAAATAAATTTTTTTTTTATTTTAAATGTTAAATTATTTTTTATTTTTAACAGTGACTTTTTTTAATTTCTTAATAAATAAAATATTTTTTTATTTTAAATTTTTAATTATTTTTTATTTTTTATTTTTTTACCTATTATAAGTGTCTAAGAGTTCACTATTCCCATAAATAGTGTAATAGTGACTTTTTTTAATTTCTTAATAAATATTTTTTTTATTTTTGATTATTTTTGATTATTTTTATTTATTAATATTATTTTTAATATTTATTTACAACCTATTATATAAGTGTGTAAGAGTTCACTAAGTGTGCAAGGTTTGTAATAGTACTATTGCAAGGAATAGTAATGAATAGTAATTCACTATTTATTACAATTTTTTTTCTTAAAAAAATGTTTTTTTCAAAAAATTATTTTTTGTTGATGCACGAGTTTAACCTGAACCGACTAGAAAAAAAATATATTAATCGATTGTTGATGCGCGCAACTTCAATTTATAGTAAGATGAACATCATGTTTTTTTAAAAA
Source organism: Haberlea rhodopensis (assembly GCA_907163345.1). NCBI lineage: Eukaryota > Viridiplantae > Streptophyta > Magnoliopsida > Lamiales > Gesneriaceae > Haberlea > Haberlea rhodopensis. The sequence continues at coordinate 6,805,071 of CAJQUN010000017.1, forward strand.
AAGTTAGAGTCGGTCCTTTGGTTATTTTGTTTCCATTCAATTACAGTAGCATGCTCGCTTTAATTTTTTTTGTTGATGATCGGGTTTGGCCTAAACCGACTAGGAGAAAATATATCTTGATTAGTTAATCATGCTCACAAATGTTATTTTTTTTCCAGTTTTTAGTGAGATGAACATCATTTTTTTTAAAAAAAAGTTAGAGCAAGTCCTTTGTTATTTTTCCAATTCAATTACATTAGCATTGTTGTTTTTTTAAAAAATGTTTGTTAAAATAAGTTATTTGAAATGTTATTTTTGATCAACTTAAGAAAAAAATGACCAACATGCTGGTACCGGGCACCGCACCTTAAGAAAAAAATGACCAACATGCTGGTACCTGGCACCACACCTTGTGCGGTGCAAATAAACTAGTAAGACAAATAAAGGAAGAGGGGAAAAAAGATACACCCATGATGTAGAGAACTACACATTAACACTCGTACATTTGCTCATTGAATCTATAACCTCCGCACTCGCTTCGTCAGTCCCCTACTTTTAATTTTGTGGTTCATCGTCATTATGTCGGTAGGTGTCTCCTTTACTTGTATTTCAATCTTCTACTAAAAATCAATGAATAAAATTCAATTATATAAAAATAAATAAAATATTATGCAATTTTTTCATAAAACTATGTATTCAATTTCTTTTCTTTTTTGTAAATTTAAGGATAGAATAATACAAATTTCAACCTATAATCTCTGTTATTATTTTATAATGAAAATTACAAAAACAATTCTAGAGTTTAGTCCAAATTTCACTTTACAACTATTGTTTGGAAAATTACAGTTTACATCTTGACTCGATTTGATATCTTTATCGTCATATTTTATTATTAACATATATTCTCTAGAACCCCTTAAGCTAGTTACCACAAATTCTAAAAAAAAAAAAATTTATATTATCAAAATTTCTTTTTTTTCGAAATCAAATAACTAGATAATTTTGATATCCAAAATATTTTTTAATTTTTAAAAATTTGCAATAGCTAGCTTAATGGACTATATGCTTGTGGATGTAAGGTGATGATTGAATGCGGTGATGAATCTTCGATAAAAATATCAAACCGAGTCAAGATGATATAAAAGTGTTACAATTTATGAAAATTGAGTATATAAAATATATTTTTTAAATAATGATTATAAAATTAAATTTGGACCACACGATAGAATTTTTTTTAAAATTTTTCTATTTCAAAATAAGATGGCCTAGGCCTTGAGATTTGAGAATATTTAATACCACCACGCAAACAGGTCCTTAACCTACCTTAACACATACACAATCTCCGCCGCTCTATTATGCTCATTGCGCAAATTTTGTTTTTATTTATATATATACTAGTTAATATGGGCACCGCGCTAAGCGCGGTGCCAGGTGTATTTATGATGGTCATATTTTTTTCCAGTTTCAAAATATTTAAGATTAAAGATTAATTTTTACAAGGCAGAAATAGATGTTGTAAAGGATGCGGTGCTTTTTCTTTTTATGAGATGAACACATTGAATTTCAACAATAGATCTTCAGGAAGTTATTTTAGAAAAAAACAGAGGTAAACAAATTCGAAATAAGTATCTAAAGTCCACGTAAAACATCTACGTTCAGTACGAAATAAGAGGTGAAGAAAATCAAAATATAGCTTTGTCTAAGGACAAGGGTCAAAGGATTTAATGCATGAAACGTAAATGGTTACACCGATTTATGTTGAAAATATGGTCAAGCATTGGCGAAAGAAGTAAATCCATCCGAGGAAAAAAAGGGTGGTTCATAACCAAAAGTCCAAAACAAAGGATGGTACATGCATATAAACACACACATATAAAGGCGAATAGTTTTGTGGCAAGACTGAGTTGTCGAAAACAGTGTGCCTTATACTATATGCAGTGAATACTTTCTAAATATTAACTATTAAAATTATTCAATGGGTTATATTTCACAAAAAAAACAAAAAGATTTATTCAATGGGTTTATGACAGAATACTTTCTGATTACAGCAAGCCTTTAACTAAAATATGTAAGAGCCTATTCCATGCCAATTGAGTCCCTTGATGAAGCTTAAACATGATTGTAATAAATGGTATCAAAATGATTCTACGTTTTGACATATTCTAACTAAATGGGAAATTTAGGACATAAACAATAAGCACAAGAATTTAGCAAAATGCATTTTACTTTAATCTTGTCTATATAAGATGCAAGTAACGAGAATTTTGGCGCTAGTAATTGAATTCATTTGATACTATATTACTTTATTTGAACTATGTTTTTATCTGGGATACATCTAAACATTCGTTATGGGGGAATCAAATGAAATCAAAGCATAAACTTAGAGAAATATATATTGTCAAAATGTGGAAATGAAAATAGCAAAAGAATGAGAGGCATAGGTCAACCTCTGGGAGGGACGCGACGCGATCTGTAGAGAGGGTCGTCAGCCGAATGGATTCCTGGACTCACTGCAAATAATTTCTGCAAATCGGACAGGGGAAAAATGATTAAACAAATATCTTCTCAGGACCTATATGTTGGAACTCTGTAAGAATGCTAATTTATCTTTTTTATCTAGGCACAATAAATGTACCATAAAATTTTAGGTGTTCTATCAAGCGCAAAACAATAAGTGTAAGGAAATTCAAATCTACTATAGGTTTTAGAAATGGAAATGCGCATTCAGTCGAAGCTAATCATACAATCTCATTAAGTACATATCGAAGAAGAGATATATAGGTCATTGTAAATACAATTTTAGCCAATATAAGCTTCATCTTAGCAAGGAAAAAGGAAAACTGGTGAAGATTTTACTACTTCAACAAGAAGTTCCATAACGTATAAATAGTTGGAAAGAACCCAAAAATAACATTCGAGAAGGATGTAGCTACTTGCAATATTGCAATTAACATCCTCCAATCAGAAGTTCCATGAATTTGGAAAAAAAGATCCTGTAATCTTATGCCGATATATATCGAATATTAGAGATGAAAAGGTTATAGCAGCTTTCAAATGATTATCCAATAGGCCAACAGATCGATTCAACCATAATCCAACTAACATTTCACATTTGCTTTGATAAGAGGATTCAAAATAAATGTATGGAATTAGATGCAAGGAAGTTAAGAGGTGAGCAAAGTTTAAGAAGTAAGGAAGAAGAAGCATCCATGTTTTGTACTATGGTAGCGGCAGTAAAAATTCAGCAAAAGATACATGTCAAATATAGTGTTTCTCATAAACATGACATAACATCAACAGGAAAATTGTGATTTCTTTTTTGGAAAAAATTTATATATAGGGAGCCTACGTTAAGATTAACATATTTTTCATCAATTTTAAAGGACATGAACATGTATATCGTCTTCAATGGAGGGAAAAAATAATATTCTAGTTATTTACGACGACCAATAAATTTCCTGCGAATAGATTAACTATATTGCTGAAACTTTTTTTTTTTTGCAATTTTGTGAAAATTTATTTCCATTATGATAGAAAGCAAGGGCTTGAACAAACATAAATCCAATAACGAAAAACCGGAGTTTAGGAACTGAGAAGGGTATAACGTCAAAAGAAATAAGTGGCCAACCTATGGGAGGTAAGCAACGTGATTTATAGGGAAGAACGTCAGCCGTAGGCAAATCTGTCCCATCACCCATAAAAATACCAGGAGACCGAATAGAGGAAGGCATGTCTGTCTTAAAAAACAATGCAGCAGAAGTTTTGAGTGAGCAAGGAGGGAAGAGGACAAATAAGATTCCGCAAATGCTGAGAGAACATGAGTAAATGATGAAATCAGGAACAAAGTTACAAACCAAAATGAATCAGCCAATCGGCAGACTACCAACAACCAGATATGAGAACCCAAAACATGCTTGGGTGGTAAAGCTATGCTACCTTCAGATATACCGCGAGATCAGCGACAATCACACATGGAAGAGTTCGGCTACACAAGCGCGAAACTGTCCGAGGAAGATTACAGCGGCATGAGCTACATAAAAGGTTAAAGGAATTAAAACAAGGTATAAACAAAGAACAAGACGGAAAGCCATTAGGAAAGGTCCTAGAATCCGCACACACACATGACCGATGGTAAATTGGGACTACAGTACGTAACAAGAACAATATACATATCCTCCTCACAACAAATTCCTTTAAAGTGAACAAAGATATAATCCATTTAAAAAGTGCATCACAATCTATAGCTTATTAAAAAACATTACAACAGTACAACAATCAACAACTAAAAAAAAGTCAATGATTTATCAATGATCTCAGGAACCTGATTTCGTAAATGAAAAAGATCCGGCGAACAATAGAAGCACACCAAACATCTGAGGGAGAACCATAGCAGCAAACTATCCGTATAGCAAACCAGACCCAAGCCAACGAAGGATCCAAAAAGCTAGAAGCAAAATGAAGTAGCAGCAAAGGGCGTAAAGCGGAAAACACAAAACACACATTTGACAACAGATACCACAACAGAACGACAGAAAAGAACAGAAGGACTGAGCGAACCACTAAAAACAGCGAATGAGGAACTAAAACCGACAACTGAAAAGGTCCTACTCATCCTATTCGGCCGAAAGAGAAACCAAGCAGAGAACCCAGCCAACACAAACACGATTTGAAAGGTTAACGTTGTACGATGCCTTAGATTGTGGCATTCATTATAAATTTAAAAAACTAAATAAGCAACTATTTTAATATGAGCCAACTTTCTTAAGGACACAACGCCACTGGTATTTCGTTACTTTTTATGTGTAACAAGCTAAAATGAAGCTAACCTGTCCTACAACAGCCCAAAGGCATAATCCTAAAAACATATCAACATGCACATAAAACCAGACAGAACGTAGATATTTCTATTTGATGTTTGTTTTGGAAAAAACTTCCATTTTCAACAAAATTGGACCAGGACGAAACACCCCTAAAATGATGGAGAAAAAATAAAATAGCCAAGAGGACACTCGGAAATGGATACCCTAACCTACAATCAACAAGCTGAAACAACTTGAAAACGGAGGCCAAAAAGTAAAAAAAAAACAACCTAAAAACAACAAACGCAGATCTCGAACCAACAGACGGAGAAATGGACCTTATTCGATCAACGGAAGAGGCAAGAAACAAAAAAAGAGCAGCACTTGTATTTCTCAAATTTTTTGGTAAGTGCCAAAGACCAAGGCAAATAGGAACACCTATAAACATAATATATAATAAAATCTGAAAAGGCGAAAGATTAAACAAGATGACACAACCAGACCACCGCCGGACGCATGGAAGCCATCATTACCTCCAGATTTCACGAGCCACTCTATATCCTGTGCAGGACAAAGAAAATTAAAAAATAAAGGGTAAGGAACAGATGGGGTTGAATAAGGTATAACCATACCTCTGCACTGCTTACCACCATTCCGTCGCCAGATACCAAACGTCGAGGCGACAGTGAACCCATTAAATGCAACCGTACGGAAGGGAGCTTACGCTGTTGAATGGGGAAATGCAGAAATGGAAAACCTAACCCAACAACACCGAGGAGCCAAAACACCAGCTGGGCCAAGAAAATCGAGGACCAAAACCCAAAAAGGTTGAGCCCAAATAAATCTGGAAGTCTAGCATTTTAAATAAGGAACGATCCAATACAAATAATGGAACCACAACCCATCAACTATTCATGACTATTCATTACAACCGTACAACTATTGAAGTGCTTAGACTCTTATTATAATGTGTAATATATATGATATTACTACGTATATATATCCTTTGTAATTCAGTGCTTACACACGCTCTCTTCTAAGGGGAATGACGAGATTCTACTAGAAATAGTAGCAGAAGCAGAATAAACAGAAGAAAAATGTCGGGTTTTTTCGTTACAAAAGATATAAGGAAAATTCTTAAGAGAAAGGACAGTGATGCTGGAGAAAGAGGTTAATTACTTTTACTTTCTCTCTTCTACCTTCAATTTTTTTTCCTCTGAATTTGATAATTCTTTTTAAAAAGTATGCACAGTTATTTTGTGAAAAATATTTAATTTTAAAAATCGCAAGTTCCACCATTTATTAAAAACGATGTGGTAACGATGGGAGAAGGGTATTAATTAATAATTAACTAAAATTTTCATTCTAAATTTAAGTAAAAGTGACGCACTTGTGAAATTTTATTGATCTAGAATACTGAAGCAGTTCTGAAATTTTTCACTGTGTATAAAGTATGTCTTCCCCCCCTTCTATTTACATGTGTAAGTTGGCTTGAAGTCAGTTTTCATGTGTTTAAATGGATTTTGATAGCTTGAGATGACTGATTTTGGAATGTTTGTTTTTCCAAGTGTATGGTGTACTTTGTCAAACCTTGAATTGTAATTACCAAACAAGAACGGATTTTTAATTGCTTCAGAGGGGCTTACACTTAGCAAGATTCGATTTTCCCCCTTTAATTGTTTTTATTTTGAAATTGTGAAGAAAAGACCGTGATAGATGCTAAAATATTTTATATAATAAAATTTCTCTGAAAATTTGGGCAACAAACTCGTGGAAATTTGTTAATACAGGCCAAAAAGAGAGGCATCTCCTATATGGAGTGGATTTAACCAAACTAATGTTCAACATGTCATTTTTAGTTTAGTGGATAGTGGTTATCTTGATATGGTGTTTTTAGGAAGGTGATGATTCTGAAGATCTTCGATTGTGTTTTGGCTCTTGACATGATACAGTCAACCAAATAAGGGGGCCATAATTTTTCCATGCATGATGTCATGAACACCATATGCGAAGATGAAATTGGCATATAAAACTGGAGTTGAAGAATCACCGCTACACATCTAAATGCCAACAATCATCACTGAGAGACATCGTGAGACAACCAATGAACTTCAAATAGAGGAAAATCGAAACTAAAAGCTTTCAATGAATTCAATTAACATAAAGTTTTTCAAACACGTCCAATTTCATTTTAGTCAAAATCTTTTTGTACAATTAACCCCCAAAAGTGTCGTCGGACATGCCCCTCGGAAGTGTCATGGGTATCCGATTATTTTTTATTTTAAAATTAAGTAAACGTCACGTGCCGTGTCCGATACATGTCTGAGGCGTGTCCGATACGTGTCGGTGTCTTAGAAGTGTCCGACAGTGCATCAGAAGTGTCCGTGCATCGTAGGTTATAGCTCAACTGCTAACAGTTTGTTGAGCATCGCTTCTATATATAAATGCATATATTTCATATTTTTGTTGAATAATTGTTATAGCTCAACAGCTAACATTTTGTTGAGGCATCACTTCTATCTATAAATGCATATGTTCATATTTCAGTTGAGTAATTGTTATAGCTCAACAGCTAACAATTTGTTGAGGCATCGCTTCTATCTATAAATGCATATGTTTCATATTTTGTTGAATAATTGTTATAGCTCAACAGCTAACAATTTGTTGAGGCATCGCTTCTATCTATAAATGCATATGTTTCATATTTTGCCTCAAATCTTGCTTGTTTTGCAAAGCCAAGGTTTTTTGTTTGAATTTCTATAGGACTTCTTACCATGTCTTAGGATGCAGTGGACTGATGCTTCTCCAAATTCATTTAGGTAGAGCCCTGGAGGAATTACGGGCTTCAATGTTTAGTAAATTGCGGTCAATCAGTGGGGCAAAGCGACAACAACAATCTTTATTGGGGCCCACCATTGCACTTACATTTAATTTTGTTGTTTCTGTTAGTATAATTTTAATGAATAAATTGGTAAACCATATCTTCCTTCTCGTATTTCATGCTATGTGCAAATTAAATCAAATAATAATAAGATTCTGATATGCTTCTTGTTTTTCAGGTTCTCGTAAACTTTGGATTTAATTATCCAATTTTCTTAACTTCTATTCATTATGTATTTAGTTGGGTGCTAATGGCACTTTTAAAAGCTCTGTCCATACACTCTTTATCTTCTCCTCCGAAGTCAACTAAATATTTTTCATTGTTGTCTCTCGGCATTGTTATGTCGCTCTCTACGGGTCTTGCAAATGTCAGCTTAAGATATAATAGGTGAGGCGCCACTGTACCAAGTAGTTTTTGCTGTTTTTTTGTTGATCTGTCAACTTTACTTCTTGAATAATACGGCAGATACATATTTCAGTGTCGGATTTTATCAGATGGCTAAGATTGCAGTGACACCTGCAATTGTTTTAGCGGAGTTCATGCTATTCGGGAAAAAAATCTCAGCATGGAAGGTAAAACTCTGTGGTAGTTGATCTTATTAAGGTCCTTTTGATATTTTAATCTGGCATTAATTTGTCATTAAAATTGAAATGCAAATCTTTTAAGCGGCCGACATAATTTTTAACTATTTTAAAATTCTCTCACTGATATGATTTGAACCCAAAACTTATACTATGGAAAACTAACAGTTCTACCACTGGATTGTTTGGTTTCTCACAGATGACCTAAGCCATTAGCTATCAGATGTACACATGTTTCTTACATCATCCTGTTTATTAGTTATTATTAATGTATATATATATTTTAATTGAATTGATTATTAATGTATATTTACATGTATGTAATTTGTAATTGTTGTTTAAATAAGAAAAATTAGACTGTAAGCTGGTTTCTGTATGTTTGACGTTTTTACATTGTTTCTAGGTGTTTGCTCTTACTGTAGTATCAGTTGGTGTTTCTGTGGCTACGGTAACGGATCTTCAGTTTCATTTCTTCGGTGCTTGTATAGCATTAGCTTGGATTGTGCCAAGTGCAGTAAATAAAATAATGTGGTCTAATCTTCAACAACAAGAAAACTGGACTGCCCTAGCGTAAGCCGTAGGATTTTCGGCTATAACATTTTTTTTCATCTGTTGATACGTTCAAAGAACGTCGGTGATTGTATGTTCAAACTTGCATGCCTATGACCTTATGACAGGCTAATGTGGAAGACGACACCGATTACTTTGTTTTTCTTGCTGATGTTAATGCCATCACTAGACCCTCCTGGTGTCCTGTCGTTTGATTGGAGCCTTCATAACTCTGCTGCCATTGGTGGTTCAGCCTTTCTTGGGTTCTTGCTTCAATGGTCTGGTGCTCTAGCACTCGGGTACGTGTTTTCCTCTTTTATATTTGTTTTTTGCTTCTATTTGTTATAGGCCATTTATTTGCAGCTTTATAATGTTGATGCTGTATTCACTTCTACAACATTTACTGATGGCCGTTTTATTTAGTTGCATACTATTTGGTTACTTTTGAAATGACCGACCAATAAGCTCTTGTGATTTGGTTATTATTTAGTCGATTTAAGTTCTTGATTCTTTACTTGCCTTTGTAAAATATTTCAAAAAAGCTTTATGATAGCATGTGATTTCCCCTCTCAAGATTGGGACATTAATTTTTTCCCTCTTGTTCCTTCCATTATTAGACTTAAGTTCAAGCCCTGTTCAACCAAAACCTCTTTAGTGTTTTGCGAATTAGATGTGGCATCTTCGGAAATGGCCACCATCTGAATCAGTATTGCTAACGTAACCTGCGTTCACAGTATAGTAAGGATTAAGGTGTAGACACCTAATAGTTCAGTGAGTAAAAGGCATCCAAGTTGAATCATACGTGGGCATCGGCTTCTCATGGGCTGTGCTGCTGTTCTACGTTGTCTGGTCGAGCAATTGTAGAGTAACTTATGAGATTGTCTTTCCTTTGGGTTTATGACCAATGACCATACATGTTTATGTTTAGTTGAATTTGGAGAGCTTGTATGTTTGAAATCTCACATTAAATTGTCAACCAGGTGATTCTAGTCTGCTTTTGAATCTATCATATCTTGAAAGGCCTGTTGGTTTTAAAAATGTTATCGACCCGAGATTTAGTGTTTTTTCTCTCTTTATCCTCGATGTAGGGCAACTTCTGCAACGACCCACGTCGTTCTTGGACAGTTCAAAACATGTGTCATCCTTCTTGGAGGTTTTCATCTCTTCGGTTCAAATCCTGGATCAACTAGCATTCTTTCAGCTGCTACAGCACTCGTTGGCATGTCTTTCTACACGTACCTCAACTTGAACTCACGGAACCAATTAGCAACCAAAACTTCTTCTAGGCAATCATCGGCACTACCAGTAACAAAATCGAAGGTAAAGAAAACGGTGAGAACCACAAAATAGATGGTTTAGAGGAGCATGTGTAATGGGACTTGCAGAAGAAACTGTTGAAAGCTTTTACTAACCCCCTGCTGGTTTAAGTATACATTTCTTGACAACAAGGCCTTAGCCTAGCTGTTGTCACCTAGTTCCCAATGTAAGAGGTCTCGGTTTCGATTTATCCCCTTCTCTTATTAATAAAGTTTTTAAAAAAATCTATATATACATTTTTCTCTTTCTAATCATCATATCTTGTTTTAGTTCGGTTAAACGTTTTATTCACAAGGGCTGTAAATGCTATTTATAAATATTTTTATATTTTTCAAACTGATCTGTGTAAATTGCCTGTATTTTTTTCTGGGTTTTTATTGAGAACTTATAATTTTATCAATTGTTTTGATTTCCATAAGTAAATATGTACATGTATGTGTACGCACATTCGCACAAGTTTGTTTCTTGTGCGAAAATATGAAAAATAGGTTGTACAAATTATCTTCACCCAGCCACAGTTCCTGGAAACCGTGGAACCCGAAACCGTACCTCAAAAATCGAAATCGAAACCGTTTTTAGGTTTCAGTTACAAAACCAGAACAAACAATACCATGGACTTATGGTTCGGTTGCGGTTCCTAAAAATAAGAAACCGTAACCTTGTAAATTAATATTAAATTTAAATATCTTGTAGTATACATGGACAGCTTAATTATGTGACTGAAGTATTTGATCTAGAAATTTGATAAGATTTAATCTTTATTTTTAATAAGAATTGAATATTAATAATTTTTTTAGATTTAATCATTTATTCTTTAATAAGAATTAAATATTCACAATATTTTATAATGTAAGTGTCGAATAGTGGTTTTTTTTTAAAAATAATTCAAAAATATATTTTTTTCAAAAATACTTCGAAAATGAGATTATTACATATATACCCCGAAACGCCATTTGAGATGGCTGTTAAAGCTTCATGAGAGGCCTTTGCATTGTTAACGATCGCCCACTCTTTGGGCGGTCGCTACATCATTGAGGGAGAGGGCGGCCCCTCTAGTATTTTATTTTTTAAAATTTTTTTTTTTACTTTTTGTTTGTGAAATGGACAGTCGTTTGGATTTACACATGTTTTGAATGTTAAATTAGTGGAAAGTCGATGTGTTTTGAATGTTTTGAATGTTAAATAATAGAGGGGCCGCGTAGCGAGTAGACGGCCGCTAACACATCAGCCACTTGTAAAGGAGGAGCCGCTTCACGCTGAAGCGGCCCCTCATGAAGCTTTAGCCGCCATCTCAAATGGCGTTTCAGGACATATTTGCAACAATCTCATTTTCGAAGTATTTTTAAAATATAAATATGTTTCTGAATTATTTTTAAAAAACCGTCGAATAGTTTAGCTGCTTTAATACCATGGACTTACGGTTCGGTTGCAGTTTGTAAACATAAGAAACTGTAACCTCGTAAGACCTAATCGTCCTCATATGACTGATGACATATGGGTTACGATGCATGGACACTGACACGACACAACACAGACACTGTGACACGGATTTTTAAAATTTTCAGGATACGACACGGTTGGGACACACTACACACATATATATACACACACACACACAAAAATACTAGAAATTCACATTTTTTAAATTCTAAAACCATGTAAAATTAACAAAATATTATTACCAAATTCAAGAAGTATATAAATAAATGCATGTTACTGGAATCATCACAAATATCACTCAAACTAACATCAAATACATATTACTTTAATTAAAATAAAATTTAACAAACACATCCAATAAAATATAACACAAAAAATATGCTTACCAATTTCAAAACTAATATATATAAATGTATGTCACTGAAATGATCATAGTATCACTCATACTAACAAATGTATATTACTTCAATTAAAAAGGGTTAAAATAATACCTCTAATTGTATTTAATAAACACTTTTTAAATTGTACAATTATCATCCAAAAGTGTCATTTATGTGTCGGACACGGCTCGGACACGTCCATCAGCAATTTCCGACAAGGATATCCGATTGTGAGGGGAGTGTCCGACACGGGTGTCCGATTTTAGTTTATTAATCAAATAAAGGACACGTCACGTTTTGTGTCTTTATGTGATTTAGGTTCAACTTTTCTACAAGTGCTTGTTTCTGAGCCTGGTCACCAAATATGATTTAGGACTCTCTTGAAATATTTACTAGTTTAATGCTTTTTTAAAAAACAAAACCCTCTAAGCTTTGACATGTCAAAAACATTAATGTTGCAGTGATAAAAGAAAAATTACTTAGCTAGGGACTGCAAACATAATAATGAGCAGACCAACATTAACGAGCTGAGGCAATTCCGCACTTGGCACCCTCGATTGAAAAATATTCAAATTCTTATAAAAAATTTTTGAATAAGCCTCGATAATAATTGGTCACAAAAAAAGAAATTTAGAATATATATCTCTATACCACTTGTAATGAATCATTTACTTGATCAAGAATATATTTACCATAGTAATAGTAGAATGTTGTTCAAAACTATCTTCAAGCAAGGTAATTTGATCTTCATCGAGCCTCAATTTTTTTTTTCTACTTGAGTTTTTGGGATAATTTATATCATCATCCTCCTTGAAGCCATTCTTTCTTGGTTGTTTTTTAATCTTCTTGCATGAATTCGATGTACCTCGAGCTCGAGTAACCAGAATCAAGATCACTTCGATGAAGTGGGATTGACAGATGAAGAAAAAAATAAATACCCTCTGGTTTTTCTTCGAGTTATCCTTTTTGAGCTCGTATTTGTTAAAACGAGTCCCAGGTCGAGCCCTAGCTTCGTGTTGGAAGATATATCAGTTTCCTCCATGAAAGATCAAGAAAGAATAATGGGTGGGGATTTTGTCAATGAGAGTTGGGAGGTCTATCAAAGGGAGATTACACTTTATTGTGATGCAATTAAGGCTATACATAATTATTAATGCCGAAGAAAAGAGGGTATTAATAATGGCATGCGTTAGGATTATGACTCTTAGGAGGAAGGAAACCAAGTTGGACTGACTTTGATATTTTGTCTACTTTCCAGTTAATATTAGTAATTACACATTTATTGGTATTAATTAATTAATATACATAGTTTAAAATATATAATTTTAATAGAATGTGGAGTCTCATTCAAATAAAACAAAATTTTTATTTACAAGATCTGATTAAATATCTTGTAAATATATTTTAAGTTGGTGAAGATGGGTAATAATTGAGATTTGCTGAACATGTAACTTCCCTAGAATAGAAGTAAAACACATTGATTGACTTAAGGATGAACAACCCTTTTGTTCAACAATAATGATAAGAGAACCAAGCATTACAATTGAACCGTTCCAAACATTAATAAATTAATTTGTTAATGTATTTCTTTCAAAGAGAAAATTTAAAATTTAGCCTTTATTCGACTATAATTTTGATATTTAATATTTTGTATTTTTATTTTATCTTTATTTTTATCAGATATTTAAAAGTTAATCAAAAAAATCATAAATAAAAAAACACTGTTCAACCAAAACTGTATATCTTTTTTTTTAGCAACTACTACAATTACTTGGGGGTGGGGGTACGGAGACTTGAGCACAAGATCCCCTGCCAGATGGGCTACAAGCCATCGACAAAACTATACATCAAACTATTTTTTAAAAAATATAATCTTGTCCCTACTCTAACTTGTAATAATTTTGTGGTTTTATTGTATTGTGTGGGGAGCGTATAAAGCCATACTTTTCCTCGTCCTTAATTATTGACTAGCGACCGACGCACACGCATTGCATGTGTAATGAAATTTTATATTTATATATTGTATATGTATACTAAATTTTTATATTTGAAATTTTTGATTTAAATATGATATTTTATGATGAAGGGAAGAAACTATAGCACATATTTTCGGAAGGAAAAAAAAACTGGTGAAAAATTAGGAACTAAGTTGATAAGTTAATAGGTGATCTTCCGATATTATCATTTTATCTCATGGTCTCATGTTTATTACTAAAGCAAATAGAGTGCTTTTTGAAATTTCACAATGATCATAACAAAGTGGTTACTCTAAGATGCTTACAAATTATAATATAATACAGATAACGTCAAATAAATATGGAAGTGATATTTTTAAATTACATGGTACTTTTATTACATTCTGAAATTTTAAATAATATGTTACTTTTATTATAATATATATGCAACGGGGTTAATGCATATGTTGGGTGAGGGCCATCTACCCCTAAAAAAAAAAAGAAAATGATGAAAAAGGTGGTGCTTTCATAACGTTATATTTATATATAATTATTAAAATATACATCATCACATACATTTTGTTTTGTTTTGTTTTTGTTTTGTTAACATAGATGCCACACCGCAAAGAGGCCTCTTGACTTTGACAATCCCGCCAAATATACATACCTCATATACCCAAAAAGCAATATGGAGAATTCTTGGCTTAGTGATAGTTGCAGTGATCCACCAAAGTATCAACCCGAATTACTTCTTATCGGTAGTGACCCCAACAACAACGTTGCTAACCTGAAATTTGAGATACTGTTTAAAAACTGGCAAGGTGGAAAGGGAGTAAGAGATGACACAAACAGTGTATCTACCAGTTTTCCACTCTTGTCAACAGACATAGGGTTTTCCACGACGATGGTTTGGTTCTGAGAATTGGATAATGCCTGCATCCAGAAAAAAGAAAATGACAATAAATAAAACATTCAGAAAGAAGATGTTCCCGTGAAGGATATTCCCAAACCACATACGCAGCTCTGACTTAGAAGCTAACATCAGGAACTTACGGCTGAAGGTGGTGATGCTGAAGATGGAGTTCCGTTGGGCCTATGCATGGGAATAGGTACCCTAACATTTCCCATCTGCCAGCACAAAGCAATGAGATCATGACCTCAAATAAATGTTTAAATGCTACATGTACTCAAGCGTTAGTTGGTATGAAGAAAGCAGAAAGGTGATCTTTAATGCTCTTTGAAATTTCAAAAACAAATGAAATATATTGGAATACTCAATACTTACATTGACGTTAGTGATGAATTGACATACAGCACATTTGACGGAAGGAGCCCCGTATGGGTACATGAGTGTAGTGCGGCAATTTCCACAGTTGACATGAGCGATATTAGATGCTAAAAAACAACCAAAGTTCAAATAAATATAAAAGAAATTTGAAATAGACAATGAGCAAATGTTATTTTAGTTGTTTCTACATGTTTGTTGCATTTACGTTATGTGTTCCACAGAATCTTAACATTACAAGGTTTCTGTCTAATATAATCGGCTATGAGCATGAAATTGAAATTGAAATATAAAGGACTGCACCCTCTCTGCACCATCCAGTGTAAAATAAAGAGGTATTGCAGATTTGGAAACAAAATATCATATGCTACCAGCCTATTATCTGGAAATTGTTAAGCGTCTGCCACTACATGTTTCTATAGTTGTCTGAATAAAATATGCCTTGGGGAAAAGAAAATTAAATCGTCACTCTTGGAGTAGAAGAAACAAACAAAAGAAGCTTTATTCAGCGTCAAATATCAACTACTGACGTTTTCCCTTGCTTTTCAGTATAAAATTCATTTTACTAATGATTTCCCTTGCATACTCTTCTTAAACTACCTATTACAAGAGAAAACTAAAAACTTTCATGCTAGTTATCCACAAAAAGGAAATTAATAATATGCTCAACTAAATTCACATTACAGATTTGTCTTGGAACATGATTTCTCTTCCAATGAGGGAAAATTAAATAAATCACGTATTGGATTAACAAAACAATATTGACGAGTAGAGATAAAGGGGCAGGGAATGCATAATCATATCCTTCGAGATATAACCTCATAGAAGATCCATGTATGTTCTACATATAGTTCATGGGCACGAGTAACGACAATACAGCTAAAATATTGCAAGTCACTTTTGCAGATAAGCAAGGATGCCAAGATATAACATATGGTAATGCTTATATGCCACACAAAAGTATTCTAGATAGAAGGCATGGCACTGAACAGTAGTCTATAAAATAGTATCTACAATAAACAATGATTAGCACCTGGTGCAAGGTTCACCGTGTGACAACAGGAGCATCTCACACTTGTAGCTCCACGAGTATACATCAACAAGGTACGGCAACCCCCACATATCAGTTGTGCCATTTCCATTCCTAGATTGAATTAGTTAAATTGAATAAAAACCATGAAATTGAAGCCTAAAACTAGGAAACAATAGAGAATTGCTCTGCTCTAAGCTATGTACCGACAGAGCAGTCTCAACTCAGCGCAGTACATGCATAGCACAATTCAGAAAATCGGCCTCATGCTTTATTATAATACATATGTATCAGGCAAATATAAAGATCAATCTTTTATTTATACACACACGTACAGTTCACAGCATAAAAGGAAAGGTTTTACTGGTCTTTAGTTCGGCTATACACTCTATTCAACCAATGAATTTTGAAACGAGTTTTGTATTAAGTAGAAATAGAAATTTAGATATTTTTTAATAAAATTTTGAAATTTGACGTGATATAGTATATGAATATGTGAAAGATTATAATGATTGGTTGAAAAAAAGTAGAAAATATAAAGATATTGTGTAATTATTGAGGTCTTAGTAGTTGATTTGACAAGAAAAATAATGTAAATAAGGGAAAAAATAAACTAGGTTCACCCCAAACAATTTGGCTCTTGAGTTGAATCAAGAGCCCAAAAAAAATTGTTTTTGATTCTAAAACCCAATCCCAAGCATAGAATATTCCAATACTATAATCGAAGTAATCCATGTATAATACCGAAACAGGCGAAAATCATGATACAAAAGACAACTCTAATCAACAAAAATAAAACACTCAGATGATGCACCTCAACTAAAGATAAAGAAGTGATTATTGACTGTTATGTGCTTAAGGATAAGAATGAACATGTTCTTGCCTTCCGTCTCTTAAACCTATGAGTGATGACCCCACGTAATTTAAAACAGTCAAAAGGCGCAAAATGGAAAGAGGTGTTCATCTTGGAAGCAAAGTGGACCCTGGAATTATGGAGAGGGGGTTGAATCACTGGATTTAGGTAGGGGGGAGAACTTGAGTTTAGGAAAAATTAAACGAGAAAAATCAAATTTATTTTCATTTCAAATGGCGACAGTCTCAAAATGATGAATTTACTCAGACAAAGATTCAGACAGCAGCCCGTTTATAATTGTATGCAGTTGCAAGGAGAACAAATTCTTCAAATAATTCGTGGGTGATATTTTTGTCCTACAACAAATTCCTCCAAGACTTCGTAAACAAAAATACAGCAATATTTTGCCTGTTGAAATTGTTTTGGACTATAAAGAAGCATTGTAATTTAACGACTTTTCTATCTAAAATATTCACATCTGACGAGCAACGAAAGTAATTAAACGAACAAATCATGTTATACACATCACCACAGCACATAATATTTTAAATGAACAAACGACAGCAAACTAATCTTCTTCCCACCCAAATTCACCTGAAGGGTAAAACAACTGCTTAAATGTAGTGTGTAAACTTTAACATATACCAGGAGGGGGCACATTAGTGATGGCATTACACAAAGCGCAGCACACATTTGTTGCCCCGCTCGGGTACATTAACAGACTCCTGCACCCGCTGCACACAATCTGGCTCTGCATTCCTCCGCTCGCACTAAAAAATTCTGAACAGATTACACTAGTCAAAGTCATCATCAACAAGTAAAAAAATCAGAGCTAAAAACCAAAATAAGATCAAAATTCTCAAATATACCCAAAAAAACACCGTAGATCTGATCAAAAAAATAACAAGCGGTCCGTGGATTCACAATTCATCGGATTGAAGATAGGGTATTTAGAGTAGGAATCAGAATTGGAATCAGAATTTTCTATCAGCTGTCACATCGGGGAGGGAAGCAAATGCCGTGTATTGGCAGTTTCTTGGCAACTTTATCCAGTATGGTGGATGGATGCCGATGCGCCCTTTCACTGTTTACCGTATTTTCAAATCTAAACAGATAACTATTTCCGTATCTACTCTTTTGTTTGTCTTAAATTAAATTTCAAATATCGGCTATCATACACCGTATATCGGTATATGAGCACTTTGCCTTAAAATTATATAATTTTTATATGATTTTTAAAATATAATGTTTAACGGTGTTATTGCGTATATTTTTTTAAATAAATATTTTCTGAAAATAAATCTTGCGAGATTGTGTGAATAATATAAAGTATGTTGGATAGCATTTTATGAAAATTTTTAAAAATATTTTTTTAGTGAATGAGGTAATATAAAAATTTATGGTATTTGGGGTGCCTCATCATATATATATAATAAAAGAGTGTCTTATGATGTCATATGATATTATTTTTGGTAAAAAAAAATTTCTTAAACCAGAAAACGCATTCTCCCACACTTTTATTTAGACCTTTTTTTTTTATATACATGTTTATTGGTCGTCCTCATTTTTTCTAAATATTGATTTTATATTTTTTAACTCCTCAAAACCATTTCTCCCTCTTAACTATTCCTTTTTTTTTTGTCGAAAACCACAAACGATAATTTTATTCATCCACCACCACGTTTCTTTTATTTTCGCTATTTTAAATTTCAAATCTGGAACAAGATTTTATTTTTGTTATGATGAATCGAATAAGGTTAACATGCAATATATGTGCATCGGCGCTAGCAGTGTAATAATTCGCACGAGATGAATTTACACATATCAAAATTTAAAATAAAATATAATATTATGTATAATATAATTTTGTATGAAATATAATGGTGTTAAGAGTGTTTAAAATTAATATGTGAGTTTTAACTTTGTTATTCTTTGTTTTTTTATATAAAAAAAACAATATTATGAGCAAATTTGTGAAGACCCGAGTTTTACCATCTCTACCGAATCAGTTTGGAGTTGCATCGGATGTTCTAAATCAGTTCTAATATGATGTAACTAACAGATTCATCAACTCAACAGATTCATATCTATAAGCTCAATCGATGTTCCAATTTGCTCAACCTATAAAAATAACCATCAGCTAAACATGTCATATGTTCAACATATGCTCAATCTTCCAAGCTATTCAACTTGTGGAATCAGCTATACCTACACAATACTCAACCTAAATTCCTATAACTACCAGACAAATTTCTCTATAAATTCACACACAAAGATCCAAAAATACCCTAAACTCTGCCCATATTACTACCATTTTGTTTTAAATTTATATGTATGAGTTAAAAATTTAATTCAATATTAGCCATGAGATTTCTGAAAATTCGAGACAACAAGGAATATGTGCTTAGAGCAAAGTGCTAAATATAAAGGGAACACCTCTTGAATCTGCGGAGCAAAGTGCCACGTATATGTGAGCCACCACTTGAATCCATATAAACACATGAATTAAGGATGTTAGTGAATCCATGTTTAAGTTCGGTGCATTTTGAATCTGGTATATATATTCTGTTATGTTCTGAAATTTGCTCAGTTATGTTCAGGATATATATTCCGAAATCTGTTTTGTTATATCGTGATTATGTATTCCGAAATCTGCTATGTTATAAAGTTTGAATATGTGTATGTTTTTACGATATTTGATTGTCTAATACTTGTTGAGTGTTTATTCAAACACTCACCTTATGCTCCTCCCCACATAAAAGTAAACTTGAGATTGAAGATGATGAACAATACCAGTTCTGGGGTTGGTGAACTGCTACTGATATTGAAGAGTCAATTGTTGTGTTATTTTAGTTATGTTAGTTAGCTTACGTTGTATCTTATTTTTAAAATCTGTTTAATCAGTCTTGTAATATCAGTTAGTTTTCAAAAGCTATTTTAATGTTTATGGAATTAAAAAGACTAGTTGTGTAAATATATATTACTACGTGGGATCGATGGACTATTATAGGATTTAGAACTATTATGTGTTTGGAAAGTTAGATTTCAAAACAGAATTGGTATTTAAAGTATTTAACAATATCAAATTTAATTAGATCAAATCCTTATATTACTAAAAGGATTGTTTATTATTGTGTTAAAGTTTTAGTCTATTTTTAAGATTTTATAAAATATTAATTTCCCAGAAATCTGCACTATTAATATACACATACTTTATTAAATATATTTTGAGAAATTTATTTTAAAATCAATTAAGACCATTTTTTATTTCAAAAATTATAAACTCTCTCTTCATCATAAAACTCCTCAATAATCAAAATAGAATTCCAATTCCAATTCCAACTTCAAACCAGATTCTAGTCGATTTTAACTACGGATGTCAATGAAGCGGGTCCAGACCCGAACCCGCATTAAACCAACCCCATCGGGGCGGGTCTGGACCCGCTTCAACTTGATTTAGAAGCGGGGCGGGCGGATCCTGTGATTGGCCGAACCCGCCCGCTATATATTTATAATATTTTTTTAAAAAAAAATTAATATTTAGTATACATTTAACTTCTTTGATTGAACAATAAATTGTCATTATTTAATTTTATATCAAACTCGTGTGTTCATGTTAAAAAATTGGACAATTTGAAGATAATGTGAGCAAATTAATAAATATTTGGTAGCTGTTAAATATAGTTTTACATTGTTTATTATAAAATATTTAGTAGAGAAAAACATAAAATTCAATAACAAAACTCAATTTTTGTGTTTCAAAATTTTTCTAGCTAAATTCTTTTAAAAAAAATACGGGGCGGGGCGGATAAACCCGCCAGCTTCACGGGTCGGGGCGGGTCTGGGTTTTAGGTGTAGGGGACGAGTCCTGGAATTGGCCAAACCCATCTCAAATCCGCCCCATTGTAATCCCTAATTTTAACAGTCTTTATAGGGAGAAACTAATTCATTAAAAATCTCTAACCTCACTTTTTTTTTTAAAGATAACGCGAGTAGGGGAGGAGATATATATTCCGCAAACCAAAAATCATAAAACCCTTGATAAATTTGGCAATATCGCTGACAACAAATTGGAGAAACTCACAGTCGGAATGGGCGGCGACACCAGATTCATCACCCTCCTCGCCCCCTTCCCACCTCTCCGACCATCTATTCTCCTCCTCCGCCACCGCTTTTCCACTATCACCACCACTTCCTTCCGCCCTTTCACTCTCTCCTCCCTTTCCAAAACCAAATCCCACACTTCTCACATAGTCAACTCATTCCACTCTCAACCCAACATTAACGCTTACAATCTCAACTCCGTCGCCGCCTCCCAGCAACAGCACCACCACCCTTGGCCTGCATTGGCTCATTTTCTCAATTTTTTTGTCAGATGGACATGGGTGGTGTTCGAGTTCTAACTCTGGGAACCTGCCAATACCTCCCGAGTCCTGAGGATGCTTTGTTGCGCACGACGAATTTCCTGATGATTTTGTGCTTGCTGTTTCTTGTTACTTGGCTTTTGCTCGGGACAGACCGTGTTAGTAAAAAGTAAATGGACCCCATGGAAAAAAAAATGAAAAAGACAAATGTTGAAAAAAAGGTGCCGAGACATTTTGGCCAAGATTTGTTTATTTGTCAAAAACAAATCTGGCAAATTGTTAAAAGAAAATCTAAGCGATAAATTTTTCGGGAAATTTTTCGTGAAGTTTTTTTTATAAATAGACATCTAATTCATTCAGTATATACACCAAATTATAGAGAGAAAAATAACACAGTGCAATCAGGGTAAAAATACTAGTGAGAGAAAATTGTTGTATAATTTTCTGAGTGTTTTCAGATTGAGTGTTGTCAGTGTTTTGTAAACACTTGTATTTTTCTTCAATAAAAGATCTGCAGCAGCCCCGTGGATGTAGGCTTATTTTTGCCGAACCACGTAAATCTTGTGTTTTTTATTTCGCATTTATTTTTGCTCCAACCAGAAAATAGGCCGTTATTTTTCCCAACAACTGGTATCAGAGCCAAATTGTTAATTTTGTCAATTTTTTTTGTCGGGTTACTATTTACGTGGATAGTCATTTCGTGAATAGTGATTTGGTCAGCGATACCAAATTCGTCCACAGCGGTGTTTTTTCAATAACACAGTGATTTTCAAAAATTGTCAAAACAGCAATCCGGTGGGAGTCAGGTTCGAGTGGAGTAATGGCGGCAGATGAAGGAAAAATGAATATTGAAAAGTTCAATGGTTCAGATTTTGGCTTTTGAAAAATGCAAATAGAAGACTATATGTACCAGAAAGGCCTTTATCAACCTCTCTCGGGTGTGAAGCCAGAAGGCATGAAAGATGAAGAGTGGGCTCTTCTAGATAGAAAAGCTCTCGGAGTTATCCGACTGACGTTGTCACGCAACGTTGCTTTCAACATAGCAAAAGGAAAGACCACAGCGGGTCTTATGGCGGCTCTTTCAAGCATGTACGAGAAGCCATCAGCTTCAAACAAAGTTCATTTGATGAGGCAGTTGTTCAATTTGCGGATGGTAGAAGGCGGATCGGTAGCTCAACACCTCAATGAACTCAACACAGTGACAACCCAGTTGAGTTCAGTTAGCATTGATTTTGATGATGAAGTACGGGCATTAATACTTTTGTCTTCCCTACCGGAAAGCTGGAATGCTATTGTTACAGCTGTGAGTAGCTCATCGGGAAGTACAAAGTTGAAATTTGACGATGTTCGTGATCTGGTTCTCAATGAAGAGATCAGACGGAAAGATTCAAATGAATCATCAACCTCTTCAATATTACATACAGAGTCAAGAGGTAGAAAATCAAACAGAGGAGGTGGACGTGGCAAACAAATGGACAGGAGGTCCAAATCTAGGAATTCCCCTAATTCCCAGAACTCAAAGACTATCGAGTGCTGGAAATGCTGGCAGCCCGGACATTATAAAAATCAGTGCAAAAATGCACCGAAGAATCAGGAGGTGAAGGCAGAAGCAAACATTGCTTCTGGAGATGATGCATTAATATGTTCCTTAGAGTGCAAGGAAGAGTCTTGGGTGAAGACTCCAGAGCATCATTCCATGCTACTTCGCAGAGAGAACTCTTCGAGAAATATGTCCCCGGCAACCTTGGTAAAGTCTATCTTGGTAATGAACAATCTTGCGAGATTGTTGGCAAAGGTATCATAAAGATTAAGTTGAATGGGTCTGTATGGGAACTGAAAGATGTCAGACATATTCCCGATCTGAGAAAGAACTTAATCTCAGTTGGCCAGTTAGCCAGTGAAGGTCATACAACATTCTTTCACGATGATACTTGGAAGATCTCAAAGGTGCAATGATAATTGCTCGAGGCAATAAGAGTGGTACTCTTTACATGACAGCAGGAGCACGCTGTTCAATTGCAGTTGCAGCAAACACAGAAAGTCCTACTCTGTGGCACCAGAGACTTGGCCACATGAGTGAGAAAGGAATGAAGGTTATGCACTCAAAAGGGAAACTTCCGAGCCTTCAGTCAATTGATATTGACACGTGTGAAGGATGTATTTTTGGAAAGCAGAAAAGAGTTAGCTTTCAGACAGGTACAAGAACCCCAAAGAAGGTGAAACTAGAACTAGTTCACTCTGATGTTTGGGGACCAACGACTGTCTCATCTATTAGTGGGAAACACTACTTTGTGACTTTTATTGATGATCACTCTAGGAAAGTATGGGTTTACTTTCTGAAATGTAAGTCAGAAGTTGTGATATCCCAGAAATGATTATGTGATTTTAATCATTTATTTAAATTATGTTGATTTTGGGTGTTAATTAATGGGATTGAATTAATATTATTGAGGAGATACATTTCAGGGTGCATGTGGTATATATTGGGATTTTGGGGTTGTGGCATGTTTATTTGGGGTGTGTGTTATTTGTTTTGGTGAAGCATGTTTTATGGGAATTGAGGTATTTTATTGAGAAAATACTATAAATATCATGTGAGGATATTTTAATACATCGTGCTAAATACCGGGACCAAAACATAACACATCATACCACCCAACACCCAACCACCCCCCCAACCCATGCTGATGACACAGCATAAGCTGGCCATACCCCCCACTTGGCACAATGATTCATCCCTTATCCTCCATTCCAAATCTCGACCTTTCTCTCCCAAATAATCTCCAGCATCTGCTAAGCAAAATCGTGTGGAGCCCTTCCATTTTCATTGCTTGGAGAGCCTCCAAAAATCGGAGCAAAGTAGGGTGAGAAACCATGCTCTGTTTTTGTTTTAAGCTTGATTTAGTTCATGTTTTAGGTGGTGTGAAAATGGCATGTTAGCTTAGGTTTCTTAAAACCTTCGATTTAAATGCTTACATGGTGTTGTTATGAAGCTCTCAGTATTTTTCCTTAAGCATGTTACATGTTTTATGTGAAGGATTTAAGCATGTAAAATATGGTGTTCGAAAATCTGGGTAGAGGTATGCCCTGTTTTTCTGGAAAATATGGGATGGGAGTGATGTTGTAAAGGTGTTATCATGCATGTTAGCTAGGTTTTTGGTAAACCTTTGATTTGAGTACATGCATGGTAGTTTTGTAAAGCCTATGGTGTTTTTGTTCGAGCATGTTTTATGTTATATGTTGTAGCTTTAATAGCATGAAATGAGGTGCTCAAGAAATTCTGAAATGAAATATGTTACCCTGTTTCTGGAAAGGTTGGTTGAGTACTGATGTAAATGGGTATTTTTAATGCATGTGGGTTGGAGTTTGGGGTATGAATTTGTTATGAATACACTCAGGGTAGTGTATTGTAGCCCTTAACATAATTGTTCAAACATGTGTTGTATCTTACATGCTAGATCGAAAGGTATGAAAATCAGTGTTAGAGAATTCTTGACAATCTAGGTTGAAACAGAGCGACCGATCGATCGGTAAAGAACACCGATCGATCGGCAAAAGTCGTAGCTTTTTTATTTAATTCGAAGTGTTCACCGATCGATCGGTGATGAGGGCCGATCGATCGGTAGTGCCTGATTTTTTTAAAAATATGGAATTGTTTAAATTTGATATTGGATTGTAATGAGACATCTAATATTGTGTTGTACACTGGTGTAGAGCCTTCACAGACAGCTACACAGCGTAGGGGATAGAGTCCTGCAACACACCACATTTTGGAAAGGTACGTAAGCGACGTACGGGCATCCCAACGGTAACATGTACTTTATGTTTGTCTATTTGACACATGATGAATGCAATGTGATGCATTAAGAGTATGATACATGTTATTATGCATTGTTGTTGCATATTATGCTTTGTTGTTGTATATTGTGATGTGGAATAAAGAGGTGTATTCCACGAGTCAAGAGAGATCACAGTGTAGGTTTTAATGCTTATGCTTGTTATGTAGTAATGAAGCGGGGAGGATTGTACCGCTCATTATGAGATTATGTAGTAATGAAGCGGGGAGGATTGTACCGCTCATTATGAGATTATGTAGTAATGAAGCGGGGAGGATTGTACCGCTCATTATGAGATTGTGTAGTAATGAAGCGGGGAAGATGGTACCGCTCATTATGAGATGTTGAAGCAAGAAGCATTAAAATAACTGTTGATATATGACTCAAAAGCTGTGTAAAGAAAGAGGTGATATGTCATGACATTATTAAAGGATCCATAATTCCATATAATGTGTTTATTATGAGTTATGGTACAGGGACAACCAATGGGCGTTGTAAATGCTTGGAAATATAGGAAGTGCTTTGTATTTATGATTTGTGCATTTACGCTTTACATTCATATTATGTTGAATATGAATCACGGTATGCTCATGTGTTGGGGGTTGTCTTTGTAGGTGCATTTGATACAGAGATCAGGGGTCGGGGTTGACATGATGAGCTTAAAGGAGTGCTAAAAGGGATAGCAGGATAGAGAAACTCTTCTGTATAGTTTTTACAAGGGTAGTGTAAAACTATGGAGTTTAGTACCCTCTGGTTAGGAATATGTATGATTCCTTTTTGAAAATTTTGGTACTGTAATCTCTATAAGCTCAGGTTTTCAACACGATTCAATACTCTGATTTAATATGATTAATTCTCTTTAATTGCACCTAATGATATGTTGAGATAACGGGGTCTTACATTTAGTGGTATCAGAGCACTTGTTAGATAACCAGGGAAGAATGAAGGGTAGCCTTTAGAGACAAGTTGGCTAGGTATTCATTGTTGGGCATGTTATGCATGTGATGCATATTGTTGTATAAGTGTTATACTAACATGCTTTTGAATATGATACTCTTGTTATCTAACGGCTTATATTATGAACTGCTTTTGGTATTGTTGTTAACTCTTGTGTTGCAGCATGACGGCTATTAACCCGGAGAACCTCAATGAAGATGTAGGGGATATGGGCAGTATGAACGCTAGTATTGCTCAGACGAATCCGTTACCGCCACCTGCTGTAGGCTTGGAGCCTATTGCACAGATACTGCTACCAGGGGAGATAAGTCTGACCCAGTTCTTGAGCTATGAATGGACTGAGACTGGGGAAGCAGCCGAGGAATGGCTTGAGAGACTGGAACAGATATTCGTATCGGCACCCTGTGCAAGGACTGCCTGGCTGAGGTTGGCAGAGTTCCAGTTAGCGAAGAAATCTTCCATGTGGTGGAAGACAACAGTCATGGAGCTGAGAGCTCAGGGTATGACAGTTGATTGGACTGTATTCAGGACCCGGTTCCTTAACCGGTACTTTTCTGCAGCTGCCAGACAATTAAAGGAAGATGAATTCAATAATTTGAAGCAGGGCAGCCTGTCAGTGTCAGACTACGCTATGCAGTATTCCTGACTGCTGAGGTATGTACCTCATATTGCTGTCAGCAGTCATGCCAAGATGAGAAATTTTCTGAAGGGACTGAGACCAGAGCTATTTGATCGGGTTGTCTCCAACAACCCCAGCTCATTTGATGATGCCCTGATTAGGGCAGAGTTGGCAGAGATTGCAGTGGGCGCGTACAAGGACGTTGTACCCCCTTTCGTACCACCACAGAGGCCTGTTGCTGATAGTCTGAGGCCACGAGGGGATCAGTTCAAGGCTCGTGGGACCTCATCATCTTCTAGATTTGGTGGGAAGAAGTCTCAGGGTCAGAAGCAAAACAATCGGGGACCCACACAGGGGAGCAAGGCAGGAGGAAGTAGGTGTGACCATTGTGGAGGATGGCACTTGTCACGTGACTGTCAGGGTTGTTATATTTGTGGCAAAGTGGGCCACTTGGCGCGAGGTTGCCCCAATCGGAGAGCACCACAGAGACAGGCAGACTCTGGGCCGAATAGGCCAAGGTTTGATGCTGGGAGGGCACCACAGAGACAACAGTTTGCACCTCGACCACAGGGAGGTCAGACGGCAGGACCGCCGCAGGGTCAGGTGTATGCACTGACTCGGGAGCAGGCTGAGGCAGCCCCGAAGGAGGTCATTGCTGGTACGTGTCATTTATTTACGTACCCTGCATTTTTATTGATAGATACATGTGCTTCCCATTCTTTTGTGTCTGCTGCTTTTGTGGAGAGACACTGTTTGTGCTCGTCTCTGTTACCCACGCCTCTCACGGTCTCGACACCCACGGGGAAACATGTGATTGCTGACCGACTGTTATCTGATTGCCTCATTTATTTTGAGGGCAATGATCTGAGGGCCGATCTGATTCAGTTAGAGATGGCAGATTTTGACTGCATTGTCGGCATTGATGTTTTGAGCAGATACCGAGCTGTGGTAGATTGCCGACAGAGGATGGTACGTTTTCTGTCTGATCAGGGGTTCCAGTGGACTTTTTATGGGGACGGCTCTCTTCCAAAGATTCCAGTGATCTCAGCGGTTAAGATGTCGCGGTTATTGGAACGCGGGCACACGGGTTACCTTATTTATGCCGTGAATGCATCAGAAGAGAAGGAAGTGAGAGCCGAGGACATTCCGGTTGTGGCGGAGTTCATTGATGTATTCCCGGATGAGATTCCAGGGTTTCTGCCGATCAGAGATGTGGAGTTTGCCATTGAGCTACTGCCGGGGACATCAGCCTTTTCTCGTGCCCCATATAGGATGGCACCGGCAGAGCTGAGAGAGCTGAAAGTACAGTTACAGGAGCTCCTCGACAAGGGATACATTCATCCTAGTGTATCGCCTTGGGGTGCACCAGTCTTGTTCGTGAAAAAGAAGGACGGTTCAATGCGTCTGTGCATTGACTACAGGCAACTGAACAAGGCCACAGTGAAGAACAAGTATCCACTTCCGAGGATTGATGATCTGTTCGATCAGCTTCAGGGTACAGAGGTTTACTCAAAGACAGATTTGAGGTCAGGCTATCACCAGGTGCGGGTTAGAGCAGATGATGTCCAAAAGACGGCTTTTAGAACTCGGTATGGGCACTACGAGTTCTTAGTGATGCCATTCGGGGTGACGAATGCCCCTGCTGTATTTATGAGCCTGATGAACAGAGTATTGCAGGAGTACCTCGATCAGTTTGTGATCGTATTCATTGATGACATCCTTGTCTATTCAAGGAGTGAGGAGGATCATGCTGATCATCTGAGGATAGTGCTCCAGATCCTCAGAGATCATCAGTTGTACGCCAAACTCAGCAAGTGTGAGTTTTGGCTGCGGAGTGTAGCATTCTTGGGCCATATCATATCACGATAGGGGATATCAGTAGACCCGAGGAAGATAGAGGCAGTTATGGATTGGTCTGCCCCTACTTCAGTCAGTGAGATTCGAAGTTTTCTTGGTCTGGCCGGCTATTACCGACGTTTCGTCGAGGGTTTCTCAAAGATCACCAAGCCACTTACACAGCTGACTCAGAAGGGAGTCCCATTTTGTTGGTCAGAGGCTTGTGAGCAGAGTTTTAGGGAATTAAAGCACAAACTGACTACGGCACCAGTTCTAGTGATTCCCAGGGAGAACAAGGGGTTTATCCTTTATACTGACGCATCGCTATAGGGCCTAGGATGCGTACTGATGCAGGACAGACATGTAGTGGCTTATGCTTTGAGACAGTTGAAGCCACACGAGACGAGGTATCCAGTCCATGATCTGGAGTTAGCAGCTATAGTGTTCGCCTTGAAGATATGGCGACACTACTTATATGGTACCTTATTTATCATCTTCACTGATCACAAGAGCCTGAAGTTCTTGTTTACACAGGCTGAGCTGAATATGAGACAGCGGAGATGGATGGATCTGCTGAAGGATTATGATTGTGAAATCGAATACCACCCGGGAAAAGCAAACTTGACAGCTGACGCTTTGAGTCGGAAGGTGAGGAGCACAGCAGAGGATGCCATGTGTCTATCAGCTATGTTGGGCTCCTACTGCCATTTGGGATTTGATTATGATGTGTCTGCTTCACCGGTACAGGTTTTGACCTTGTTAGCTGAGCCTGTTATTTATGATCACATCAGGAAGGCTCAGGGGACCGATGCAGAGGTTCAGAGATGGATGTCAGTGGTTCATTCAGGTCAGCCATCGAGATTCAGAGTGGCTGAGGACGATTCTCTGAGACTTGGCGACAGATGGGTGGTTCCAGATACACCCGAGTTGCGACAGGGTATATTACAGCGAGCTCATTGCAGCAGGATGAGTGTCCACCCGGGCGGGAAGAAGATTTATAAGGATCTACGCAGCCAGTTCTGGTGGAGGCGTATGAAACAAGATGTCACCTCATTCGTCAAGAGATGTTTGATCTGTCAGCAGGTGAAGGCTGAGAAGCAGAGGCCTGGAGGTGAGCTAAGGAATTTGGAGATACCCGAGTGGAAGTGGCAGCACGTGTCTATGGATTTTGTGACCCACTTACCGAGGACTGTTTCGGGTTTTGATGCTATATGGGTAATCGTCGACAGATTGACTAAGAGTGCTCATTTCATTCCCTACTGTATGACTTTCACGTACGGCACAGTTATATGTCAGAGATGTGGTGAGACTACATGGGATCCCTGTTTCGATTGTGTCTGATCGAGATCCGCGGTTTACATCTCACTTCTGGGAGGGTCTTCAGTCAGCTCTAGGTACAGAGTTGAGGTTGAGCACAACCTATCATCCCCAGACGGACGGACAGACCGAGCGTACGATACAGACGCTCGAAGATATGTTGAGGGCTTGTGTGCTAGAGTTCGACACTTCTTGGCAGGACTCAGTAGCCTTGGTGGAATTTTCTTATAATAACAGTTACCAGGCTATACAGATGGCTCCATTTGAAGCCCTGTATGGCAGGCGTTGCAGGTCGACTTTGTGTTGGGATGATACGGACCGTAAATCGGTCGGGGGGCCACAGTTGGTCCAGGATATGGAAGAAAAGGTAAAGGTTATCAAGAGAAAGATGAAGGCAGGTCAGGACATACAGGCAGCGTATGCCAATCAGCGGCGTAGGCCGTTGGAGTTTCAGTTAGGGACAGAGTCTTTCTGAAGATCTCGCCTTTCAGAGGTGTAGTACGATTTGGTATGCGGGGGAAGTTGTCCCCGAGATATGTGGGGCCGTATGAGATCTTACAGCGTGTTGGTACTCTGGCGTACCTTTGGCGTTACCGCCCTCTCTGTCTGGTATACACGATGTATTCCATGTATCTATGCTGAGGAAGTACGAGCCGGATCCTTCGCATGTATTGCAGCCTTCAGAGGTACAGTTTGAGTCCGATGTTTCCTATGTGGAGCGGCCTATCGGGATCTTGGATAGAGCAGACCGCAGGCTTCGGAACAAAGTTATTCCTATGGTCAAGGTTCAGTGGGATCGTAGGGGTGTAGAGGAGACCACGTGGGAGACAGAGCGACACATGGTGCAGCACTACCCAGAACTGTTTTCTGGTATGTGATTTATGTTTTGTTTTACATTGGGTAAGTGCATGCTGATTTCGAGGGCGAAATCTTATAAGTAGGGGAGTATTGTGATATCCCCGAAATGATTATGTGATTTTAATCATTTATTTAAATTATGTTGATTTTGGGTGTTAATTCATGGGATTGAATTAATATTATTGAGGAGATACATTTCAGGGTGCATGTGGTATATGTTGGGATTTTGGGGTTGTGGCATGTTTATTTGGGGTGTGTGTTATTTGTTTTGGTGAAGCATGTTTTATGGGAATTGAGGTATTTTATTGAGAAAATACTATAAATATCATGTGAGGATATTTTAATACATCGTGCTAAATACCGGGACCAAAACATAACACATCATACCACCCAACACCCAACCACCCCCCCCCCCCCAACCCATGCTGATGACACAGCATAAGCTGGCCATACCCCCCACTTGGCACAATGATTCATCCCTTCTCCTCCATTCCAAATCTCGACCTTTCTCTCCCAAATAATCTCCAGCATCTGCTAAGCAAAATCGTGTGGAGCCCTTCCATTTTCATTGCTTGGAGAGCCTCCAAAAATCGGAGCAAAGTAGGGTGAGAAACCATGCTCTGTTTTTGTTTTAAGCTTGATTTAGTTCATGTTTTAGGTGGTGTGAAAATGGCATGTTAGCTTAGGTTTCTTAAAACCTTCGATTCAAATGCTTACATGGTGTTGTTATGAAGCTCTCAGTATTTTTCCTTAAGCATGTTACATGTTTTATGTGAAGGATTTAAGCATGTAAAATATGGTGTTCGAAAATCTGGGTAGAGGTATGCCCTGTTTTTCTGGAAAATATGGGATGAGAGTGATGTTGTGAAGGTGTTATCATGCATGTTAGCTAGGTTTTTGGTAAACCTTTGATTTGAGTACATGCATGGTAGTTTTGTAAAGCCTATGGTGTTTTTGTTCGAGCATGTTTTATGTTATATGTTGTAGCTTTAATAGCATGAAATGAGGTGCTCAAGAAATCTGGAAATGAAATATGTTACCCTGTTTCCGGAAAGGTTGGTTGAGTACTGATGTAAATGGGTATTTTTAATCCATGTGGGTTGGAGTTTGGGGTATGAATTTGTTATGAATACACTCAGGGTAGTGTATTGTAGCCCTTAGCATAATTGTTCAAACATGTGGTGTATCTTACATGCTAGATCGAAGGGTATGAAAATCAGTGTTAGAGAATTCTGGACAATCTGGGTTGAAACAGAGCGACCGATCGATCGGTAAAGAACACCGATCGATCGGCAAAAGCCGTAGCTTTTTTATTTAATTCGAACACCGATCGATCGGTGATGAGGGCCGATCGATCGGTAGTGCCTGATTTTTTTAAAATGTGGAATTGTTTAAATTTGATATTGGATTGTAATGAGACATCTAATATTGTGTTGTACACTGGTGTAGATCCTTCACAGACAGCTACACAGCGCAGGGGATGGAGTCCTGCAACACACCACATTTTGGAAAGGTACGTAAGCGACGTACGGGCATCCCAACGGTAACATGTACTTTATGTTTGTCTATTTGACACATGATGAATGCAATGTGATGCATTAAGAGTATGATATGTTATTATGCATTGTTGTTGCATATTATGCATTGTTGTTGTATATTGTGATGTGGTATAAAGAGGTGTTCCACGAGTCAAGAGAGATCACAGTGTAGGTTTTAATGCTTATGCTTGTTATGTAGTAATGAAGCGGGGAGGATTGTACCGCTCATTATGAGATTATGTAGTGATGAAGCGGGGAGGATGGTACCACTCATTATGAGATTTTGTAGTAATGAAGCGGGGAAGATGGTACCGCTCATTATGAGATGTTGAAGCAAGAAGCATTAAAATAACTGTTGATATATGACTCAAAAGCTGTGTAAAGAAAGAGGTGATATGTCATGACATTATTAAAGGATCCATAATTCCATATAATGTGTTTATTATGAGTTATGGTACAGGGACAACCAATGGGCGTTGTAAATGCTTGGAAATACATGAAGTGCTTTGTATTTATGATTTGTGCATTTACGCTTACTTTCATATTATGTTGAATATGAATCACGGTATGCTCATGTGTTGACGGTTGTCTTTGTAGGTGCATTTGATACAGAGATCAGGGGTCGGGGTTGACATGATGAGCTTAAAGGAGTGCTAAAGGGGATAGCAGGATAGAGAAACTCTTCTGTATAGTTTTTACAAGGGTAGTTTAAAACTATGGAGTTTAGTACCATCTGGTTAGGAATATGTATGATTCCTTTTTGAAACTTTTGGTACTGTAATCTCTATAAGCTCAGGTTTTCAACACGATTCAATACTCTAATTTAATATGATTAATTCTCTTTAATTGCACCTAATGATATGTTGAGATAACGGGGTCTTACAGAAGTATTTGAGGCTTTCAAGATTTGGAAAGCGATGGTTGATGTTGGGGTTCAACAATTGCCTCTGCTTTGTGATCGGTCGAACACGTGGCGCTTGTGCCAGTGTATGGTTGAAAAGATTGATGTTGCGCCATTACCCTTAACTATAGTTATTGGTAAAGCGGTAAGCGCTCGATCCTACAATTGGTATCAGAGCCAAGGTCTCGTGTTCGATTCCCATGAGTTGCAGAGAGTGCAATTATTGGGGGAGGGATTGTTGGGGTTCAACAATTGCCTCTGCTTTGTGATCGGTCGAACACGTGGCGCTTGTGCCAGTGTATGGTTGAAAAGATTGATGTTGCGCTTAACGGGGTCTTACAGAAGTATTTGAGGCTTTCAAGATTTGGAAAGCGATGGTTGAAAATGAGACAGGTTTGAAGATAAAAAGGCTCAGAACCGACAATGGTGGTGAATATGAAGACACCAGATTCAAGAAGTTCTGCGATGAGCATGGGATCAGAATGGAGAGAACCGTGCCTGGTACGCCTCAACATAATGGTGTAGCTGAGCGTATGAACCGGACGTTGACAGAACGAGCCAGAAGCATGCGGGTACAATCAGGCCTGCCAAAGCAGTTCTGGGCAGAAGCAGTCAACACATCAGCTTACTTGATTAACCGAGGTCCATCGGTACCATTGGAGCACAGAATACCAGAAGAGGTATGGAGCGGAAAAGAGGTAAACCTCTCATATCTTAAAGTTTTCGGCTGTGTAGCATATGTGCATATCAGTGATGCACTCAGAAAAAAACTTGATCCCAAATCAAAGAAGCGCACTTTCATTGGTTATGGTGAATATGAGTTTGGCTACCGCATTTGGGATGATGAAAACAAAAAGATGATCCACAGCAGAGATGTAATCTTCAACGAACGAGTGATGTATAAGGACAAGCATAACACAGTTGGCAGCGACTCAGAACAGAGTGAGCCAGCGTATGCAGAGGTGGACGATGTCCCAGAAAGTCATGTGGAACAGATAGTTGAGATTCCTCAGTTAGGGGAATCAATTGATCAAGACAGCGAGCAGCAGCATGATGCATCTCCTGCTCCAGTTCATGAATTGAGAAGGAGTTCTCGGCCTCATGTACCTAACATAAGGTATATGAACTATCTGTTGATAACCGATGCAGGTGAGCCTGAATGCTACGATGAAGCATGTCAGACCAAAGATGCTGGCAAGTGGGAGCTTGCCATGAAAGACGAGATGAAGTCTTTGATGTCCAATCAGACATGGGAACTTGTTGAGTTGCCTATGGACAAAAAGGCACTTCACAACAAATGGGTGTATCGGGTGAAAGAAGATCATGATGGTTCTATGAGATACAAAGCCCGACTGGTCGTCAAAGGGTTTCAGCAAAAAGAAGGAGTTGACTACTCAGAGATTTTTGCTCCAGTTGTGAAGCTCAATACTATTAGGACTGTATTGAGTATTGTTGCTAGTGAAAATCTCCATCTTGAACAATTGGATGTGGAGACTGCGTTTCTTCACGGAGACATTGATAAGGAGATCTATATGTTTCAACCAGAAGGTTTCGCAGAGAAACGGATGGAGAATAAGGTATGGAAATTGAAAAAGAGCTTGTATGGCCTAAAACAAGCTCCAAGGCAGTGGTACTTAAAGTTAGACGGCTTTTATGACAAGGAATGTTTCCAGAGGTGCAACGCCGATCATTGTTGCTATTTCAAGAAATATAAGTCAAGTTATATCATTTTGCTACTTTATGTCGATGACATGTTAGTAGCTGGTTCTGATATGAATGAGATCAGAAACTTGAAACAGCAGTTGTCAAAAGAATTTGACATGAAGGACTTGGGTCCAACAAGAAAGATACTTGGAATGCAAATCACAAGAGATAAGTAAAAGGGAATTTTGCAGTTATCTCAGGCGGAGTACATCAATCGTGTTTTTACAGAGATTCAACATGGGCTACGCCAAGATAGTTAGTACACATTTGGCTAGTCATTTTCGCCTATCCAAGGACCAGTGTCCTCAGACGGAGGAAGAAAAAGAGTCTATGGCTAAAGTTCCTTACGCTTCAGCCATTGGGAGTTTGATGTACGCAATGGTTTGTACAAGGCCAGACATTGCCCATGCAGTGGGAGTTGTCAGCAGGTTTATGTCAAATCCAGGAAAGGCTCATTGGGAAGCAGTTAAGTGGATTTTGAGGTATCTACGAGTACTGCAAAGAAGTGTTTATACTTTGGAAAGGAGAACTAAAAGTACAAGGTTACGTAGATGCGGACTATGGAGGTGATGTCGATCACCGGAAAAGCACCACAGGTTATGTATTCACTGTTGGAACTACAACTTTAGTTGGATGTCGCGGATACAAAAGATTGCAGCTTTATCCACTACAGAAGCTGAGTATGTTGCAGTGACTGAAGCCAGTAAAGAATTGATATGGCTTCAAGGTTTGTTAACAGAGCTGGGATTCAACCAGGAGAAGAATGTGTTGTATAGTGATAGTCAGAGTGCAATACATCTGGCAAAGAATTCAGCATTCCACTCTAGAACAAAACATATTGGTCTTCGTTATCACTTCATCAGGTCTCTGCTTGAGGATGATGTGCTAACATTAGAGAAGATCCAAGGGAGTAAAAATCCAGCAGATATGTTAACAAATGTGGTGACCATTGATAAACTGAAGTTGTGTTCAACTTCAGTTGGCTTGCTAGATTGACATACCAGACGAGGCTTCTGCATTGATCGAGGTGTGAAGACAGTTTGATATCAGTCTTCAAGTGGGAGATTGTTAGTCAAAAGTAAATGGACCCCATGGGAAGAAAAATGAAAAAGGCAAGTGTTGAAAAAAAGGTGCCGAAGACATTTTGGCCAAGATTTGTTTATTTGTCAAAAACAAATCTGGCAAATTGTCAAAAGAAAATCTGAGCGATAAATTTTTTGGGAAATTTTTGTGAAGTTTTTTCTATAAATAGAGAGCTAATTCATTCAGTATATACACCAAATTATAGAGAGAAAAATAACACAATGCAATCAGAGTAAAAATACTAGTGAGAGAAAATTGTTGTATAATTTTCTGAGTGTTTTTCAGATTGAATGTTGTCAGTGTTTTGTAAACACTTGTATTTTTCTTCAATAAAAGATCTGCAGCAGCCCCGTGGATGTAGGCTTATTTTTGCCCAACCACGTAAATCTTGTGTTTTTTATTCCGCATTTATTTTTGCTCCAACCAGAAAATAGGCCGTTATTTTTCCCAACAGACCGAACCTTCGTGCTTTTTGTTAGAAATCTTTTAAAGCATAAACAGTTGATTTACAAAACAAAGAAAATGGAGAAAACTTTTATTATATATCTTATATTATAAACTTACAATCTCATGGCCTTTATATACTTAGGCTAAGAAAATGACAAACATGTGTCATGATTTTGTTGTCCACCTAATCCATATACATAATCATGTTTTGAGCAACAATAAAACACATCATTATATCAACAAGTATCATATTAAATGCAAATGCACGACTCAACACATGACTAATCATATTCATTAATGAATCTTGTTTAAATTTCAACAACCTATCTTAAACTTGCTTCATTAATCCAAGTGAAAATCGCAACTTTTGAAATACTTCAAACTTCAAGGACTTTGTGAAAATATCTGCAATTTGATCTTGAGATTTTAAAAATTCAAGCTCCACTTCTTTCTTTGATATGCACCTTTGAATGAAATGATACATCGTATCAATATGCTTGCTCCTTTCATGAAATACCGGGTTCTGTGCCAATGCTATAGCGGATTTTTGTCAACATATATTTCCGTCGGATCTTCTTATGGTAGATGAAGTTCTTTAAATAAACTTCTTACCAAATAATATGACAGACACAAGAAGTTGCTGCCACATATTCCGCTTTACATGTAGAAGAGTAACAATAGGTTGCTTTTTAGAATTCCAAGTAAAAACTGAATTTCTCATGAAAAATACAAACCCGGTAGTGCTTTTTCAGTCGTCAATATCACCAGCGCAATCACTATCACTATATCCAACAAGGTTGAAGTCTTGTGAACTAGTGTAAAAAATTACATATCCAAGTGTACCTTTAATGTACCAAAGTATTCTTTTGGCTACCTTCAAATGAGAAATAGTAGGAGCCTCCGTATAACGACTCACAAGCCCAACACCTAAACGAATATACGGGCTAGTACAAGTTAAATACCAAGCTTCCAACAAGGCTTTTAAAGAATTTCGGATCAATATTTTCTCCATCACCTCGGTTTGATAATTTAACTCCACATTCCACGAGGATACTTACCGGTTTGCAATTCTCCATTTCAAACTTTGTGAGAACTTCTTTTGCACAACCTTCTTGAGAGATAAAGATTTCATCACTACTTTGTTTCACTTCAATGCCAAGATAGTAGGACATTAGACCAATGCCCGTCATCTCGAATTCTTTAGCCATAACTTTCTTAAATTCTTCAAACATCTTTGGATTGTTGCCTGTAAAAATCAATTCATCTACATACAAATAAACAAATAACATATCACCATTTTTGATCATTTTTACATAAAGTGCATGTTCATGTGGACACTTAGAAAAATCATTTTCATAAAAATACTTGTCAATTCTACTATTCTAAGTACGGGGGGCTTGCTTCAAGCCATAGAGTACTTTCTTCAACTTTAGAACATTTTGCATGCCCATCAACAATATAGCCCGTCGTTTGATCAGTATAAACTTCTTCCTCCAAAATTCCATGCAACAAGCCGAATTTCACACCCATTTGATGATTTTCCAGTGATTTTGAGTTGTCAAAGTAAAAAAATCAAAAGTATAGGTTCCAAACGAGCAACATGTGCAAATACTTCATCATAGTCAATGCCGGCATTTTTCTTGTAACCTTTGGCAACAAATCTTGCTTTGTGTCTTTCAACTTTACCTTTTGAATTTTTCTTCAACTTATACACCTACTTGGCCCAATGATATTTTTATCATTAGGTAGTTCGACTAACTCTCATGTGTCATTATTTCTATTGCTCTTATCTCATCATCCATGGTATTTCTCCATTTCTTCTCACGAGAAGCATCTTCATAACCTAGAGGTTCAATATCCACGAAAAAACAAAATTGAGTCATATCATTTAAATTTTTTGTTACCTCCTCGGTTATGTCATATAAGTCTCGTATACTTCTAGTTCCTCTAGGTCCTTCATTAGAACTTGCTTCATCAACTTGTTGTTTTTGTGGTGGAGGTATCAGTGGTGGAGTAGTAGATTGCACCAAGTCATCTGTTCATCAAATAAGGCATAAGGTTGATGATCTTCTTTTGAAAGGTTCCATTCCCATGCATTTTTTTTCATCAAACTCAACATATCTACTAATAACAATTCTTCCATTGCTTGGATTATACAATTTGTAGCCTTTATAACGTTGATCATAATCAATAAAGACATGCATTTGGCTTTTATCATTGAGTTTAGTCCTTTTTCTCACCAGACATATGCATAAGTTATGTTTCCAAAAACTCGCAAGTGAGCAACACTTGGTTTGAAACCACTCCAAGCTTCTTTAGGTGCCATGCCATCAACACTTTTAGTATGACACCGATTAGTCAAGTAAACTGCACAAGCAACTGCTTCGGCCCAATACTCCTTCAGCATATTTTTTACTTTTCAACATACTCCTTGCCATGTTGAGAATCGTCTGGTTCTTTCTTTCGACTACTCCATTTTGTTGTGGTGAATATGGAGTTGTCATGGGGCGGTGAATACCATTATTTTCACAAAATTCTTTGAATTCATTTGATGTGAATTTACCACCTCTATGGGATCGAAGTGCTTTGATTTGATAGCCACTTTGTTTCTTCATAATAGTTTTGAACATCTTGAAAGTTTCAAACACCTCCGAATATTCCTTCAAAAAATATATCCAAGTTTTCCGAGAACAATCATCAATAAAACGTACAAAATGATTATTTTTACCAAGCGATGATGGCTTGATAGGTCCGCATACATTCGAGTGGATCAACTCCAACAGATATTGAGCTCTTGTCAAAGACTCATTTGCAAAACTTTTTCTTGCTTGTTTGCCATAAATACATCCTTCACAAATTCAATTAGGATGGTCTATAAAAGGCAGCCTCTTCACCATTCTTTTTTTACTCATAATTTTTAAGCCATCCAAGTATAGGTGTCCAAGCCTCATATGCCATAGCCAAGAAAAATCTTTGAAACAAGATTTCAAGCACAATGGAATATCACTTTGAATGTTTAATAAAAACATTCTATTTTTTGTCATTGGTACTTTTGCTATCAACCGTCCATTTTCATATTTCATAATCATGTTCTTATTTTTCAAGCGAATGCCATGAGTTTTCTCCAAAAGTTGTCCCAAACTCAAAATATTACTTTTCATGTCTGGTGCATAAAAGACATCAGAAATAAACTGATGACTTACATCTTTTGATTGAATTAAAATTGTACCTTTTTCCATTCACTTAAACTTTTGAAGAATCTCCAAAAGAAAAATTACCACCAAATGATTCATGTAAATCAACAAACAAGTTTCTTTTGCCACAAATATGACTACTTGCACTGGAGTCAAGATACCACATATTATTTTATTCTTCATCACTTTTACAAGCAAGAAGCAAACTGTGGTCTCTATCTTCTTTGTTGCTCTCCACAAAATTACTTTTGATCTCCACATTATAATTGCATTCGGAAGCATAATGACCAAAATGATGACAATTGTAACATTCAATATTTGATTTGTCATATCTTTGTTGATTTGGTCTATAACCTCCTCTTCTAGGACCTCTAACTCGTCCACCACATATTCCTTGATTGAAGTTTTGGCTTGTTTCATCATTATGTGAAAAATGGTTTTCACCTCCTCCGCCTTTCTCACGACCATGACCTCTACCTTGGTATTGACCTCGACCTCCTCCACGGCCTCGGTCTTGCTGGAACATGCCATGATTTGGCTTCTTTTCTTCTAGTGATAGCTTTGCTTTCAAAACTTGCTCTACTCATTCTTTAATCAGCTTCTTCAATCTTTCTGCGTGGGCTTGAAAAGAGCCGACTAGCTCTTCAATGGTCATGGCGTTCACATCTTTGGACTCTTCAATGGCGGCTAAAACATAGTTAAATTTTGGATCTAAAGATCGCATTTTTTTTCCAACAACTCGATCATATTTCATTTCATCTCCATATCTTTTTATTTGATTTACAATAGCGAAAACTCTCAAAATATAATCCGAGATGGATTCGGATTCTTTCATTTGCAATGATTCAAATTCCCGTCTCAATGTGTGGAGCGCACCTTCTTTACTTTATCATCTCCTTTTAAAAAAAAAGCTTGAAGAATTTCCCATGTTTGCTTGGAGGTGGTTGCACTTACAACCTTTTCAAACATCTTCTCATCTAAGCTTTGATGAAAGAGAGTTAGTGCCTTTTGGTCTTTTTTCTTGATGGATGCATCTACATCTTCTTTGATGCCTTTTGCCACAGGTTCCCATGCTTCATAGGCTCCAAACAAAGCCTTCATTTGAATGCACTAATTTCCATAATTTTCTTTCATAAGTGGTGGGACTTGAAAATGGGTTCCATTAGACATTTTATAATGCTATTGTCTCCAAAGACAGTTGGCTCTAATTATAAAAGTATGATGATTCATTAATCATGATGACATATCAAGTAATATAAGAGCAATATCCTAAATAACAAATGCAACTACAACAATAAACATAAGCTATAATTCTTTTATGCGATGCTCGCTCCTGCTATGAGATACCGAACGCATATCTGCATTATAAAATGAGCCATCGTCATTTTGAAAACTCTCGTGAATAACTTTTGGTTGGTTTTGAGGTTTGTTCGAAATAACGTTTGTTGTGATATCTGATGTCATCTACTAAATGCACTTTTGTAGATACTTTTTTAGGGGTTTATTGGGCCCTACAAGGATATTCGAGGCCAACTATTGCTATGGTGCACTGCTAAGGATGACTTTTGTTTAGTCCAATCTATTTGGTGTTATATATGTACGATTATGTATGTTCAATACGTATGAATCTTCTTATTATTTTCTTGAACTGTCTATTGAATTTGTGTTGGACGCTTTGTTGCACATGTATATCAGATTAGAAGGCGTTGTGCCAAATTAACTAGTATAATAATACAATAACTCGAGAGATCTCTCTCTGCAAAATCTATCTGCAAGTATTTCATGTCGAAACACTGCATACAAGTTTTTTTCTTCTTAATTATTTATGAGAATTGTCATAACTGAAACCCATAATGTCGTAAACATATAACATTTTTGCAACTAACAAGCTAAATTGCTTTAGTCTCATTTAATATAGGAGCTATAATATTATAACTGAAATTTTTAAAATTCTTTTTTATATTTAATTGGATTATAGGTATATAAACAGATATAATTTAATTTAGTTTTTATTTCACATTTAGTGAGAAAATGAACTCTTGTAGACACATATATAAGCATAGAAATTTTCTCTATAATGTATTTGAAAAACTACATAGTTTATCGTAAGGTGATGGCAATTTGGATTTCGAACATTTCTTTGGATCAATAGATCTTGTAATATGTAACATTAAATTATCATTCCCTAGTTGGCTAAGTTGGCCATTGAAAGAAAGATTTCTATTTACGTTGGAGTGCAATAATTGTTCTTATTTGTAATTGTAGATGTATATGGGTTGGGCTTATGGTCCAAGGCCTAATATGCATTCATTGGGATGGGCTTGTGGCCCAAGGCCCAGTAGACATCCATATTTGACATAAGGCAAACCCTAGCCGTCAACCCACTTAAGGCAGGTCTGACCTAGGGCTAGGGTTTGAGCCCTATAAGTAGGTGTTTTTGCCTCCACTCACAAAAACACCAACAACATGACAATACTCTCGTTCTCAAAACATAGTTCGTTCCTCTTGGAGGATCACCAACGAACTCCAAGGGCTTAAGATGTGTATTAAAAGGTAGATTACTCTAGTAGTAATCTATCGAATACCAACGAGGATTCAAGATCTAGGAGGCTTGTAGACGGGCTTGATGATCCGGGAAAATCAGACTTCCGCTGCAAACAGGCATAATCAGGTATATCGAATACCCGACTATTTTATGCCAGATTTTCCAACAGTGGTATCAGAGCCATCAAAAGCTCGCCAATAATTAATTTATGATTTAAGTAATCATAATTTGAATTTTCATTGCGATTTGCGTGATTAAATAAATCCATCAGCAAACCCACGTTCACAACAAAATTAGCAAGAAAAGGAATTTTTTTTCCTACTGTTTTGATAAGCTTACAGATGACATTTACAAAACAACAATTTTGTTGTAATTTGGTTTAAGAATAATGCTATTATTCATTGAAACAAATAAATATTAAGGAAGAACAATGGCTGCCCATACGTACTAATAACGCCTGAAAGTGGCGCAGACTTTCACGACCATCGGAGTAGGCCACTTTAAGGTCTCGATGTTCTAGCGCGGTGCTACGCTGCTGCTAGATACTCATATAGCCGCAAACTCAACGCCTATACTACTGCTGGAGGATCTGCTCACGGTGGACCTCCTGCGTGCGGCGAACGAGGCGAAGGAGCAAATCGGCAACGGTTTCACTGTTATGTCGACCGAAGGCGGTGCAGCCAAAACCTAAAGAAGCGTCTGTGTAAGGACCCCGTGCCCTTAACCCGTTATTAGTGCATTAAGCCATACCATGAGTGCATATAATCATACCATCAGGGGAAAAACCCTATGCAAGTGCAACACCGTATGCTACCCAGAAAATTTCTTGCATTCAATTCCCAATATTCAAATTCCCCCTACCATTATTATTCACATAACATGCACCCACATAATACACTAATATGCTCTTAGTTCATTTAGCAATTTCCACAATTAATTGCATGCAACCATAATGAACAGAAAGAGGCCATAGCCCATTTATACATCCCATATACACGTAAGGTGTACTCAATGAATAAACGTGTATTTGATGCATAAAACACTATACCGGATACCGCTACTGGTACTTCTATCCTGGAAGCACCTTCCCAGCACAACTCGATCTCAACACTGGATCTGAGCGTCCATCCAGCCAGCTCTGGTACCTCGATCCTGGAAGTACCTCTAACCAAAAGCCCGAGCTCGACTCCAAAGCCGCTACACCTGTGTTACCTGCCCCAACAGAGACAGCCCCCACACGGGGTGAGCATACCAATACCACCAATCACAAAATAATAGTATTGCAATTCATAATTTACAGAATGTAAATGCCATAATTTAAATGATACTCCCTGGATGGCAATACCCTCATCCGGGATCCCCCTGTATTGTCCCTGTTCTCAAAATAACCAAACTCATCAAATTCCCAAAGCCAGTTAATCGTCACATAGATTAACTAATACCGTTCTATTATACCAGTTCCATGATCAAAGGGATAAGAACATAATGTAAAAGACTATAGATATCGCATATATCTAACCAACAATTCCATGTTCTTATTTCATTGCTCGCTCCACAATAGCGGCATACTAAACCTCGCGCACGCTCAACAATAGCGGCGTCATAACCGATGGTCGCCCAATGGCGACCGCATCCCGAATCATTGCTCGCTCGAAGGCGGCACTGTATGATTCCCAATATATATATATATATATCCATTGAAGGCAAAGACCGTTTACCATGCATATCATTATCCATTTGAAGTAAATATAGTGCACCATGCATCTCAATATTTATCCAATGTAATTACCACATGCCAGACCACATGCCAGATATTGTAATGTCCATATAATACAATTACCA
Source organism: Haberlea rhodopensis (assembly GCA_907163345.1). Taxonomy (NCBI): domain Eukaryota; kingdom Viridiplantae; phylum Streptophyta; class Magnoliopsida; order Lamiales; family Gesneriaceae; genus Haberlea; species Haberlea rhodopensis. The sequence goes on from CAJQUN010000017.1 coordinate 6,849,161, forward strand.
TACACCATGTATTCCAATGCCCATTTAATACCATTATCACAAACCATGCATATTACAGTTGCAATACTATAATAGGCTAATGCTCGTACGTCCCACGTACCTTAAGTCTCCGTAGTCCAAGCCAAACCTTGCTTGAGTTCCACGCCTCTAGAAATTTGTGCTAAAACACATAACAATTCACAATCAAGAATAAGCATGTGACCACGTGCCCAAGCACGTTCATAGCTCCCAAACATATCGTCAATCCATGACGATTACCAAAATAAAAGCTCCCCGGCTAAGCATGCGTAATACCCAAAATAAACCATTTTACAAGTTTAAAAGATTGCCAAGAATTCAACCGGGAATTCCTTTTAATTTAATTTGGCTCCAAACAACCCATTTTTAAAAGCAAAGCATTCCCATTGGAATGTAGACATTGCCCCGGAAACGGCCCCTTTAAACCTCGGTTCCAAAATCCCGGCATTTTCCCAAAATTCCAAAAAAAACACATTTTCTCGGGTGGCGATCGATCGCCGCATTTACCGCGATCGATCGCCACACTCCAGTGGCCATCCAGTGCACTCTCGCGATCGATCGCCCATCCTCGCGATCGATCGCCAACCCGCTCGCGATCGATCGCCGAGCCTCGCGATCGATCGCCATCACTGTTCATCGTCTACAAAATTTGGATTGCTCGTCGCGATCGATCGCCCCACCTTGGCGATCGATCGCCACCTGCGATTTTTCCGAAAAATCGAGCTTCCATGGTGTTTTTCACACCCCAACTCAAAACCAACACCCCCAACCTCCTAAACACCACTCAAACACGAGTTAAGCTCCATAAAAACACTTAAAACCAACATTTTGATTTTAACCCAAAAATTTCCAAAACCCATAGCCAACTAAAACCCCAACCAAAAGCTACCAAACTACTATCAAATCGAAGCCAAGGACGAGGGGAAGATGAATACCTGATTATCTTCGAGGAACCGGCCTCCGATCCAAGCCACCCGCGATTTCTCTTCCAAGGGAGAAAGGGGGAAAGGGTTTGGGGCGATGGAGAGAGAGAGAGAGAGGGAGAGAAATGGATTCCAATGACGGAATCCCAAGTCTGACTGGTATATATAGCAAAAATGCTCCGAAATACCAACACTCCCACAAATACATCATAACTCATTAAAAATCATCTGTTTACAAAAATTCCCTCTCCAACACCAAGTCCCCAGACTGGCCCAAACATAAAGCACCCTGGACACCAAGTCCCATTAAAACCCAATTCATAGGTTTTCCACCGAAATGAGAATACAATCTCAACCTTTGGATCCAGCGATCCCAAATGCCCGATTAAGCAATCCCAGGGGATGCCAAACTGCAATTACTTCCTAATTGCCACAATTAAAAATCCATCAAGGATTATTACCATACCGGGATTAACACCATTAATCTCCGGACATCACAATTATCCCCTACTAATAAAATTTCGTCCCCGAAATTGCACCGGTGTACTCCACGTAACACCAGGACTACACAAACAAAACAAAGCCAAGACCCCGATTCTGAACCACCTTAGAATCGAATTAACAACTGCGAGAATACCAGTCTCGCACTAAGACCTAAAATAGAGCAACCGCCAAAACCAATACAACCCGAAAGATAACAACATACCTCGACGTGAATCGTCCCAGAAGTCAGTCCACCATGACTGAAACTCAACCAAACCTTCATTAATCTCGACATAGATATCTCTCCATGATATCTCCATTACTTGTCCACGATGCTTAACACGCATCGTTATGATGAGGACTACTAGCATACGACAGTATACTCACAGAAAATCCGGTTCCGCTTCCCAGCCCATCTCCTCCAAAGGAGTAGTTGCACCACTTGCAACCCGGACCGGGTTACCCACGGTCACTGATCCACACAAAACACATCACCGAGGATGTTTACACCGGTGTGTTCCAAGAAATCATATCTTGGTCCCGACACACCCTCAAGACTCCACAAAGTCTCAAGTTCCACAGAGGTCACGCAAAACAATCACTTGCATCCCCGCCACGCGTGTCAACCACGACACCAAACAAATCCGAGTCCTGGCCACCCCTTGTCTATCCTGGGATTTTACAATCCTAAAACAGGGAGGCTATCGAATTAACCAGCAAGAACTACCATGGTTTCAAAACACAATAATCCCTCCTCCGGGGAAGTCAAACAACCCTCACGATCATTCATCAGAATGCATCGTGCCAGCGAGATTACCGATCTCGAGGTCCCACAATCTCACACCGGAGATTCACCAAACCAAGCATACAACTCGACGTTCAACAATGAACAAAATAACATTGGCATTCGTATACACTCACGGCATACATGCCCAAACACCAATCACAACATGCATACACAATGCAATAGACTCGGGTATCTCCAATCACACCCAAATCCCAAAACCAACTGTCAAACCCCGATTATTCTCGCCCCACGGAGAATGATGGTTGACAAACCAAAACCAAAGGGTGTGATTTCAACATCACCACCACACGAACCAAAATAACGAATCTCCCCAAAAGATTCAACCGGTAGGAATCACAATACCGTCTTCCTCTCAAGGAAGAAGTCATGAATCCATGATCCTCCAATCCTCGAATTACCGTTCGGAAAACCTGGTATATTAATACCAAAACATATCCCGGAACCCAGAAATATACAATTGGTTAGAGTAGTGCATCAATACTACCATTACCCCGATCCAAAATCCGTATACGCCATGTATACTCATCCCAACGATGCTCTGTACTAATACCATAGTACTCCACAATCGAGCATCTCCCGAAGACGTCTCCTCAAACGTCTCACCGAGGTAAGAAATCCATTACCCGGTCCAACACCAGTAATACGTACCATGACTGATTTACAATCAGTCCACGACCGATGCAAGCTGTCTCCAAGACAGTACAATCCAAATCTCTCCAAGAGATAAGGTCAAAAATAGTAGTGCCACCTCACTAACCATATCTCACAAACCATTGTGACTCCCATTGCATGCCATATGCAAGGATGCTCAACTAGAGCTAACCACGACTTGTTGACACTCACGTTGGTAATACCAACAAACTTGAGCTGTCCCAGCACAAGTCCCTCAAAACAATGACGTATAACGTCCCCGTGAGGTATTCCCTACCTCAAACACCATGCCACATAGAGACTACAAGAGTCTACCATAACCCTCATCGTATCACCATACGATTCACCAAACTCGAATCCAACGAGCATTATAATAGCTACCACAAGCACACTAAAGCACTGCAACAATACCTGGCTAGTGATTCGCTGGTCCCATAGGCTTATACCAACCTATTAACGCGACACACATTCCATCCCGGTATACCATACCGCCCAAACCATTAGAGTTGTGGGTCATTGCCCAACATATCTCTAAAACACCCAAGCACACTGGACAACCCGGCGTCCACGCTCAATTATCATGCAATCCTAATCCATTAGGACTTCTTCCACGCCCTTAGGGTGGGTGTAACCATGTTTACTCCTCATCACAATAACAAGCGAGTAGTTTCCTCAATGACTACTCTTACCACCATTCACTTGGCCTTAGCCATCCCAGCGAGCATACCCAAGGGTATCATTGCTCGTCAATAATATACCTCCATAATACGATGCGTACTCTCACCGGTACAATGCATCAATGATCCATCGAAGTACCTCTAACCAAAAGCCCGAGCTCGACTCCACCGCTACACCTGTGTTACCTGCCCCAACAGAGACAGCCCCCACACGGGGTGAGCATACCAATACCACCAATCACAAAATAATAGTATTGCAATTCATAATTTACAGAATGTAAATGCCATAATTTAAATGATACTCCTGGATGCAATACCCTCATCCGGGATCCCCCTGTATTGTCCCTGTTCTCAAAATAACCAAACTCATCAAATTCCCAAGCCAGTTAATCGTCACATAGATTAACTAATACCGTTCTATTATACCAGTTCCATGATCAAAGGGATAAGAACATAATGTAAAAGACTATAGATATCGCATATATCTAACCAACAATTCCATGTTCTTATTTCATTGCTCGCTCCACAATAGCGGCATACTAAACCTCGCGCACGCTCAACAATAGCGGCGTCATAACCGATGGTCGCCCAATGGCGACCGCATCCCGAATCATTGCTCGCTCGAAGGCGGCACTGTATGATTCCCAATATATATATATATATATCCATTGAAGGCAAAGACCGTTTACCATGCATATCATTATCCATTTGAAGTAAATATAGTGCACCATGCATCTCAATATTTATCCAATGTAATTACCACATGCCAGACCACATGCCAGATATTGTAATGTCCATATAATACAATTACCATACACCATGTATTCCAATGCCCATTTAATACCATTATCACAAACCATGCATATTACAGTTGCAATACTATAATAGGCTAATGCTCGTACGTCCCACGTACCTTAAGTCTCCGTAGTCCAAGCCAAACCTTGCTTGAGTTCCACGCCTCTAGAAATTTGTGCTAAAACACATAACAATTCACAATCAAGAATAAGCATGTGACCACGTGCCCAAGCACGTTCATAGCTCCCAAACATATCGTCAATCCATGACGATTACCAAAATAAAAGCTCCCCGGCTAAGCATGCGTAATACCCAAAATAAACCATTTTACAAGTTTAAAAGATTGCCAAGAATTCAACCGGGAATTCCTTTTAATTTAATTTGGCTCCAAACAACCCATTTTTAAAAGCAAAGCATTCCCATTGGAATGTAGACATTGCCCCGGAAACGGCCCCTTTAAACCTCGGTTCCAAAATCCCGGCATTTTCCCAAAATTCCAAAAAAACACATTTTCTCGGGTGGCGATCGATCGCCGCATTTACCGCGATCGATCGCCACACTCCAGTGGCCATCCAGTGCACTCTCGCGATCGATCGCCCATCCTCGCGATCGATCGCCAACCCGCTCGCGATCGATCGCCGAGCCTCGCGATCGATCGCCATCACTGTTCATCGTCTACAAAATTTGGATTGCTCGTCGCGATCGATCGCCCCACCTTGGCGATCGATCGCCACCTGCGATTTTTCCGAAAAATCGAGCTTCCATGGTGTTTTTCACACCCCAACTCAAAACCAACACCCCCAACCTCCTAAACACCACTCAAACACGAGTTAAGCTCCATAAAAACACTTAAAACCAACATTTTGATTTTAACCCAAAAATTTCCAAAACCCATAGCCAACTAAAACCCCAACCAAAAGCTACCAAACTACTATCAAATCGAAGCCAAGGACGAGGGGAAGATGAATACCTGATTATCTTCGAGGAACCGGCCTCCGATCCAAGCCACCCGCGATTTCTCTTCCAAGGGAGAAAGGGGGAAAGGGTTTGGGGCGATGGAGAGAGAGAGAGAGAGGGAGAGAAATGGATTCCAATGACGGAATCCCAAGTCTGACTGGTATATATAGCAAAAATGCTCCGAAATACCAACACTCCCACAAATACATCATAACTCATTAAAAATCATCTGTTTACAAAAATTCCCTCTCCAACACCAAGTCCCCAGACTGGCCCAAACATAAAGCACCCTGGACACCAAGTCCCATTAAAACCCAATTCATAGGTTTTCCACCGAAATGAGAATACAATCTCAACCTTTGGATCCAGCGATCCCAAATGCCCGATTAAGCAATCCCAGGGGATGCCAAACTGCAATTACTTCCTAATTGCCACAATTAAAAATCCATCAAGGATTATTACCATACCGGGATTAACACCATTAATCTCCGGACATCACAGTCTGAGAACGGCAGAGCTTCTCACTAATTATCTCCAAAGACCGCGGCCATTCGTGAGGCTGCTACAAGCGCACGATCTAGAGCGAGGAGGTGCTGCTGCACCGGGTGCAACAGCAGCGTCGAGAGCCGGTTTTTCCGCTGCCATATGTGCCGACAAGGTCGTGCAGCCATGGATGAGTTCTGGCGGCTGTGAATTTTAGCGATGAATTTTTTTTTGGTAACCCTAGATTTTATCCATTTGTGACGATCTGGAGTTTTAAAAAAAAAACGAGAGTGACGGCGTTTTTTTTTTGCATGGGAAATCTGACAACCCTAATTATTAGAGGGCCGTTTTTTTCTGAGAAAAGTTTTTTTTAATTTTGTTTTAAAAAAAAAAATCAGATTTCTGTTGATATAATTGGACTGATAATATATATTGGGCCTGCTAATGGGCTCGTTTCATTCCTACAAATGGGCTCGTTTCATTCCTGCTAATGGGCTATCATTTTTGTTTTCTGATGTTAGGCTCGGTTATTTCTGGGCCCTTTATAGTATAATTTCTGGGGCATTTTTGGGCTATTTTAAGCCATTAAATATTAAACTGGACCAATTTGATGCTTTGGGGCCCATGACTTGGTTATGCTGGGTCAATTTTTTTTGACCAATTGATCTAATTCAATATAATTTTGGACTTGAATATTTGAATTTATGTCCAATTGAAATTTTAAGGGTCATTATAAATGTAATTGTGTGGCTAAACACAATATGATAATGTGTTTTCTAGTAGTCATTTTACAAAATATGTTTGGACAATAAAATGACATAAGGAATTAGTAATAAATTGCATATTTAAATTTCTTGAGCCTGGAATAATTTTTAAATCATATGTTTAGTTAAAAATTGTAGTGGCTTAGGAAATAATGCATGATATATGATTATGCACGTTATGATATTTCATTACGCAATTTATTAGATTATTGTATGTCATGCAAGATTAATTGCGTTACACAATTCATGAATTTATATTTGATTATTACATGTCGTATATGATTATTGCATTTATTTGAGTATGCAATTTAATGACATTTTGTTTGACTTATATTCATGAATCCAGAAATTGATTATTTCTCATATATGATATATTGCATTTATATGAGTATGCAATTTATGTCATTGGTGTTTGAATTATTATGCATGATACCATGGACTTATTTTATTTCGAGATTGGTAAGTTTTATTAGGATCTTTAATTCGGAGGGAGATGATTATTAGCTGAGTGCGAAATTTTCGATTCCAATGAATTAAAGAGAATAATAGAAATTACTTGGATCTGAAATAAAATTGTTGTTGAACAAAGTACCTTATTTGATTGTGCAAACAGTGATAGAAATCCAAATAGCTTTTTTTCTGATCTTCATGGTAGTGGCAAACTTGATGGCCAAAACTATGCAATGTGGTATAGAAAATTTTCAGTTTTTACTTACAAAGAAAAGTTGCTTGATCATCTCACTAATGATATGCCTAAACCAACTGAGCCAGAAAATGGACCGACTACCCAATATCGTCGCGATATGGACGCGTACAATAAATGGGTGGATCGGAATAAAAGTGCGCGCTTTACTATGCTAAGCTGCATGCACGATAATCTGATCAGAAAGTTTGAGAAGCATCCCACGGCTAAAGAGTTATGGGAAGTTCTGAAGGTTATGTACGGTAGCACTTCGGCTACTAGACTGAGGGCTCTCACCCTCAAATTTAACCAGTATGTACTTGACCATATGCACTCGATGAGCCAACATTTTGATGTGATGAAGGATATGATTCGAGAGCTTCAGAATGCTGGAACTGAGCTCACAGATGAACAACAAGTCTTGTCAATCCTTAGGTCGCTACCTGAGCAGACTCGGGGAAATGTTAAACTTGTTTTGACCCACAACGAGCAGATTAAAACGTTCGATAGTGTCGCCAATCATTTGAAAGTTGAGGCTGACAGAAGAGAATCTGAACGTGAACAAACGGCTGCTCTAGTCGCACGTGCTAGTCAATGAAAACCCCAAAAAAGGGTGGACGTTGGAACAAGCAAATGGGTGCAAGACTGGGTAATAACAAGAATCAAGCCCTAACCCCACTGAGTGGCAAGACAAAACTGTGTCGCCGAGGCAAAAGGGGTGGAGCGAGGGATATAAACAAAGTAAAGTGTTACAACTGTGACAAGATGGGTCACTTTGCTCGTGATTGCACTGAGCCAAAGAGTGCAACACATTTCTTACTCTCCTAGTGCTTTTTGATAGTACGGAATATTTTTTTTGCTAAATCTCTCCTTGGTTGGATTGTAGATACTTGAGCAATAAAACATGTGATGAATGATTGAGTAGGATTAGTAGATTACTATCAAATGCTAGTATGCAGCCACTATTTTTACTACAAAAGATGGCGCACATGGAGAGTTTTGGAGTCGGTTTTGTACCTTCTCGTTACTTTGCATTTGGTGTAATTTACTCTTAATTACTTTGTTTATTACGACTTGGTTTTTCACTTTCGTTGGAGCAAACGATTTGTCTATTTTTCCTGGCAAAGACCTTCGTGGTTTGGTTATATCAATAATGGATTATTTATGTTTAAATTATCCGATGATTGTGTTTCATACGTTATTGATATAGTTTCTGATTCTGTTATACTGCATGATCTATTGTGACATATCGCTCAAAAGAGGATGACAAGGTTAGTTCGAGAAAGTTATGGGCAATCTCGCTAAAGTCACCCTCTCAGTGTGCGAATCATATATGCCTATTTGAAAGGCATAAATGGATGTTACCCCTTTAGTTATCACACTAGACATTTGTGAACATATGAGTTTGAGGGCACATCACAAGACATTCTATTGCTCATTTTACTTGCGTTATGGATCGGTATACCTCTTATCTCATCGGTTAGAAACGTTTGAATATGTCAAGCGATTCTTGGCAATGGTTGAGAATTAAAAAGATAAGAATTTAAAATTCTATGTACCGATAGAAAGCGAGAATATATGTCTGATTAGTTTAGACAAATATATGAGGAAATAGAATTACAAGAAAGTTAATGATTCTGTATGCTTCGCAATGAAATGGTGTCGCATAGAGAAACGAAATCAAATGCTTCTGGAAATTGCCAGATAAATGATGGCGCGACGAATCTTCCAATATCCTTATGGGGAGAAGAGTTCTTTGACAGCTGCCTATATTTTAAACCATGTGCTTTCAAAATAGTCATTTTGATTCCCTTTTGAGTAATGGCATTGCATAAAACGTTATTTGAAAGTTCTGCGCCTTTGGGAATCAGTGTGATTTGTTCACAGTATTTTTTACAAGCATTAAAAGCTCGATCCAAGAGCTTCAAAAAAATTATTTTTTGGAAAATATTCTAATATACTGTGAACATTCCAATGGAGAAATGACTGAAATAGAGTTCGAGATGTGCATTTTGTGAGTGAAGTCAAAAAGGGGCATCGAACTATACGAGTTACATGAACCTGTTGTTGGCGCTCTGATCTCTAACCTAGATGATGCTATAAGGCCTTGTCTGACATGTAATATAGAGAATGAAAGCGACCTCAAGTTCAGTGGGAGTGTTTCACTGATGAAAGTCTCTCATAATCCTTTAATATAGAAAAGCAAGAGCAAAATTATTCTCTAATGATATATATCATTGAGTGAGAATTTTTCATGCGTACTTTTATAGATTTTGATGAGCCAGCCAAATATTGAGAGGCTGTGACTTCACAAAAGGCAACACAAGTGGGTATCTGCTATACGAGCAGAGAGTTATGTCATAAAACAGAAAATGAATAAAACGTATGAATAAAGTTCCATATGCAAGCGCTGTGAAGGGTTTGACGTACACAATAGTGTGTATTCAACCAGATATGTGCTTTACAATTGGATGGTGAGTAAAATCATAGTTATTTTGAGGTTGCCTATTAGATGGCAGTCAAATGATCTTTCTTTGTGCTACCATGAAGATGATTTGAGAATTGATGGATATAGTGACACTGATGGGTTACTTGATAGAGATGAGCGCAAATCCTTTATGGGATATGCATTTATAGAGAAAGGCGCAAGTATCACTTGGAGTGATAAGAAGCGGCCTTGTATCTCTCTATCTACCTTAGAAGCAGAGTAATAGTCTGCACATCAACAATATAAGATACAATCTGGTTAAGAGGATCTTTACAAGGATTGCGAGTTTCTGCGCATGTAGATGATATTGTTATACAATCTGGTTAAGAGGATCTCTGCAAGGATTGCGAGTTTCTGCGCATGTAGATGCTATTGTTATACAATCTGGTGAAGAGGATCTCTGCAAGGATTGCGAGTTTGTGCGCATGTAGATGATATTGTTATACAATCTGGTTAAGAGGATCTCTACAAAGATTGCGAGTTTCTGCGCATGTAGATGATATTGTTGTATCTTTATTCGAGATTATGTTGCACAAGACAAAGTGGTTCTAAGGCATATTCCTACTAGCGATATGAGCGCGGACCTATGGACCAAGCCCTTGCTCGGAGATTTGTTCCTGCGACATGTTAATCCTATGGGCTTTGTAGGATTTGTTTTGCCTGTTAGAACAATTGTTATGAACAACTGGTTTGTTGAGGTACTGTGTTCATAAGTGAATGTCACCAGACTTTGATTGGCCCACTCACACGGGCAATCACCATGGCGCTTTAATAGCGAGCAGGATGAGACTTGAAGATCATGTATGACATGATCCCTTCACGCTTGGAAGAGCGAGGAAGGTTGTGATAATAATATTATAGTCGCCTTAGCAAGAGGCTAAGATGAGATCTGATTAGATCAATTATGGAGTACGTCCAACCTCCATAAAAGTCTGTTTATAGCCGAATATGCGAATTGCTGGTAGATGGTATCTCGCAATGCGCAAGTCGTGTGCTTTTTGTAGCCATTGGACTCAGATTCGTATGATGTTTAGAGCGTGACATACCCAAGTTGAGTGGGAGCTCCATCATAGCATGTATACATACTACATGTGCTGAGTAAGTTCGACCACAATAGTGGAGTGACAGAATGGATTCCTGCTTCGTCACTGTGTGAGCGCTTTATTTGTTCTAATGTACCCTTTGGGACTCTGGACCATGTCACAAGGTGTAAGCTTGATGACGCTACTTTAACATGTATCCAATGGCCAAGATTGATGCGGTCTGTCGGAGCATGTCTGGGAAAGCTGTCAAGAGCAAACTGATTGGCATGAGTGGCTGAGGAAGAACCAAGTTGGTAACGCATCATTTTGTTCTATGGCTCATAGGCCGGCCGACTAAGTCAAAATTTGTTTTTGACATAGTCATGAGCATAGATACATAATTGAGAGAGTCAAGCATGCTCTATTATAATATGAGGGATCAGAGATGCTTGGTCTGATGCGACCATACTAGTTTGGGGTATATGCGAGTTCATGAGTTGTAGAATTATGTTAGTTTGGTGATAACTTAATATAATTCTCCTCAATATTACTTCTCGCTTGGTCGCACGCTTTATTCCCTGTATGAGAGAGGGCGACGTGAAATGAGAGACGATTGAGAAATGATTTGGATATTGCTTCAAATATGTATGAGTGGGAGATGTAGATGTATATGGGTTGGGCTTATAGCCCAAGGCCCAATATGCATTCATTGGGATGGGCTTGTGGCCCAAGGCCCAGTAGACATCCATATTTGACATAAGGCAAACCCTAGCCGTCAACCCAGTTAAGGCAGGCCTGACCTAGGGCTAGGGTTTGAGCCCTATAAGTAGGTGTTTTTGCCTCCACTCACAAAAACACCAACAACATGACAATACTCTCGTTCTCACAACATAGTTCGTTCCTCTTGGAGGATCACCAACGAACTCCAAGGGCTTATGGTGTGTATTAAAAGGTAGATTACTCTAGTAGTAATCTATCGAATACCAACGAGGATTCAAGATCTAGGAGGCTTGTAGACGGGCTTGATGATCCGGGAAAATCAGACTTCCGCTGCAAACAGGCATAATCAGGTATATCGAATACCCGACTATTTTATGCCAGATTTTCCAACAGTAATCAAAATATTTTCCAACAGTAATCAAAATCTGGCGCTTGTACTTCTCTACGGTTTAAATATTAGAGTTTGATTGTTGCCACCAACTATAGCCTTAAGCTTTTGGTAAAACGACAAGCGCTTGATCCTACAATTGGTATCAGAGCTAAGATCACGTATTCGATTTCTATGAGTTGCAAGGTAGTGCAATTGTTAGGCTGTAGATTGTTGAAGTACAATATTTGTCCCTATTTGCAGATCGATTGAAACATGACGTTTGAACTGCTCTACGCTTTAAAGATTAGAGTAACATCGTTATCACGCTATAACTTTTGGTGGAGTGGCAGATCTAAGACATTTCTTATTTAAAAAAATTATAGATATGATATTTTTTTTGTTTTCGCATATTTTTTATGAATTATAAATTTTACATGCTTATAAAGTTTATTATATAAAAATAAACAGATTTAGAATTTTAATATTATTGCATTCTTCGCATTCAAAATGCTAACTTTGGGATTTCCTGATGTCGTCCTGCATTTATAACGGGTTTCTTTATATATAAAAAATGGTAATAATAATAAATGGCGTTTGAGAGAGAAAAAAATTAATTATTTGCAATTATTTAAATGAGACTTTAAATTAGAGACTAATGGAGCACAATATACGTTTTTCAAACAAATTTATTTGGCTTAAAAGGTTGTTTTAGCAGAACACTTTGACATAGTAAAATAATTGTTTGAAAAATATTTAGTTTATCTCTAAAATAATATATTTGAATAAATGTAAATTTTAATGTTCATGAATTATATAATGGTTTTAGCGAACTAGTAGAAGGATGGATAGAGACAAAAATTAATTACCTAATCATAATTGATTGGTGGCAGATTTAGGATCCAAATCTTTCGGGTTTAACCATTGAGACCAGTAGATGGGCCCTGCCATAGGATCCAGCAAAGCCCATAAAAACATGAAATTGTATGAAGATACTCCTTCTTACCCGTCGTCTATAAGGAAGAATTATATTATCTACTTCTTTGTTGAAATTTAAAACTAAATGTTTATGATACCCCGATATAAGGTCAGTACAGTCTCGACCCGAACTCAAGAGGCGTAAACCGACCCTACTTCGGCACTAGTGGTCCAGGCCTGAAGGTCCTCAACACAACATGTTCTCAGCTCGGCAGGTCCGAAGGTCTTTACCAGAGCATGATCTCAGCGCGGCAGGTCCGAAGGTCCTTAGCAGAGCATGATCTCAGCTTGGCAGGCCCGAATGTCATCATCACAGCATGTTCTCAGCTCGGCAGGACCGAAGATCCTCAGATCGGCATTATCTGAGCTGGTATCCCAACCCTGAACGATTCCCTTAATCTCTTTGGCATCGAATAAATGACTTCGTGAGCCCTAGCGTGGCCCTCTCATACGAGCCAACCATAGCATGAGTTCTATTCCTGACAGGGGAGCCCCACTCTCATAAAGCAGCCAATCAGAGATTGACTAGTATGCGAATAATATCTCCAAGTACTATCAAGATCTCATGGGAGGCGCATTGTACAAAGGGAGCAGTATTTGTCGATGGTCCCCCTTTCTGGATCACAGATTCTCAGTTGCGCGTTCACAATGGTACCCCAGAACCCCTGCAAGCCGTTATAGGTTTGTTTCTTCTCACACCATTGCAGAGTATATATATGCATCACGTTTGTAACTAAAAGGAGATAAAATTTTCTCGGCCATTTTTTCTTCAAAAGGCTTTTATTCCATTTTCATGTATTAACTTGATCGTCGGAGGGGGTTCGCCGGAGAACCTTCTCCGGCTCCCTTCTAACCATTTTTCTTTCAGGACATCTCATCCTAAGGTGGGAAGAATTATTGTTCGTCTGGGAAGACAACCTACCAAAATCCCAGGCAACAAGTGGCGCCGTCTGTGGGAACAAGAGCAAAATGCGTTGATAAAAATGGTAAACACGCGGAGGACGAACCAGGAGACGAATCATGACCACCAGGAACCATCGGTTAATGAGAGATAGCCACCACCAATAGCTGGTATGACGGTGGGAGCTTTAACTTTTGAGCAACTCACACGTCTCATCTCGATAACAGTGGAGAAGGCTGTGAAGCGAGCTATGGATCAGTCTGAAAGTGGCAAGGAGAAAAGTATTCGAGAAAATGACCGACCCGAGTATATAGCCACATCTCACCCACCGGACAGTGGAGGTCCAGACCTTGAGGGGAAAATGAAAGAGTTGAGAGAGGAGGTCAGAGAGATGAAAAATGGAATTTGGGGGCCTTACTCCCCGAAGAAGGGCACTCCTTTCCCCCCGAAAATAGTGTGGGAAGAGCTCCCAAATAACTTCGACCCCCGAACGCTGGGGAATATGACGAAAGCACAGATTCGGAGGAGCACCTGGGCACGTTTGAGAACGTTGTCATGTTGCATTGCTACTCAGACCGTCTGAAATGCAATGTTTTCCTCACCACCTTGGTGAAGTTGGCCCAGCAGTGGCTCAATCAACTCGAACCTGCTTCTATAACCACCTTTGCAGAGTTCAGTTTGACTTTCCTTCACCAGTTCACCAGCAGTAAGCGGTACAAGAAGACCTTGCTAAGTGTTTGAGATGAGAGAAGCAGAGGGTGAGCCCCTTCGGGAATATATTCGGCTCTTTAATGTCGTAAGCCTGTAGGGTCCTGCTTGTCCATCAGAAATTTTGATTTCAGTGCATTCACTCAGTCCTTGAGCAAGAGACCCACCCATCACTTATGATGATTTACTGACACGAGCTGAGAAATATATCAACGTCGAGGAGGCTCAGAGAATGAGAAGGAAAGAAGGTGGAAAAGTTGGTGACAACCAGGTTAGGCCTGCAGAAAAAGGCCTGCAGAAGACGCAAGGTTCGAGCGTTTCTCCCATAAAGAGGAGACAACCCGGATTTGTGAAGAACAAACCCCCAAAAATCACCTCAGACCGAGGAGGAGCTGAGCAAGGGGTCCACGAAAAAATACTATGATTTCTATCAAGGACCTGGACACGAGACACAAGAGTGTCGTGACTTGGATTGAGAGCTCGAGCTGACCCCCGCAAAATAGTTCTCAGTTTAAGCCGGCAGTGCCTCGGCCAAGCGTACCTTCTGGAGTCCTTCCCGAGGGAGAGGTCAAGGTGCATACCGAGGGAGAGGCAGTGGTGTCCGTACTAATTTCCGAGTCCACTTTCAAGGCTGGGGCAGAGGTCGTTGACCTTAAGGAGGCCAGGAGAGCGAGAGCCACCTAAAAACAACTCTCCACCCCGGGGTTGTATCAACATGATCTCAGGAGGAGCCACTGATGGTGATTCCAATAGAGCCCGGAAAGCAGCAAGCAGAAAAGAAACACTGCACATAGGAAGGGTGGTCGATGCTGAGGAGGAAGTGGTGATTAGCTTCGGTCCTCAGGATGTCGAAGGTGTGCAAACTGTCAGGATCTATTCCGGGGGTGGGTTGCCATTCCACACTCGAGTTCAACCAACTTGAGCTTCAATAGCTCGTGTTCTTGAAATAATTGCACCGAGAGATTATATCGAGTTCGGTTACAAAACCGAGCGGAAGACACTCGACATAACCCGCTCTATAACGGATTAAACATTTGGAAGGCATTTTAAAGATATGCAATTAAAATAAATAAACAAGCATTTGTTTATGGAAGTTCGAAGGTGGTGTAATCCTTCTACGTCTCCCCTTCTTCCACCTCATGGAAGGATTCCACTAGAAGACTTTGATTTATACAATCCCGTTGTACAAACCCGATCCAGTTGGAAATTCCCCATCCAACTAGAACTCCTAGCAACTCCACTATGTATATTCTTTAATGTCTCACATACAAAGACCTCTCATCGGTTGTGATAAATCATCAACGGTTACAATGATATTCACTCATCTATTAAGCTCTCATATACAATGAATAGAGTGAATATATATGGCACAAATGATCTCTAACTAGATCTGATATAGCAAGGTAAGTGGTGCCAAAGGTTTGAGGAGTGCTCTTCATTTAGCAACTTTTGTCTTTTAAGTTCCTCAATTGAATCCCAAGTGGGTTTGCTTTGGAAGGCTTGGATTGATCTTCAATCAGCTGTTATTGAGCTTCCAAATCATGTGTATATAGCCCCAAGTAATGATATATACGTTAGACACAAGAATATGCCCGTTGGAAAAGGTTCTGCACAATTCCCGAGCTTGCAACGGTCATATTCTGATTTCTGGGCTCTTTGTATTTAAGACCGGATTGGCCGGATCAGCTTGGGCAGATCAGTCTAGCCGGATCAGCATGGTAGATTAGTCTGGCAGATCATCACGGGCATATCAGTCTGGTCCGGATCAGCACGGGCAGATCAGTCTGGTCCGGATCAGTCTGGACAATCAGCTTGATACAAAAACAGATTGATAAACTTGCTCTTAGATCTGTTGCTTGTAACTCTTGATTCTTTGCTTTCTGGGCAACGTGATCCACATGAAAGTTGTAGCCCTTTCTCTTAGCTTTCCACGGAATCAAGAATCGCTCGATTTCAAGTTCATATGAGAGATTTATGCTCGAAATACGAGGCAATGCTCCTACTGTCAGTTTGCTGGATGCAGCAGCACATGGCGTTACTTGCAGAAGCTTTTTGGCCATCTTAACATCTGATTCAGTCTTTTACTTCCATAGATGACTTGTAGATCTTTGTCTTAGCCTTCCAACCCATACTGAATCGTTCCGTTCCGATAAGCGAGCTAAGAGTTATGCCCACCAGACTGACAGGGACTTTGCTGTAACAGCTCGATCTTACAGGCGTCACATGGCGTGACTTGCAGAAGCTTTTTGGCCATCTTAACGTCCGATTCAGTCTTTCACTTCCAAAGATGACTTGTAGATCTTTGTCTTAGCTTTCCAACCCATACTGAAGCGTCTCGTTATGTTAAGCTATCTAAGAGTTATGGCCAACAGACTGACAGTTGCTTGCTGAAACAGCTTGCTGTTTCTTCTCGGTACAGCTCGATCTTCCAGGCGTCGTTTCTCCTTGATAACATTCGAACTAGCCGATCTGTTGTGAAATATGACTTTTAGTATTTTGAGTTGGCTGTTCAACCTCTTTGGAAGCACGCCATTTCGATATCCGAGCTATTAGCTATGATCAAAACAATCCGCTCTGCCAGGATTTCAGTCTTGATCCAGCTTGATATTTTCAAGCTACTTCTTTGTAATTCATCAAGCTCTTAATTATGATCTATGAACTGCACACTTGATGAAATATGTTAGCAACACAACAACAAGTTTTGTTAACATCAAAATCAAGATTATTCGGGTTTCCAAAACCCAACACAAACGCCTCATAACGATGCTCTCGTGATAAGGGCGACCGACGCGAACTACGAGGTTGGGAGAATATTCGTGGATTCTGGCAGCTCTGTGAATATGCTATTCCATGATGCCTTCCAGCAAATGGAATTAAGTGAGTATCATCTTGAGAAAATCATTACTCCTCTTTTTGGTTTTGCAGGCTATACAGTGTACCCTCTCGGGCAGATCACCTTACATGGTAGAAAGACTCGGTTGACCTCATTCACCTTCCTGGAAGCCCCGTCCTCCTATAACATCATTTTAGGAAGGCCAGCCATGAACGAGTTCAGGGCTATAACATCTACTTTCCACCAAAAAATCAAATTCTTAGTTGGGAAGAAGGTCGGGGAAGTGAAAGGTGACCAGCCTTCAGCAAATTGATATTATACTGAGACAGTAAGGGTAGAAGTAAAGAGGTCGAAACAAGAAGGGGGCATGTGAACTCAGGGCGACCGAGGGGTTCACCTCGTACAGAGAATGCAAGGAGGAGTACAAGAAGTGCATGCAGTGCTGAAAGGAGTGGACGAGGTTACCCTTGTCCCAGGTCAGCCCGAAAAAAGAATAAGGGTGGCCTCGGACCTGGAGGCAGGTTTGAAGTAGGACCTCCTGATATGCATATCGAAGCATGCTAGTGTGTTTGCTTGGTCTTCAGTCGAGTTGAGGGGATTCACCCAGAAGTTGTACAATACAAACTGAGTGTTAACCCTGGAGTCAAAGTAACTAGGCAAAAGAAAAGACATTTCGGACCTAAGAAGAACAAAGTAATAAGAGTGGAGGTCCAAACAGTGTTAAAAGCCTGACAAAATATATGCATCATGTTTGTATCTAAAAGGGAGATAAAATTTTCTCGGCCATTTTTTCTTCAAAAGGCTTATATTCCCTTTTCCTGTATTAACTTGATCGTCGGAGCGGTTTCACTGGAGAACCTTCTCCAGCTCCCTTCTAACCATTTTTCTTTCAGGACAGCTCATCCTAATGTGGGAAGAGCTATTGTTCATCTGGGAAGACACCCTACCAAAATTCCAGGTAACAATATATATTAGGATGATAGAATAAATAAATATGAATTATTCACGAGTAGAGTCTTAGAGATGTGAGATGTATTATTTTTGTTCATACATGAATTTTTTTAAAAAAATTGATTAATGCACCCATTATTATATATTAAATGATTACAACAACCTCGGTTAGAAAATTCAGCTTGAAGATAAATTATAAATCATATTCCCACTTGGAAAAATATCGAATACAACCAATAAAACAAATGGTCAAGCAATAAATATGGCCATCATATAAACATTTTACATATTATTTCGACATGCAAAAATGTTTTATGTATGTTTTTTTGTATGAATCAAGTCAAATATCAAATTAAAACAATTGTAATCATGAAGTCTTCGGTTAATTAATCACCATATTAATGGACCTATAGCCAAGGGCAGATGCAAGATTTTCGAGAGGGGGCAAAAAAAAATATTAACATAAAAATGGAGGCTAAATTTTTTTAAAAAGTCAAACTATAATTTAATGGGGAGCAAAAAATATTTTTTGAGGGGTAAAATGTAATTAATTGCAATTTTTTAATTTTTTTAAAGATAATAAAATATTCTTTTTGCCCCCTTGCCCACACTTAAATCCGCCATTGCCTATATAGCAAACTGATGTGATCTTCTTCCCTTGGATCCAAAAAGTTATTTACATAAATTTGTAATGTAATTTTTAATTTAAATTTCACTGTATTAACATAAATCTTTTTTGTTTTTACAAATTTGTGGATTGATTGAACGTTCTGGCCATAGTTCACTTGTACTACTCGCATGGACCTAAAAAATCAAACTAAAATGAGTAGATTTTGATATTCAACAACCGTCATTAACTGCCAAACTATACTGGTAAGTCACGCACACTTAAAAACATAGGCGGGTTTGATGCTTCAGCTCTAATGCTCTTAACAATATATAAAATCATTTGGACGAAAATATTCTAATCAGATGTTAGATATTTCTCACAGTATACTACTCTTCGGAGTAGCATACACTCCACCAAAAAATTATGGTATTCTCATTTTAATTGGTTTTATCGAAACCCAAAAAGTATATAATTTACTTTTTGAAAAGTAAAAGCTCGTTCCATTGCCATTGGTGTGGAAATTGTGGGGGCCTGAAGCTTGCAGTTGCAGATGGAACGAAGTACAAATAAATTAGCATAAAGTATATCCACTGACAAAATTATTATTGTTTCCATTATTCTCAATAACTGAACAAAGCAATCAAGGCCCAAATGCACAGTTAACTTAGGCCAACACAAAAATAAATAGCTGTTGTGCCACCACATGATTCTTGAATACATAATTAATTAACTAGAGGATCAGTCACTTCAATAAACTCAATTATAGTAGTTTCATATCTCTTAATCATTAATACCTTTCCTCCTATGATTTTTTGGGTACTCTTCGATTAAAATAATCTTTGACGTTTCAAAATTTTTTAAAAAAGTAAATTTTATATTTTAAAAAAATCAAAAAAAAAATTATATATGCAAGACATCTATTTGCAGTTGCTCCTCATTTGGTCTGCATATAGATGTGTAAACAAGTGATATGCTAGAACAATTGAGCTCGAGCTTGGCTCATAACAAATTTCTCATGTATCAGAAACTTGAAATTCTTAAGCTTGATTGAGCTCGAGTCAAGTCCACTCAGCTCAGCTAACAATTTTAATCTGCATTTTTTTTAGGCAAATTACAAGATATAGCCCTTTTCTTGAAATTAATGTGCACTGCGAAAGCGTGTAAAGTTTTTAATAAATTTGCATAATTTTAACTTTGGTATATAAATTCGTATTTTGCATGCACCCTTAACATTTGAAATTTAGAGGATAGTGAACTAAACTTAATGACATTAAATTGAACATTTTGATAAGTTTAATTGAGTGAAAGGACTACAATTACTCACCCCACTGACTTACCTAGTAGCAAGCAACCCCATGTGTGCGTGTGTGTGTATATATATATATATATTATAGCCCTTTCTATGTCACAACATAAATAGCATAGCACATAAATCACTTAGATTTTTGGTAGTATAGAAAGGATCTTTCACACAAGTTTTTTTCTCTTATAACAAAAAAATGGTAAGGCCTCCATGTTGTGAAAAAGATGGAATCAAGAAAGGTCCATGGACTCCTGAAGAAGACATTATCTTGGTGTCTTATATTCAAAAACATGGCCCTGGAAACTGGAGATCAGTACCAACAACTACTGGTATTAAATTGTTGTGCCTTTCGACAATATATATATATATATATATATATATATATATATATATATATATATATATATATAGCATAGTTTTTGGAAGAAATATATTCTTAAAATTGAATCTCTCGTATGGTTGGAAATCGTGGTGATCATGTCACATTTACAGGTGATGGTGAATTTGTTTTCTTTGTTTTTTTAAGGTTTGTTGAGGTGCAGCAAGAGTTGCCGGCTTAGGTGGACTAATTACCTAAGACCAGGGATCAAGAGAGGGAACTTCACTCCACATGAGGAAGGGATGATAATACATCTTCAAGCTTTGTTGGGAAACAAGTGAGTTCATATCTATACATATATAAATAATATATCTTGGTTTTGAAGTTGGTACAGCAAACAATCTGGCTTTCAATTATCAGACGATTTTGAATTAAGAGATATATTTTGTGGTAGAAACTGTGTTTATTATGTGATATTCTCTGCGATTGATTATACCGATTCATCATGTATAACAACTTTAGCCTACAACGTGATGGATCAATACAACTGGTAGCGATAATAACTAATGATTTTACTTTTTTTTTAATGGATAGATGGGCTGCTATAGCTTCATATTTGCCTCAAAGAACCGACAATGACATCAAGAACTATTGGAACACACACTTAAAAAAGAAGCTCAAGAAATTTCAAGTGTCATCTGATCATCATAACTCCACTTCTTATCATCATTTCATGCCGAAAAATGAATATAACAATGAAAGGGTTTTCAACAATAGCAAGAATCAACATAACTCTAGCCTCATCACAGTTGATCCGAATTCTTCGGTGTACGCCTCGAGTGCCGATAACATATCAAAACTCTTAGAAGGTTGGATGAGAACACCCCCCTTCCAATCCAACAATCAAGAGAAAACTTGTCGTGATATTTCGACAGAATGCAACACCGCTCCAATTGATGCTGCTTCTACTACTGATATTGTTGCTTCGATTCAGTGTTACAAGCTTGAAACTGAGAATGATGAAGGGAATAATGGGATGACTCCAAGTGATGAACTGCAATGTATTTTTTCAAATAATCACAATTTGAACAGCATGACTCGTGAAAAATCACTTTCTTGTGATTCTAGCCAAAAGGGTTCTGAAAACAGTGGATTGATTGATGAAGAAGTCCTACATTTCATGCACGAAGAGAAGCCGAAATTTGAAACAAATCCCCCATTATCGTTTCTTGAGAAATGGTTGCTGGAAGACAGTGGTACTCAAGTTGAAGGAGTTATGGAGTTGCCATCAATTTTCTAACGACATCATCAAAAAAATAATTTAGAAAAACATCGTTTGATTCAAAGATCGTGTGTGTTTCTAAATTTGAGTTACATGTTGATCTCTTTGACTGAATTATCTGCAGGAAAAAATATGGGAAGATCTGTATAAAATCTTTCAGAAACTAATCATTTTCTGTTAGGGTTCCAAAAAGTTGGATCTCTAAGCTTTTGTTTTTCTTTTTCGTTTAAAGTTCCTATTTGATCTTTCTTTTCTAACAATTGTAACTTGGTGAGACATTGTTCCTAAGTTAACTCTTTATTTTCAATGTTCCTAACTCTTTATTTTCTTTCTTTAATCCATCTCTGATTTCTTTTAGTTTTTTTTTTCTTATACTAATTGTTAAGAATATATGGGGTTCAAACTCAAAACAAATTGACAGTTAGTAGAGTAAACAATGTATCTTATAAATAGATAACAAAATATTGGTAAATTTAATTACAAAAATATATAAATTTTCGATTTGGTCTGTAAACGACCATACTGCCCTTCAAAGACATTGTACATATTAGGGACATTGTCTTAAATGAGGATAAGTGTGTGAATGGTTGGCTTTTCACACTTCATCAGTTCATCAACTTTTGACAAGGGGGTGAAGATGACATATTTTATGTAAAATAAAAATATAACGTATAAAATGTTTAAAGGATAAAATTTACACTTATAATATACATCTATAATTTAATTTAATTCTTCTAGAAAATTACGACCGCCCTATTCTTGCTCAATTCATGTCTTGCCCAAGATATATGTATATTGTAGTAATATATGTATTATGGCTAGCTAGTAGAGATGCCAACCTCAAATGAAAACATTAAATTAAGGGAGACAATGTATTAAACCGTGGCAAATGATAGGGATTTTTATCAAGTTGTTGAAGTTGAAATATAAAATTATCTTAAATATATCATTTATTACGGTTCAAAAGATGAATGTGGCGGAGATGTGTATGCTTCGTTGGATATGTGGTAAGGTCGTAAGAGATAAAATAAGGAATGAAGACATTCGAACTAAATTAGGTGTGGCTCATATAGAATATATGATGCAAGAAAGTCGTTTATGCTGGTTTTGGTGATGTACGACGTAGGCAAAGTCAAAGTAATGCACATGTTCGTCGAGCAGAGTCCATGGATTTTGGCCCTTTCACGAAAGCAAGAGGACGATCGAAGAAGACGTGACTCGATTTCTTATATGTTTCATATGCTTAGTTGCGATTGTTGTTGTATATCATTTATTAAGAAAAATAATGATTAATATCTTTTGGGCAAATGATTAATACATATCTAAGAAAAATGTCAAATGCCCCTTAAAAAATGCCACTCACTAGGACCATCTTGAATCAGTCCAATCATAGTTTCTCCAACTTATTAATTATGTGTTCCCTCTATAATTTGTCATATAAATTAATAGATATAAAGATTTTTTTTTTTTGATAAAAGATATAAAGATGTTTCAAAACATTAAAGTTGTTAGATGATTAATAGATAATATATAAAAAAAAATTAAATTAATCAAAAGACATAAAAAATATACACTTGATAAAATAGATATGAAAAACAAAAAAAAAGTTGAGCTGGTGACTTGATCGGAAGGTGATTGCATTCAAACACAAATTAAAGTTGCACAAAAATAAAAAAAAGAGACACATGCAGCTTCCAAATAATTTTTTCTTCTTCCAAATTTCAGTTGTTTAAAGTAAAAGAGTGAGTTTTACTTTTCAAATATCAAAATTTTTAATCGAACGTATTTATGAATAAGAAAGATCCAAATGGTCAGGGAACGATAGTTTTTCCAAATAAAAAACAGAAAAAAAATATTATTCAGTATTGAGTGACTTATATGAAATCATCTATCGTCTCTCCGCCTCATCTTAATTTCTGAGTGTGATACTGATTCTAAAGCCGATATCACGAAAGTCTTGCTATTTGAATAATCTTTGTGTACATTTTCCTTACACAAAGAGTGAATGGCTGGTCATTAGAAGGGACAATGTGTGGGGAAAATTGCACATAACTTTTGTTTTAACAAGTACCCAACAAATGCTTCTGGGTTTATTATATACTATTGAATTCTTACACGATCGAGTTATCTTAAAAATGTTAAAAGTCTCTTGGCTTGATATGTGGTAGATTATTATATATATATATATTGCAAAAATGATCAAAGCAATCATCCAAAACCTTATATTTTAATTACAAGATTATAATAATAAAAATTATTGCATCCCTTACCTAACATAAGTGATGGGTTGCCACACTTCCAATGGTTATGATCCCCTCATGCATTGCTTATCTTCATCATTGGAAAAAAAAAACACTTATTTAGGGACCACTTCAACAAAGAATATATATATATATATATATATATAAAGAGACACCCTAATAAAATACAAAAAAATTAATATCAATACAATACATTAAAATTGATAATTAAAATAAATATTCATCATGTATGCAACATGAGTTTCCAAAAGCACTATTCATAAAAAAAAATTTGTGAGACTATTCATAATTTTAAAGTGGGTAAAATTAAAATAAACTTCTATAATATTTTTTGTTCGAGGTTTTCAAGGTTCGTGTAATCGACTACTTGCAAAAAAAAAACATTATAAGATGATGAAATAATCCAAATTATTAATAGCCATGCTAAATAAATTTCATCTGAAATCAACATTAACTCGTGATTTAACTCACAATTGAGGTTAAAACTGAGAGTCAATTTAGTAAAAAAAAAATTAAATTGACTACACTTGAAGTGTCTTTCGTAGGAACACTACTTGTTGAAAAATGTCATACATATGCAACCTACTCTAAACGTTAGTAACGAGTGTAGGAGAGAAAGTCATACATCTTTTAATGTATATTTTTTAATATTTCAATAGTAGTATCAAGAGTTTGTCGCTTTACCAAAAGATATAACTAGTGACAATGGTGTAATAATCTTTAAATATTATAGCAGCTCAAGTGACACTTCGATCGCTCTCCAAGCAATGTCAACTATTGCAATCCAACAATCTCCCTCCAACTAATTAAACAACCTAGCAGTTCATTTGAATCGAACACGTGACATTCTTGGCTCTGATACTAATTTTAGGATTAAGTGTTTACCGCTTTACCAAAAACTATAGATGATGGTAACGATGCAACTGTAATAAACTGTATAACAATTCAATCGTCACGATTCGATAGCTCTCCAAACAATGATCTTTATTACACTCCAACAAAAGTCTCTATAATTAAATTATAACACTGGGTAATCTATATTGGCAGATCCCCATTTCATTGAATTTAATCAATAACTAGGCAAAAGCAAATGACATTTCGGACCTAAGAAGAACAAGTAATAAGAGTGGAGGTCCAAACAGTGTTAAAAGCCTGACAAAATATATGCATCATGTTTGTATCTAAAAGGGAGATAAAATTTTCTCGGCCATTTTTTCTTCAAAAGGCTTATATTCCCTTTTCTGTATTAACTTGATCGTCGGAGCGGTTTCACTGGAGAACCTTCTCCAGCTCCCTTCTAACCATTTTTCTTTCAGGACAGCTCATCCTAATGTGGGAAGAGCTATTGTTCATCTGGGAAGACACCCTACCAAAATTCCAGGTAACAATATATATTAGGATGATAGAATAAATAAATATGAATTATTCACGAGTAGAGTCTTAGAGATGTGAGATGTATTATTTTTGTTCATACATGAATTTTTTTAAAAAATTGATTAATGCACCCATTATTATATATTAAATGATTACAACAACCTCGGTTAGAAATTCAGCTTGAAGATAAATTATAAATCATATTCCCACTTGGAAAAATATCGAATACAACCAATAAAACAAATGGTCAAGCAATAAATATGGCCATCATATAAACATTTTACATATTATTTCGACATGCAAAATGTTTTATGTATGTTTTTTTGTATGAATCAAGTCAAATATCAAATTAAAACAATTGTAATCATGAAGTCTTCGGTTAATTAATCACCATATTAATGGACCTATAGCCAAGGGCAGATGCAAGATTTTCGAGAGGGGGCAAAAAAAAATATTAACATAAAAATGGAGGCTAAATTTTTTTAAAAGTCAAACTATAATTTAATGGGGAGCAAAAAATATTTTTTGAGGGGTAAAATGTAATTAATTGCAATTTTTTAATTTTTTTAAAGATAATAAAATATTCTTTTTGCCCCCTTGCCCACACTTAAATCCGCCATTGCCTATATAGCAAACTGATGTGATCTTCTTCCCTTGGATCCAAAAAGTTATTTACATAAATTTGTAATGTAATTTTTAATTTAAATTTCACTGTATTAACATAAATCTTTTTTGTTTTTACAAATTTGTGGATTGATTGAACGTTCTGGCCATAGTTCACTTGTACTACTCGCATGGACCTAAAAAATCAAACTAAAATGAGTAGATTTTGATATTCAACAACCGTCATTAACTGCCAAACTATACTGGTAAGTCACGCACACTTAAAAACATAGGCGGGTTTGATGCTTCAGCTCTAATGCTCTTAACAATATATAAAATCATTTGGACGAAAATATTCTAATCAGATGTTAGATATTTCTCACAGTATACTACTCTTCGGAGTAGCATACACTCCACCAAAAAATTATGGTATTCTCATTTTAATTGGTTTTATCGAAACCCAAAAAGTATATAATTTACTTTTTGAAAAGTAAAAGCTCGTTCCATTGCCATTGGTGTGGAAATTGTGGGGGCCTGAAGCTTGCAGTTGCAGATGGAACGAAGTACAAATAAATTAGCATAAAGTATATCCACTGACAAAATTATTATTGTTTCCATTATTCTCAATAACTGAACAAAGCAATCAAGGCCCAAATGCACAGTTAACTTAGGCCAACACAAAAATAAATAGCTGTTGTGCCACCACATGATTCTTGAATACATAATTAATTAACTAGAGGATCAGTCACTTCAATAAACTCAATTATAGTAGTTTCATATCTCTTAATCATTAATACCTTTCCTCCTATGATTTTTTGGGTACTCTTCGATTAAAATAATCTTTGACGTTTCAAAATTTTTTAAAAAAGTAAATTTTATATTTTAAAAAAATCAAAAAAAAAATTATATATGCAAGACATCTATTTGCAGTTGCTCCTCATTTGGTCTGCATATAGATGTGTAAACAAGTGATATGCTAGAACAATTGAGCTCGAGCTTGGCTCATAACAAATTTCTCATGTATCAGAAACTTGAAATTCTTAAGCTTGATTGAGCTCGAGTCAAGTCCACTCAGCTCAGCTAACAATTTTAATCTGCATTTTTTTTAGGCAAATTACAAGATATAGCCCTTTTCTTGAAATTAATGTGCACTGCGAAAGCGTGTAAAGTTTTTAATAAATTTGCATAATTTTAACTTTGGTATATAAATTCGTATTTTGCATGCACCCTTAACATTTGAAATTTAGAGGATAGTGAACTAAACTTAATGACATTAAATTGAACATTTTGATAAGTTTAATTGAGTGAAAGGACTACAATTACTCACCCCACTGACTTACCTAGTAGCAAGCAACCCCATGTGTGCGTGTGTGTGTATATATATATATATATTATAGCCCTTTCTATGTCACAACATAAATAGCATAGCACATAAATCACTTAGATTTTTGGTAGTATAGAAAGGATCTTTCACACAAGTTTTTTTCTCTTATAACAAAAAAATGGTAAGGCCTCCATGTTGTGAAAAAGATGGAATCAAGAAAGGTCCATGGACTCCTGAAGAAGACATTATCTTGGTGTCTTATATTCAAAAACATGGCCCTGGAAACTGGAGATCAGTACCAACAACTACTGGTATTAAATTGTTGTGCCTTTCGACAATATATATATATATATATATATATATATATATATATATATATATATATAGCATAGTTTTTGGAAGAAATATATTCTTAAAATTGAATCTCTCGTATGGTTGGAAATCGTGGTGATCATGTCACATTTACAGGTGATGGTGAATTTGTTTTCTTTGTTTTTTTAAGGTTTGTTGAGGTGCAGCAAGAGTTGCCGGCTTAGGTGGACTAATTACCTAAGACCAGGGATCAAGAGAGGGAACTTCACTCCACATGAGGAAGGGATGATAATACATCTTCAAGCTTTGTTGGGAAACAAGTGAGTTCATATCTATACATATATAAATAATATATCTTGGTTTTGAAGTTGGTACAGCAAACAATCTGGCTTTCAATTATCAGACGATTTTGAATTAAGAGATATATTTTGTGGTAGAAACTGTGTTTATTATGTGATATTCTCTGCGATTGATTATACCGATTCATCATGTATAACAACTTTAGCCTACAACGTGATGGATCAATACAACTGGTAGCGATAATAACTAATGATTTTACTTTTTTTTTAATGGATAGATGGGCTGCTATAGCTTCATATTTGCCTCAAAGAACCGACAATGACATCAAGAACTATTGGAACACACACTTAAAAAAGAAGCTCAAGAAATTTCAAGTGTCATCTGATCATCATAACTCCACTTCTTATCATCATTTCATGCCGAAAAATGAATATAACAATGAAAGGGTTTTCAACAATAGCAAGAATCAACATAACTCTAGCCTCATCACAGTTGATCCGAATTCTTCGGTGTACGCCTCGAGTGCCGATAACATATCAAAACTCTTAGAAGGTTGGATGAGAACACCCCCCTTCCAATCCAACAATCAAGAGAAAACTTGTCGTGATATTTCGACAGAATGCAACACCGCTCCAATTGATGCTGCTTCTACTACTGATATTGTTGCTTCGATTCAGTGTTACAAGCTTGAAACTGAGAATGATGAAGGGAATAATGGGATGACTCCAAGTGATGAACTGCAATGTATTTTTTCAAATAATCACAATTTGAACAGCATGACTCGTGAAAAATCACTTTCTTGTGATTCTAGCCAAAAGGGTTCTGAAAACAGTGGATTGATTGATGAAGAAGTCCTACATTTCATGCACGAAGAGAAGCCGAAATTTGAAACAAATCCCCCATTATCGTTTCTTGAGAAATGGTTGCTGGAAGACAGTGGTACTCAAGTTGAAGGAGTTATGGAGTTGCCATCAATTTTCTAACGACATCATCAAAAAAATAATTTAGAAAAACATCGTTTGATTCAAAGATCGTGTGTGTTTCTAAATTTGAGTTACATGTTGATCTCTTTGACTGAATTATCTGCAGGAAAAAATATGGGAAGATCTGTATAAAATCTTTCAGAAACTAATCATTTTCTGTTAGGGTTCCAAAAGTTGGATCTCTAAGCTTTTGTTTTTCTTTTTCGTTTAAAGTTCCTATTTGATCTTTCTTTTCTAACAATTGTAACTTGGTGAGACATTGTTCCTAAGTTAACTCTTTATTTTCAATGTTCCTAACTCTTTATTTTCTTTCTTTAATCCATCTCTGATTTCTTTTAGTTTTTTTTTTCTTATACTAATTGTTAAGAATATATGGGGTTCAAACTCAAAACAAATTGACAGTTAGTAGAGTAAACAATGTATCTTATAAATAGATAACAAAATATTGGTAAATTTAATTACAAAAATATATAAATTTTCGATTTGGTCTGTAAACGACCATACTGCCCTTCAAAGACATTGTACATATTAGGGACATTGTCTTAAATGAGGATAAGTGTGTGAATGGTTGGCTTTTCACACTTCATCAGTTCATCAACTTTTGACAAGGGGGTGAAGATGACATATTTTATGTAAAATAAAAATATAACGTATAAAATGTTTAAAGGATAAAATTTACACTTATAATATACATCTATAATTTAATTTAATTCTTCTAGAAAATTACGACCGCCCTATTCTTGCTCAATTCATGTCTTGCCCAAGATATATGTATATTGTAGTAATATATGTATTATGGCTAGCTAGTAGAGATGCCAACCTCAAATGAAAACATTAAATTAAGGGAGACAATGTATTAAACCGTGGCAAATGATAGGGATTTTTATCAAGTTGTTGAAGTTGAAATATAAAATTATCTTAAATATATCATTTATTACGGTTCAAAAGATGAATGTGGCGGAGATGTGTATGCTTCGTTGGATATGTGGTAAGGTCGTAAGAGATAAAATAAGGAATGAAGACATTCGAACTAAATTAGGTGTGGCTCATATAGAATATATGATGCAAGAAAGTCGTTTATGCTGGTTTTGGTGATGTACGACGTAGGCAAAGTCAAAGTAATGCACATGTTCGTCGAGCAGAGTCCATGGATTTTGGCCCTTTCACGAAAGCAAGAGGACGATCGAAGAAGACGTGACTCGATTTCTTATATGTTTCATATGCTTAGTTGCGATTGTTGTTGTATATCATTTATTAAGAAAAATAATGATTAATATCTTTTGGGCAAATGATTAATACATATCTAAGAAAAATGTCAAATGCCCCTTAAAAAATGCCACTCACTAGGACCATCTTGAATCAGTCCAATCATAGTTTCTCCAACTTATTAATTATGTGTTCCCTCTATAATTTGTCATATAAATTAATAGATATAAAGATTTTTTTTTTTTGATAAAAGATATAAAGATGTTTCAAAACATTAAAGTTGTTAGATGATTAATAGATAATATATAAAAAAAAATTAAATTAATCAAAAGACATAAAAAATATACACTTGATAAAATAGATATGAAAAACAAAAAAAAAAGTTGAGCTGGTGACTTGATCGGAAGGTGATTGCATTCAAACACAAATTAAAGTTGCACAAAAATAAAAAAAAGAGACACATGCAGCTTCCAAATAATTTTTTCTTCTTCCAAATTTCAGTTGTTTAAAGTAAAAGAGTGAGTTTTACTTTTCAAATATCAAAATTTTTAATCGAACGTATTTATGAATAAGAAAGATCCAAATGGTCAGGGAACGATAGTTTTTCCAAATAAAAAACAGAAAAAAAATATTATTCAGTATTGAGTGACTTATATGAAATCATCTATCGTCTCTCCGCCTCATCTTAATTTCTGAGTGTGATACTGATTCTAAAGCCGATATCACGAAAGTCTTGCTATTTGAATAATCTTTGTGTACATTTTCCTTACACAAAGAGTGAATGGCTGGTCATTAGAAGGGACAATGTGTGGGGAAAATTGCACATAACTTTTGTTTTAACAAGTACCCAACAAATGCTTCTGGGTTATTATATACTATTGAATTCTTACACGATCGAGTTATCTTAAAAATGTTAAAAGTCTCTTGGCTTGATATGTGGTAGATTATTATATATATATATATTGCAAAAATGATCAAAGCAATCATCCAAAACCTTATATTTTAATTACAAGATTATAATAATAAAAATTATTGCATCCCTTACCTAACATAAGTGATGGGTTGCCACACTTCCAATGGTTATGATCCCCTCATGCATTGCTTATCTTCATCATTGGAAAAAAAAAACACTTATTTAGGGACCACTTCAACAAAGAATATATATATATATATATATATATATAAAGAGACACCCTAATAAAATACAAAAAAATTAATATCAATACAATACATTAAAATTGATAATTAAAATAAATATTCATCATGTATGCAACATGAGTTTCCAAAAGCACTATTCATAAAAAAAAATTTGTGAGACTATTCATAATTTTAAAGTGGGTAAAATTAAAATAAACTTCTATAATATTTTTTGTTCGAGGTTTTCAAGGTTCGTGTAATCGACTACTTGCAAAAAAAAAACATTATAAGATGATGAAATAATCCAAATTATTAATAGCCATGCTAAATAAATTTCATCTGAAATCAACATTAACTCGTGATTTAACTCACAATTGAGGTTAAAACTGAGAGTCAATTTAGTAAAAAAAAAATTAAATTGACTACACTTGAAGTGTCTTTCGTAGGAACACTACTTGTTGAAAAATGTCATACATATGCAACCTACTCTAAACGTTAGTAACGAGTGTAGGAGAGAAAGTCATACATCTTTTAATGTATATTTTTTAATATTTCAATAGTAGTATCAAGAGTTTGTCGCTTTACCAAAAGATATAACTAGTGACAATGGTGTAATAATCTTTAAATATTATAGCAGCTCAAGTGACACTTCGATCGCTCTCCAAGCAATGTCAACTATTGCAATCCAACAATCTCCCTCCAACTAATTAAACAACCTAGCAGTTCATTTGAATCGAACACGTGACATTCTTGGCTCTGATACTAATTTTAGGATTAAGTGTTTACCGCTTTACCAAAAACTATAGATGATGGTAACGATGCAACTGTAATAAACTGTATAACAATTCAATCGTCACGATTCGATAGCTCTCCAAACAATGATCTTTATTACACTCCAACAAAAGTCTCTATAATTAAATTATAACACTGGGTAATCTATATTGGCAGATCCCCATTTCATTGAATTTAATCAATCACCATCATTCAATTGCACATGCATTTTATTTATATGTATATGTATAGCAATTAACTTGCTGGGCCAACCTTATCTTTTAATCATATTGAGTGAATGCTACCGTGCGCGTTAATCTAATTTCTTTTCTTACAATGTGGTATATATATATATATATATATATATATATATATATATATATATATATATATATATATATATATAATGTGGTATATATATATAGATATATATATATATATATATATAATGTGGTATATATATATATATATATATATATATATATATATATATATATATATATATATATATTATTTTTTTCTTAAAGACGCATTCGACTATAAACAGATAAACAATTTATACTTTTAAAGAAATGCTTGGACGTAATGCTATATTGGAGAATTACAAAATGATAATGATAAAAAAAAATCCATTTTTATTAATATCTTGATATTTTATTAGTCGTGATGCGTATTATTTTAATAATTTTGATATTTAAATATATCAATACTTTATTATATAATTGATTTAGCAAATATAATGCGGTTACAGTTAAATAATAGTAGAGATATATGTTATTGGCAAATATGAAGCTGCAACATGTTGTGCTTAACTGATAAGTGATTATGCTACTTTATCATATTAAAAAAACCTATATTTTTGTCTGTCAATAAAAGAAAATCATATAATATTGCCCCCAACATCAAAGTTAAATTCGCATATATATATACTAGTTAATTTGGCACCGAGCTTATACCCTGGTATATATATCCAACAAAGCGTCCGACACAAGTTCAACAGACAGTTCCAGAGAATAAAAAGATGGTTCATACGCATTGAACATACATAATCATATGTATATAAAATCAAATAGGTTGGAATGAACATAAGTCTACCCCAACAGTACACCATAGCAATAGTTGACATATGATATCCTTGTAGGGCCCAATAGACTATCTAAACAAAAGTCATCTACGAAAGTGCAGTAGTAGATTACATCAATCATAATAAAAGTAATCTCAACGAGCTCAAAAAAACCAATCAAAAGTTGTTCGCAAGAGTTTTCAAAATGACGATGGCTAGAATTATAGTTTATATTTATTGTTGTAGTTGCATTGTTATTTTACGATATTGCTCTTATTACTTGCTATGGCCTCAAGATTAATGAATCATCTTACTTTTATAATTATTTATATACTTTCTGACAAATAATGAATGTAAATGCGACGTCCCAAATTATTATCAAACAAGTAATATATAATTATCATAATTTAATTTTTCTAATTTTTTTGATATAATCTCCTTATACATGAAGGGAAAATTTGATGTCAAACACCATAACAAAGGTAATCGAGAACAATCACATATTAACAACGGGTCGTAGGTAAGCCAAAACTCAAAATGTATACAAACAAGCAAAACTGACGACCTATAATTTACCAAAAATTCGTCATGCCGAATATTTTATAAAAAAATATTATTAAAGTTTGCCACAACGAAAACTTATTTTTAACTCTTTTTTTTAAAATAAGTTCATATAAAAATTTATTATTAAAGTTTGCCACGAGAAAAATCTATTTTGAACTATCTGTTTTTTTGAATTCATACTTGACAAAATCAACAAGTTTTTTTCTAAAAAAAAAAGATAACATTTTAAATTTTAAAAATTGAGATAAGATGGATGCACTGTTGGGTCAAGTGTTTTGATATAATCTCCTTATATATTAAGGGAATATTTGATGCAAAACATCAGAACAAAGGTAAATAGGTAATACCACATATTAGCAATGTGTCGTAGGTAAGAAAAAAATCAAAATGTACATAAACAAGCAAAATCGACGATATGTGATCTACCAGAAATTCATCATACCGAATATTTTATAAAAAATACAAAATAAAATAAAAAATAAAATAAAAAAAAAATAAAAAAATTTTAAAATAAAAAAATTAAAAAAGTGACGTAATGGTTACTGTTCATGGGAACAGTAACCATTATGCCACATATATAATATGGGTAATATATATATATATATATATATATATATATATATATATGGGTCTTTCTTCAGAAGTTTCTAACATTGTCAGATATTCCCCTAACTCAGTTTTCCCATGTATGGGAAAAAAATAGAATTAGGAAAACATGGAGATGCTTTCAAAGTTAAATCATTTTAGCAAGAGTCTCTTTTGCCGAGCCCAATGATATGTAAACTCTGAACCAAACATCATCAGATAAGATCGGATATTATTATTATTAATATCTCCCGTATCAAACACAGGTAATGTATAGTGCACATACAAATACATTTGGATCCAAATATATCTCTGGAAGTAAGATCCGAATTAGCTAAGGCATATAGGATTCTGTTGACTCGGCCTAAAGCCATTCTCTTTAAGTAACACCAGCCAGGAAGTGACAAGGGCGGGCACCGATTTACAAAGCGCAAAAAAAAAATTTTACAATTTACCTTCTAAAAATCGTATTTTACACCTCAAAAATCACTTTTTGTCCCCCATTAAATTATATTTTGGCCCATAAAATTTTTTTTGACCTCCATAAACAATTAGCAATAAAAATGAATGGAATGACAGCACAACTTTTTAGCCAACAGGGACTAATAAATGTAGAAAATTAGTGGAATATATATACAAATGAATGTTAATTAGAGTAAAGTAAAAAGTTACAGAAAATTTAGTTGTAGACAGCTCCATTGAAACCTTGATAGTCTCCAAGTAACCGGAGAAAAGGATACATTCGATGCTAACACAAAAAGTCTTATTATTAGAAAAGCCTGATATCGGAAGAAGCTTTTTACTCTCTTCTATTTTTTTGGTAGTTTACCCTTTGTTCCCTACTAATACTTTACATCCATTCTTACAATACCACAGCCCTCATGACTCATAATCCTTCTAGCTTTTTATCCAATACAGTGACCCCAAGAAACACAGCATATTAACTTTTTTCCCCCCGGAGTTTGCTCCCACATATATCATTTGAAAATATACCGCATATAAATACTAAAATGTTACCCATGATGTAATATGATTTCAATTGATTTATATGTGCAAATGATGAAACAGGAATTCCTCGGGAAAGGCCATTGTTAAAAAGTGAATTTCCAAGAATTTTTGGCTTACCTTTTTGAAACCACACACTACAAAGCGGCATTTGCAATCTGAAATACTTTCTCAGCTTCCTGCCTTATGCATGATAGGTTTGTTCTGATCTCCCTGCAGAGCCTACCCTCCACAAGGCGTGCAGGCAACCACAATTTAGGTTTCACATTAAGAACATGCACCAGTGTTGTTCTAACAGCAACAGAACCGGTCTTGAAATCTTCAGGATTGCATTTCACAACCTGAAGAACCCAGAGTAAGGAAGACTGCCACATAAATCACAAAATGGAATCTGGAAGACAAAACATCACATTTGTTAAAGACAATAATTATTAAAGTACCTCGCTTTACCAACAGTTTAAACTTCTGCACAAGGTGGTCCTTCGATATGGTGTCTAAGTCATGCAAAATAAGAGGTCATGAGTTCAAGTCTTGCTACCACCCATTATGTAAAAAGAGTCTCACATGAAAATTTAAATAAAGATAACACAGCTGATACATTAGGCAGTATTAAAAACAATAACCAATGATTCATACACTACTACCCCGGCATTTTATGAAAAAGTACTTTCCAAAGTTTCAGTTATTTGTGCAATGCCATTTATCTAGGACACAACATGACTAATTGAATAGGCCACGTAAATGTAGTCAACTCAAGTTAGTTTGGATGAAATAGTGATGGGAGAGTTTTGTACTTGAATAGATGAAGTCTAAGAACAAGATATACAAATACGGATACCGGTAATAATTTCAACCTGTTCAACTGACCACTTTCCTTCGAATAGCTGGAAGTCACCCTCGACCATCTTGAACTCAATGTCACGCTTTTGACCAAAGGGAAGAGTTTGAAGATCTTCCTCAAAACAATCAATTGTACCCTTTTGCATTGAATTTCAGCCCAAGTGCCAAATCCTGCTGGCCAATCTGTTAAATGCAATCGAAGCAGCAGAAGTTGATTAAAATCAAGGAAGTGAATGGGAATGAAAGTGATTGCCGTGAGTTTAAGGATCGATCAGACCATTTTTTTCTAGGTCCCCATTTTAATTCAGATGAATATCGTCAACACCACAAAAGGAGATGTTAATAGCAGACCTGAAATAGACGTGCAAAATTATCTCTCTTCTCAAGTAACTGGCTGACTGCAAGGCCAGGAATGAAATCAGCCAATCTTTCATAATCAGTCAATACCTCCCAAAGTGTTTGGAGGTTGGCCTGCACAACTACATTTGATCTAATTCTCCGACTGTTCTTTCCTGTGTTTTCTATTTCTATCTCGATGTCATCATCTTGACTTTCTGATACAAGTGATGTGTCATTATTGTCCAGTTCACTGTCTTCACCACCATCATTATAAGCATCTACCCCCAACATAAGCCCTAAGTTTGAGTACATAGAATCTTGAAGATTTTAAGAAGTGATTCCTAATAAGTTTTGGTTTGAGAGAAATAACAAAGTAAATGCGGTTTATAAACAATTTGCAAAGCAGTTTACGAGCAAAATGTGTATACGAGTTTGCCACATTCATTAGAAGTTCTTGATTTCTTTGTTTACGGATACCATCACTTACATACAGATATTTATCGGTTGGTAAAAAGGCGTGATATACAAATAAAAGTAAAAAAGAATTCTCATGTTGTCCAGAAAAAAATAATAAGGTGCTATAAACACATACAAAAATAATACAAATGACAACCCCATCTTTTCCATTAAAACTGTGCCATAGATATTTACAAGACTTTTCAGCAAATACACTTATATGGAAGACCATTAGAAGATATGATGAAATGATTGCACACCACACAACCAAATGACAAACACAAACGCAGAACATAAATGGGAAGTAGTACCAAGCAACAAAACTGGGATGGTAAACAACGCCATAGGGCTGCAATTTCCTCTGTGTAGAAAGGCAGATGCTGCGTCCAAGACCATGAGGGGGCAATTTCCAATGGATCATCTCCTGTCAGACGGAGATTTTGCAACTGATAATCTGAGGATTATATTCGTAGCAGCATAAGACAGAGTTGCAGCTGTAAAGAACAGTGAGGACATTGCTTCTGCAAACTTGTAAAAAAGAAAATAGCGGTATTTAATTGGATGTTGCAGTAACATTGCATTTGTAAGTAAGTAAATATTGGCAGCAGTTGTAGCCAATTCAGCGTTCTTAGTTAGCAGTGGCATGCACCACAAAAGAAATTCGCAAGTGCCACAAACACATATCGTGTGCAAGAGTTAATTAAGAAATTATTTCATGCAATATTTTTTTCCTCAGTTGATCAATCTCAGGCTTTTAAAGTGCAGATTTAAATATGGATTCAACCTTATCATCCAACTGTACATTTCTATTCATTTATTAGTGAGAAGATGGGGGATAAGCTTCATCGTCGAGCAGTCTGGATCACTAGTTAACGCCCCTAGATGATCACTCAGTTATAAAGGAGGTAGGGTTGCAGTCATAGCCAGGCCTAGAAGCAGCTACCATTGAAAGAGTGCGTAATAGCTCACTAATCGAGCATCTTGCGTCGAAGATGGATGTGCTAAGCGATCCGTCGAAGCTGTGGGACGGTAGGGGAGCATTCCGCCTTAGAGGGAAGCCTCCGTACGAGCAAACGGTGGACGACGCAACATTGGTGAGAATCCAATGCCCCGAAAACCTGTTTTGTTTTGTATAAAAAAGTGTAACATCAATAACAATATCTGGGAGGCCAGGTAAAACTTTGATCAAGAAAATCACTGACGGACATCAGTAAAATTGAGAGGAAACATTTCACATAATTGTCCAAAAAAATAATTTCTAACAAACAATTGGTTTATTATTAATAGTTTTTTGGGCCATTTTTTCCCCTTTCAGAGAATTGCATCACCAAAAAACTTTAGTTTTGTCCAAGTTGTGCATCTAAAATGTCTTACAAGAAATATAATAATGACATGAACTGTTGCACTATTGATTCATCGTCATTGGGATATTCCAATTGTGAATGTGGATTATTTGGAACCATCCTCAAACCATTAATTTGATTGTTGCCTAAAGTGAAAACTATTATCAAATTATAGCTCTCTACTTGGTTATTTATGAACCATGGCCTTAAATTGTAGACATAAATATGCATGTATTTATATCCAAAAAAAAATATGAAAATGCAGCTAATAGATAACAAACCAAATATTCTTTCTTCACAGGCAATGAATGTTTAAACGCAGGATCGATGGCAATCTGATATTTTTTTACAGGCATCCTTTTTGATACCCAGAAGTAAGGTACTTCACCGACCTCATTGACCGACCTGCACTATTGCTCCACTAAGCCATGCGCCCTCTTTTACGTGTTCCGACCTGTTTGCGCGAGCTCATTTTACCTTACCTGTTTACCCTCCTACAAACGCCTTCGGCGACCTCTTTTAAGTCCGAATTCATTGACCGAGCTCTTCTCATACTTGTCTAATACGCGGCCACGTACAGGGAGCTGTATCTCCTAAATAAGGCAAGTGCTAGATTTGCGGAGCAATATCGGGGATTTGATTGCATTCATAAGATCATACCTTATCCTCTGAAGATCTAGATAAACATGGAAGGAGTCATTGATACATTATAACTCTTAGTTCTCTGCCTATAAATATCAGGTTCAATCTACATATTTGATCATTCATAATTCTTTAACTTACTTTACAATATATTTTCTCGTACCCTATCGCCTGACTTGAGCGTCGGAGGATCATGCCGAAAAAACTTCCGCCCCCTTCTCACGTTTATTTCATGATTCCATGTCCTTAAGGCGAAGATCCTAAGCAATATTGACGATATTACAAATTTGCATTGAAGAACAGGAGATATTGCCTTACCTCTCATTAATATCAGAAGGTAATCACAATTTTTCATGATATCAATTGGCGCCGTCTGTGGGAATTTTGAGTAAAAGATGTTGATATAGCTGGAAGACGTGGATGTGGGCGTGGAGTTAGGAGGAACTCTGGTGGAAGAGGAAGTCCTGATGCTGAAAATCATGTTATCCCTCCACAACATGATCAACCACCCCCTCCTGTCAGGAACATGGGAGAACTTACAATGGATCAGCTGGCATAGTTCATTAATCGAACCATGAGGAATACTATCTTCCAACACCAGGCTCCACCACCTTCAGAACCTAACCAGGCTCCACCACCTCCAGAACCTAACCAGGTTCCACCACCTCCACAACCCAATTAGGCACCACCACCTGTTCAACCAGAGCAGGCCCATAAAGCTAATAGGGTGGCATGCGCTAATATAAATATGCGAGAGGAGCCTACACTATTAGATCTGATGGATGCGGTATTGGGAGAAATAAGACAATTGGGTCAGCACATAGATGGCCGACCTCCAGTAGCTAGGAAAGAAAGCCCCTTTTCACAAGCTATTTTAGGAGAGGAGCTCCCACCAAATTTTAGACAGAGTATGACGGAAGCACAGACCCGGAAGAACACCTCGGAAGATTCGAGAATGCTGCTTTGCTACATCGGTATTCTGATGGATCACATGCCTTGTTTTTCTTACCACCCTTGTCAGATCGGCGCAACAGTGGTTTAATTTGCTTAAACCAAATACTATTCGTTGCTTTGAGGAATCCAGTTCGACCTTTCTAAACCAGTTTGCCACAGCAAGAGGTATCAAAAAACTTCTCTGAGTCTATTCACTACCAAACAGAATGAACATGAATCCTTGAGAGAGTTCGTACAACGCTTCAATAGGGCGGCCTTAGAAGTCCTCGCTGCAACATTTGATGTCCTTATTAATGCCTTCACACAAGCACAAGGACTTAAAGCTGGGGAATTTTTCCAGTCACTGGTGAAACTGGAATTACATATTTTCAGTATGTCCCGAGTATCTGTATTTTAAGTATTCTATTACTGGTTGGTTTTATATTTGATGCTTATGTGACGAGCAACATGTTGAATTGGAAAACTGGAATTACATATTTTCAGTATCATTATATATATGTATTACCTAAAAGCGAAAAAAATTTATGGGCCATTTGACAAGATATTTGAAACTAATCTTCCATTGTTTACGTAAATTAATCATTATGTGATAATTAAATAACTGATTAGGATCGAGCCCTCACACTCTTTATGAAAAAAGGGAAAGCTTTAGCTTTTGTAGACAAAGAGAATCATATAAAATTAAATCTTTATCTTTTTCATCAATGAAAGTTCAGTTTTTGATTTATTGATACTTTGATTTTGATTGAATTATGACTATATGTTTTCCAAATATTGAAAAACTTATTTGGTTTTTCTTGCTTTCATTAAAATAAAAATTGTTGTGTTGTTCGAAAAACTTTCGATGATGAGATTATGGGAAAGCACACGTCAAAGTGTAAAAGCTAATAAATTTACTATTGTTGATTTAAAGAAATAGTTTATATGGTTTACCAGGGTATTTTTCAATTAAAAGTCTGTCCAAATCTCTAGGATGAATGTAGGAGAATTTTTTACTTTTTAGAGTTGTATCTAGAGCTTCAATGTTTGATTCTAAAAAAATTCTATAGATTCGTTAAATGTCTATTGATACTTGGATACCTCTAGACTTTTATAGAGTTTGTAAGAGTCACTTTTGAATACCACAAGACTTTTAAAAACTCTATGAACGTCTATTTTGAATATCAATAGACTTATGTAGATTATATAAAAGTGTCGATTGAATATCAATAGACTTTTATAGTGTATATAAAAATCTATATTAAATACAACTGGACTTTTAAATTCTATAAAAGTCATTAAAATTCTAGATCTAATATACTCCTCTTATGTTGCAACTAACACAATTAATATAAAACTCTAAAACATCATTTAAGTATAATTTTAAAATTTTATTTATATAAATGTTATCATTTTAAACTTTAAATATAATATATTTTATTTGATTTGATTTAGAAATAATATGTATATATAATGGTACTTAAAGAACTACTTATTTTTATGTATTTTTCACCTTGATTGCACATTTGACTTATGATTACGTTTGAAATTCTTCTTACAACATTTGATGTCCTAAAAAATAATTGATCAATGTTTCGTCCACACATTAATAAGTAACTTTTTGAATTTTTTTTTATGGGTAGTTTTGAATTTTTAGTAGCTTTGATGCGCCGAGTGAAATCTATGGATTTCGGTCATTTTTCAAGAGCGAGAGGACGACCGAACAAGACATGACTCGAAGTTATACGCAAAGGCTTAGAGTTCAAAGGGATTAAAGAAGATATTCCGACAGATAGAAACGCTTGGAGAAGACTGACGCACGTGTCCGACGCGACTTGATTATCTATATTATTCATGTAGGTTACACAAATTGATTTGGATTAAAGGCTTAGTTGTTATTATTGTTGTAATAGCTTTTATGCGCCATAGGATCTGTATTACCCCGACGATTAAAAAGAATTGGTAAAAATTCTTGTATGACCAGTATAAAGAAAAAAAAAATATTTTCTTTATATTGATGTGTATATGGGTTTCAGACACAATGCATGTAAGAATTTAGCGGAATTGGGAAGGACAAAGTACTTTTATTTTCCTTCTGAACTTGTCTTGCGAAAAAAAGAAAATTCATTGTTTTAATAGAAATAATAGAGTACCGAATATTCATGATCCAAGTATATATATGACAACAACTTGGATGATATATATATATATATATATATATATATATATATATATATATATTATACACAAATATTGAGAGAAATAGTTATCGTGTACCATATATCGTCGGATGCATAAAAGTATATTTGGATCCACATATAAAATCGACATCGTCTTAACCAATTTGATTTATGGTCAGTTTTATATAATCGATCTATTGTCAATTGGTATTTGTTGTCATGAATGCCGCTGTATAACCACATATTTGGAATATGTTTAAAAAAATGCTTCAGATGTATGATCAAGATGTCCTGATGACCTTTTGGAAATGGATTAAAACATCTTTTATGAGAGGATGAACTAAGCTAACTAACTAACTAACAAAATTGTAAATTGGTCGCTAAGCTTTTCAAAGGCTAATTTAATTAAATAATGTAAAATAAAAAAATAATGTAAAAAATAATGTGAATTTTTTTTTTTACAAAAATAAAGTGAAACGCATACTGTATCTACGTTTTTAAAAATGCATACTGAGTCTGCACTTTTAGAAACGCACTTTTAGAAACGCAGACGCAAATTACCAATGCTCGCCATCCACCAACTCTTTCATTGGCCCACTCTATGCTACTTCGGTGACTTATTTTCAATGGCTATGTATTTTTATTATTATAATAATTATAATATTATTACTAATTATTATGATATTAATAATAATAAGTATAATAATTATAATATTAATAATTATAATGTCCGGGTAAATCCATGCTTTATTTATCATTAGTGCACGATCATTCGGTGACAAGTTATAACGGGTCATACCCAACAATTTTTACCACGTAAGAAAGATCATGTATCATTCTGCATGTGGTACATCTGTTCGGAATGAGTTGTCCTGCTCGATACTGATTTTTTCCAAGTGACGCAACAAAAAAATGTAATTACCCCTTTTTTTTAAAAAAAAAATGTTTTGTTGGAAACTTTTTTCACAAATTGATTATATGTGTATGCGTTTCTTAATTTTGAAGAAATTCACGCATGAACTAATTTTTTCTTTTAATTTGTATTGCACCTTTTCTTGTAATTTTTTGGAATTTTGATTTTTGGGGTACTTTTTAATTATTTTAGAATATATATGATGATAAATTTTTTTAATTATACGATCATTTTTGTTTGCTCTATTATAATTAACTGAGCCAACTAATTGGGAAAACAAATTAAGAAAAATGTTTTTTTATAACAAAACAACAACATAACAATAGAATAAATTTGCTCTGGTAGGATAGAGCAGCGGACTCGACCAATAGACTATTGTTATGTTGTTTTCCCAATTAGTTGGTTCAGTTAATTATAATAGAGCAAACAAAAATGATCGTATAATTAAAAAAAATTATCATCATATATATTCTAAATACTTAAAAAGTACCCCAAAAATCAAAATTCCAAAAAATTACAAGAAAATGTGCTATACAAATTAAAAGAAAAAATTAGTTCATACTTGAATTTCTTCAAAATTAAGAAATGCATACACATATAATCAATTTGTGAAAAAAGTTTCCAACAAAACATTTTTTTTTTTTAAAAAAGGGGTAATTACATTTTTTTGTTGCGTCGGATAAAATCAGTATCGAAATTAATCAGGACTACATGGTCATAATTGTTGGTCACTCGGAAAAAATCAGTGTCGAGCAGGACAACTCATTCCGAACAGATGTACCACATGCAGAATGATACATGATCTTTCTTACGTGGTAAAAATTGTTAGGTATGACCCGTTATAACTTGTCAACGAATGATCGTGCACTAATGATGAATAAAGCATGGATTTACCCGGACATTATAATTATTATACTTATTATTATTGATATCATAATAATTATTAATAATATTTTAATAATAAAAATACATGGCCATTGAAAATAAGTCACCGAAGTAGCATAGAGTGGGCCAATGAAAGAGTTGGAGGATGGTGAGCATTGGTAGTTTTTTTTTATATTTTTGAGAAGAAACGCAGACTGCGTCTGTGTTTTTA
This sequence comes from Haberlea rhodopensis, assembly GCA_907163345.1. Classification (NCBI taxonomy): domain Eukaryota; kingdom Viridiplantae; phylum Streptophyta; class Magnoliopsida; order Lamiales; family Gesneriaceae; genus Haberlea; species Haberlea rhodopensis. The sequence goes on from CAJQUN010000017.1 coordinate 6,893,114, forward strand.
AAAGTGCAGACTCAGTATGCGTTTTTAAAAACGCAGATGCAGTATGCGTTTCACTTTATTTTTGTAAAAAAAAAAATTCACATTATTTTTTACATTATTTTTTTATTTTACATTATTTAATTAAATTAGCTGCTTTTCAAACTTGTGCTTTAGTGTACGTTCTACCTATATTTCTTGATAATATGTTAGATTAAATTGTAAAATCAATAGTATCTTTATATTAATTTGAAAAAAATTATTATATACACGAACTAATAAATATGTATCGTAGGATGCTCTGCTCGAAAATTTAAGAATCATAATTTTTAATTACATAATTGAAGGCCCTTACATGGTTTTAAAATAAATAAATAAATAAAAAACTTGTGGGGGAAAATACAACAGAAAGACATGACGCTTCTGGACCTGGATTATCGTTTTTGTTTCCTGTCTTGGCATAGGACACATCATATATTAAATAAGTTATTCTTACACTTAGCTTTTTCTTTTTGGTGCATTTCCAAAAGTACAGCTCTATACTTCTAAACACTTGAATTAAATTATTTAAATATTAAATAATATATATCAGTATCAAAAATAAACTTTACATTTTAAAGCTAAATTCAACTCAACTAGCGAGATTATGTAATTAAATTTTTCCACACCCACAATATAGTCACTAAGTAAATATATATTATGTCAATTGTTAAATTAAATGTTTTTTATTATCTGCTAAATTAAAAATATATAAATGAACCAGAACTCCACCCAGATTCTGTCCCTCAGGCCTCAATACCTGAATACTCGGTTAAATCCCTGCATCATCCATACCGGCCCCAACCCTTCAATTTTCCAAAGGCTGTAATCTGTCAAGTTTCAATCTTTCTCTGCCTTTGGGATTTCCAGAAGGGCCGATTTCCTCTTCACATACCAATGAGTTTAATCGACCCCACGATGATTCCTGTCCAAGATTCTTTTGCACTTATCTGATTATAATTTATTGAATTTGGTTGAAAAAGAAATACTTATACGCGTACGTATCCATGGGCAAATTGAGTACTTTATCCTTATTTGGGGGAAAAGATTGAATCTTTGGGCACCCAATTGAGAAATATTGAGGGTTGTTATGAGTTTTCTTTGTGATACCCTGAAAGATTGTAGTTATGGTGGAGGAACGTGTGTTACTGGGGGTTTGAGAAGTCTCGTGAGGAGAAAACAGGTTGATTCTTCTAATTCGAATTCATCTCCCTCTGGAAGTGGTCATAATCAATTGGCCAAGGCTTTGACTATACCTCATCTCATTGCCATCGGTTAGAACATTTTTTGGTTAACTTTCTTATATATTATTTTGGATTTTGAGGTACTTCTGGGTTTGTACCATTGGTTCTTACTGTCTTTGATGGTTGTATTTGGAGGTGTGATTGCTGTTGATTTTCATCTCATCGGTCAGTTTCTTATTTGATTTCTGGGAGTATGCTCGTGTAATTTTATATTTTCATTTATTGTATGAAGAAGGGAGAGTTCTGTTTCTGTGCTTCAGCTCTAATCCATTTTCCTTGCCTGAAATCCGTTAGATTGTGATCCTGAAGTTTAACTTATGATTATTATTTAATTATATTTACGGTTTTTCTAATTAGAGTTTGCTCGTCTAATGTTATTTCATTCATTTGCTGTAAGCAGAAGGAGACTTTTATTTCTGTTCTCCAGCTTTTATCCATTTTCCTGGTGTGAAATTGGTTAAATAATGCTCCTAAATTTACTACTTCTGTGATAATTTAAAACTATTTATGGTTCTAGCGATTATACATGAACCCTGTTAACGAATTATGTTAAGAGTGTGGTGACGTGAATAGTTGATTGATTTTGTGACCTGAATCATCTTTTTGGTTATATTTTATAGGAGTTGGCGCAACAATTGGTTCTGGGGTTTATATTCTTGTTGGTACCGTTGCTAGGGAGCGTTCAGGGCCAGCCCTCACTTTTTCCTTTCTTATAGCGGGAATAGCAGCCGCCCTTTCTGCTCTCTGTTACGCTGAGCTAGCTAGTCGATGCCCCTCTGCTGGAAGTGCATATCATTATTCTTACATTTGCGTTGGCGAATGGTAAATTTCTTTTCAAATCTGTCTTGCCACAGTTTGAAATCTGAATAATGTATACTTTGTGAATTCACCTGTGATTTTAAACCTTACAGTTGCCATTTTTGCCAGAGAATATTGTTTCTTTCGTTTCATGAGATTGTATTTCAGCATTTCAGTGATTCAGTCTTATCGAGTGTAAACTATTTCATGTTACCATGGCTACAGTGTTTTATGCAATTACTTGTCGTTTTCTATGAAAATTTACGGTTCCTTGTACATGATTTTGTATTCTTTCTATATGATTTGGTGGACTGAATTCTTTGTGAACAAACCTACCCACAGCAGGCTTTCAATTAGTTTAGTGCAAACGATTTAACTGATAAACATGCTGTTGAATTGTTGATTTTAACACTTTTTTTGTTTCACGCAGTGTTGCTTGGTTGATTGGTTGGGCATTGATATTGGAATACACCATTGGAGGTTCGGCTGTTGCTCGTGGCATATCCCCTAATCTGGTGCGGTACATTGTGTCTGATGATTTTCCATCTCATTGGGTCTTTTTGTGATTAATTCTTATATTAGAATACATTTATAAATGAGAATTGCAAGTAAGATATGCTTCTCTTTGAATAATTCAGGCATCTGCGTGTCTTTAAGGTTGTTGGATTAGTATTTGATGGTGACTCGGTTTTATTATATCACTTCTTTCCTGCAACAGGCCCTGCTTTTTGGTGGTCCAAATAGTCTCCCTAATTTTCTTGCTCGCCAGACCATTCCTGGGCTTGATATTGTGGTTGATCCATGTGCAACTGTATTAATTTTTGTGGTCACAGGGCTTTTGTGCGTGGGAATCAAGGAGGTCTCTTTATAATATTACTATTTCATTGCATTGGGTTTTCCACCCCTGAAGTTTTTAAATTTCTAAATTTGTATGCAAATAAAATGTGATTTATGCAGAGTACATTTGTCCAAGGGATTGTAACGTCAGCAAACATATGTGCCATGATCTTTGTCATTGTAGCTGGTGGATATTTAGGCATTAAGACTGGATGGCCTGGCTATGAACTTTCCACTGGGTAATCTTTTTTATTTCGTTTTAAACATCTCTCCCTGATGTATGAAATTGTTTGCCAATATTCCATTTTCTTTTAGATATTTACCTTTTGGGGCTGATGGGATGCTTGCTGGTGCTTCAACTGTATTTTTTGCATATATAGGATTTGATGCTGTCGCTAGTACAGCAGAAGAGGTATATGCTAATACCTCTTTGAACTCTTCGGTTTTCTCAAAAATGTAAATGTTGAAGTTAAATTACTAGAAATATAATGAAAGAAAACGCAAAACGATAAACGATATATGGGGTTCTGATATTTGTGACCAACATTTATGACACAACGCACAGAAGGCTAAAATTCTTATTAGTCTCTTTTTGGTTAAAATATAATCATCTCCCCTTTATATATGTGAAAATATCTTGGAATAGATGTGGTAGATGTTCTTATAGCTAAATCCCAGTAACATAATATCAAAGGTACATCACATCTTAAGAATAACAAATCCTATTCCAGCATATATTATTTGATTCTAATGGTAACATCCTGCTAGAAAGCTTGGCCATGAATTTCTTCTCACTGCAGGTAAAAAACCCTCAACGGGATCTACCCTTGGGCATTGGTTTATCGTTATCCTTATGTTGCACGCTGTATATGCTAGTCTCTGCCATCATAGTTGGTTTAGTACCCTATTATGCGATGGATCCTGACACTCCCATTTCCTCAGCGTTTGTTAGCCATGATGTTAAGTGGGCGGCGTAAGTTTATGTCTACGTTTTGTTTATGTCGTTTTTTAGCTTAGTTTTCATCTATCGGCTCCATTTGTAATCATTGTCGATTATGTAAAATGCAGTTATATTATAGCTGTTGGAGCTTGTACTGCTCTTTGTTCAACATTGATGGGGTCTATCCTGCCACAGGTAATTGATATTAGTTTGTGCCAAATGAATGTTGACTCTCTACAAAACATTTTACTTTCTATTAGTGAAATTTATAAGAGTCCTATCTTTTATTCGAATTCTAGTATGGTATTTATGAACTCACCTTGAAATCGAAAGGTTTCACACTGAAATGACTGGCCAATGGAAAGGATTACGAATTTGTTAGATAAAGTTTCTTCTTCTGACTGGTAACATATGAAATATAATAATGTATTTGTGTATGTCAGCCACGAATTCTGATGGCAATGGCTAGAGATGGGTTGCTGCCGTCATTTTTTTCAGATGTCAATAAAAGCACTCAAGTCCCTGTGAAAGGCACCATAGTAACCGGTTTACTTGCTGGAGTCTTGGCATTCTTCATGGATGTGGATCAGTTATCGGGAATGGTATGATTCGTTTTTACTTGTAAGAAGTTCATTTGAACCGAACTGGCTCTTCAAATTTTCTCTTCTAGTGTACTCTTTTCTACTGAATTTTTACGAGGTCTTGATAACTGAATTTTACCCGCAGGTTAGTGTTGGCACACTTCTTGCATTTACAATGGTGGCAATCTCGGTGCTGATACTGAGATATGTCCCACCAGATGAGGTTCCTCTTCCGGCACAATTTCAGGGAGCTATAGATTCAGTTTCGTTGCATTACGGCAAAAGAAATAGTCCTGGCAACACTGATGTGGATAACACAAAAGGTCATGCTATATTTCCAGAGAGCAGTGTTCCACTTTTAGCAAACAAAGAAACAGCTGTTGAATATCCTCTGGTAGAGAAAGCAGTGAGGAAATTCAACTGTAAGTTTTATTCGATGCTAGAATCTACATGATTCTTGATGGGCATTCGGGGAAAGTTGTTGCCACCCTCCTATTATCTAGGATTTTAAGATTGGTCGTCTTGGCTCATGAGCTGTCGAGTCGGCTAGTGACAAGCTGATTTCGTTTCAGATTTTGAAGTTCGAGTTTGGACTCAATTTTAGTTACTTATGAGCTTGGGAGCCATCTCACGGGCATAAAGTTATTTTTAATGGTTCTTATATTTTACTAACATAAAACATAATTAATTTTTGCATTTTATTTGTATATGCATATAATGATATTCAAATATGTATTTTGAACACATTAAACTTAATCTCGCTGGGAAAACTTGTTATTTAAGTTGGCAAACATGTTATGAAAAATATTTTTAAGTTCAGGCTGAGCTCGTGAGCTGGCTCGAGAGTCAAACTTAAGTTTCCTAGCTTTTGGTCAGGAATCTTGATCTTGATTTTCCTAACCCGAGAGAAATGCTGCCCTTTCGAGCTGGAACTCAAGCTCGAGCTTCTTTATTTTTTATTTTTTCCTTAATTGACCTCAATTTCAAGTTCAATTCATTTACATCCTTACTGAGGTCCATGAGCCTTGTGAACATGATAGTTGCTTCAAAATCAATTGGGAGCTTTCTTTAATTCAGTTATTTTTTTGTTGTACTGAATAATACAAATGAATTGCGTAGCCAAAGCCTATGCTGCTCAAATTTATGAGACCTTACAATTTATTCCGATGATTCCAATCTATTGATTGCTTCACTGATGTTGCCTAGTTGACCTCTTTTCTTGTACATGTTGCAGTTATATTGGGTGAAGGGAATCGTAGGAAGATGGCTGGCTGGTCGATCTTGATTACATGTGTTGGTGTACTTGTTCTAGCTTCAGCAGCTTCAACTTTGAGCCTGAACAGGTGTGCTTAGGTTTAGAGAACTGTCATTTTTTTTACCTTCTAATGCTTTGTATCAAGACTTTTCTAAACTCAGCATTTTGATTTATCAGCTCTCTTCGTTATGCACTTTGTGGAATTGGTGGTTTTCTCCTTTTGTCGGGCGTGGTATCACTCACCTCTATGGATCAAGACGATGCAAGGCATAGTTTTGGGCACACCGGAGGTATATATATAAATCAGTGTTAATTATATCTACTTCTTCGGAGCTTGAACCAAAGAGGCATTTCTCCTGGAAATTACCATCGCATCCACCTCCCGTCCCTTGAGGTTACAGACGATCATTTAGAACCTTGATATGCTAAACATTGGACCCTAGTGGATATAGGGGTGGACCTGAAGAAACAAGAGGTGTGATCTCCCTCAACATGAAAAAATTGGAAGTTTGTGTAATTTTTAAAACATTTAAAACTGGCCTGCCCAAAATTACATAAAGCCTCCATCTTGGCGTTCCTTGTTACGTGCGTGGGATCTGGTTATGCGTCGATTATGAATATCCGAGATATCGAGTGGCTTATTCGTGTCTTTCTTTGATTTCCCTATGATTCTTATGAGAAGTGTTCAAGGGAAGAAGATGGTAACGAGCAGGAAGGGAGAATCCGAACTGGAATTGTAACAATTCTGATAAAACTTAATTTCATTCATCCGGGAAAAGTCCTATAAATAAACAAATAAGAATCCTAGTTCTTTGAATTCAAAACTCCTACTAGATAACTCCAAATAAATATCTAAACCAATCCTAATAAACCATTTCCTAGATAACATAAATCTGAAACTTAAAAATAAAATAGATAGACTTGTGGAGAGATAAAAGATTGGATTGATCATATCTTCTTAAATTTCCCATGAGTAAATCTTTGATATATCTTATACCCAATCTGTGAAGGATTCTTTGTTGGTTCCATTTGATCCGCATAATCTGCGTGCGTGACACTCCTCACCCAGGTTTCTTGGGTTCTCTCTTGATTGCATAAGGATGCTGTTCTTGTAGTCAATTATAGCTAATATTTAATTGGCATACATTAGTTCTAGAATTTGTATCTAGTTCTAGAATTTGTATCGGGTCAAGTCACGGTATTTCCCGTATGGAGCTATCGATGGGGAGAAGAATGTTTAGTCATTGTGGATACAATTGTTTTTATTGACCTCAATTGTAATATAGTGCTTTGACTAGGGGGTGTGTGTGTTAGTTCTTGGTATTTGTAAAGGAAATACTTGTTTCTTGTCTCTTTCAGGTTTCCTTTGCCCATTCATTCCACTGCTACCTATTGCCTCCATACTCATCAATGTCTACTTATTAATTAACCTCGGGTAAGCATCTGTCAATTTCTCAGCTGTTAAGTACTCGAGCACAAATTTGCTCAAATCTTTTCGTCATATAATCTTAAAGAAACAGCTATTTAATGTCATCGATTTGAAAAAGAAAAAAAAAAGAATACTGTCTGTGAGCACAAATTTAATTTGTTGACCTGTGGGGCTGCATATGTAGTGCAACGATAGAAACATGACATTTGAGATGATATGCATAATGACAATCTCTTGACTAATCAATGTTCTTTATGATTTTAACTGCATTTATCTGCATTCACAGATCTGCTTCTTGGACCCGTGTTTCAATATGGTTGGCGGTAGGAGCACTCGTTTACATTTTCTATGGCCGGAAACACAGCTCGTTGCGAGACGCAGTCTACGTCCCTGCAGTTCGTGTCGTTGAAATATATGAGAACTCTTGCAACTCTCTGCCGTAATTTGACACCATTTACCACTAAAGCTGAAGATTCATTAATGATTTTCAAGTAAACTGTGATTGGAAGCTGGTTATTGCCTGGGTAAAGAAGATACTGTCCGGTGTTTTAGATCTCAAAACACTGCCGTAACATAGCAAAATGTAGGTGAATCAATTGTAGCAGAAGATAGGGTAAAGAAAATGGATTTGATAGCTTATATGTATTCTTGTTTTAGGTTATTTGGTTGGAGAGATAGCACCAACATTGTATTTTTTGTATACATACCCGGTGAAAACTGTGTATCAAGTTTCATGTTGGTGGATTAATACGTATAAATATATTTTCTAGAATCTTATTAGAGCTTAATGAGTCGATTAGAACATTAGTTCCGATATGTTCAAATATATATTTTATATTAATCATTCGTATTATTACAAAAAAATTATAGAAGTTGCAAAGCTTTACGAATGATACAATAAAATTTTAAATTTTTTATGATTTCCCTTAATGATAAATTTCTAAAATCGCATTTTTAAGAAACGAGTAGAGTACTAGAGTAGGAGATATATTCCAAAAACCAAAAATCTTAAAACCCTTGATAGATTTTGGCACTTTCGCGGACAACAAATTGGAGCAATTCACAGCCGGAATGGGCGGTGCCACCAGATTCATCCCTCCTCGCCGCCCCCTTCCTACCTGTCCGACCATCTATTCTCCTCCACCGCCACCGCCTCTCTACCCTCACCACCACTTCCCTCCGCCCTTTCACTATCTCCTCCCCTTCCAAAACCAAATCCCACACTTCTCACATTGTCAGCTCATTCCACTCTCAACCCAACAATAGCGCTTACAATCTCAACTCCGCCATCGCATCCCAGCAACAGCACCACCACCCTTGGCCTGAATGGACTCATTTTCTCATTTTTTTTGTCAAATGGACAGGGGTGTTCGGCTCCTAACTCTGGGAACCTGAAAATACCTCCCGAGGATGCTTTTGTTGTGTACGAGAAATTGCCTGATGATTTCGTGCTTGCTGCTTCTAATTTCTTGGCTTTTGCGCGGGACAGATCGAACCTTCTTGGGTTTGTTCTCTTTCCCTCTTTTGTTTTAGTATCACAACTATCCGGCGAAAAGTGAAATGGTTCACTTGGCTGTGTTTCCCAGAAAGTGAACTGCGAAATGGTTGCGTAATTATACTTTTGAGACTTGCTTTTTATTTTTGGGATTTTGTTTCGATGAAGTATTCTTGGTCCTTGGTTGTTTCACATTTAATTGTTTTAACCCATTAAAACAATATGCGGAGTGGTTAACCTTGATTTATAGAATGAGAGTGTCTCCTTCAGAATCATCTTGGCTTCAAGAATTAATATAGATTTGACATTCAAATCAGATTGCTTTCAAGGGGGAACATTGAAGCGGTTGTTTCAAATGGAACTCCCTTTTTATTTAAAAGTGCGCTCGACTGTGCAAGAAGGATGAGGGCATTTCTAGGAACTGATCAAGGAAATGTAAGTCAATTGGTGCTATCTTTTTCCTTTGTTAAATTCAGACATACATGTTGATTGTTTTGTTAATTGCAACGGACAATTCTCGTTACTGTTAATTTTGTATGCAATTCTACATAAAGAATATTGTTGGTGGACAAGGTATGTGTTTTTGTCATTGAGGTCTTATATAAGATAATGACTGTTGCTAACTTGAATCAACAATTTTATTCACATAATGAATTTCTTCGTAATCAATACTATTTTTCTGTGAAAATTAATACGCCAAGAAGTGTAAGTAGTTAATACTGTACTATTATCATGTTTTTCTGAGTGTATTAGATAGTAATTATATTTGTACCAGAAAGTCATTGCACTCAGCATTTTCTTTGCCTTAATCCACCGGTAAGTTCTATTTTATCATTCTCTTGAGGTGCATATGCTTCTGTATGCATATGTACTCTTCAATACATTGGAAGTTTAAATTTGAACACTCTAAATCTTTTTTGTCTTTTGAACTCTTTTTTACTTTTATGAATGGGCTACTGATTTCAGGTGTCAGAGAATGATAAAGCAACCACAATTGATCTAATGAAGTATATAATAAGTTATGCAAGCAATCCAACCGTTTCTTTTGGGAAAAATGGTTTGTATAGTAGGGAACTTGTTGATTCATCCATCCGGAATCTGTTGCATGAGCTGGTACTGTAAAAAGGGGCTCCAACAGGTCACACTCCTGCTCAAGAGCAACAGTTCTCAGGTAGATATGGACAAACACCAAGGCCTCTTGGACGAAATATTGAAATGAAGAGAGGTGACTGGGTGTGCTCAAAGTAAGTATATATGCTCTTGTTTTTACACAGGGGTGTAAATGAACCAAATTGAGTCAAATAGTTTTCATATTCCGATATTCAAGCTCGAACTAGAAAGTTTTTAGCCAACTCAAAGCTCACAAAATGAATAATTTATTTTGTATCAGAATGTGGTTCGTCTGTATGAATTAAATTATCAAGTTTGTACGACGAAGGTTTGACTTTTGTTTTGACTCGTTTTAAACATCAGATATATATATTAAAGCTTGTAAGGGAATCACGAGCGACTTGTGAGCTGTCAAACAAAATAGATTGATCACGAATTCAGTTCTATGTATTTGAAAATATTGACCTTGGGTTGAATTCGATGATTTTATATTTGAATCAGATTAGACTTAATCAGACCCGAAAAACTCAGGGGATAGCTCGATTCACTTGAACCCCTGTTTTAGCGTGAAGTGATTAGTTGTTTTTGGTATACGTTTTACTTTTTGTTGGGTCTTCAAGTGTACTAAACAGATAATGCTACATTAACAGTATGTTACATCTTCTCAACTTGTCTATTTTGACAGATGCAAATTCATGAACTTTGCAAGAAACATGAAATGTCTTGAATGTGAAGAACCCAGACCAAAGAAACAGCTAACTGGCGGAGAGTGGGAATGCCCTCAGTAAGAGTTGTTTTTATTTCGCAGATATGTTGAAGCGATTAGCTATGAACAATCCTTATTATCAGTGAAATGACAATCAAGATTCTTTCTTGCAGATGCAATTTCTTTAATTATGGAAGGAATTTGGTTTGCTTGAGATGCGACTGCAGAAGACCCGGTGCCCCATTATATAACGGCATAAACTCTGGGTCGGGCTCAGGTTATAATGGGGATCATTCATTTAAGGCCGGTATAGATAGTAGATTGGTTGAGAATGAAGAGGATCAGAATCGGTTTTCAGAAATTTCCCCTCGAGAAACTATGAGCAGTTATGGCAATTCCAAAGGTAGTATTGACCAGATTCTTGGCCGCTCATTTTCAGAAACAACACGAGAATTTCTGCCAGGCAGGACAATGTAACAGGTTTCTCCCCTCCATTTTCTCGGTCTTCTTCTTTGGATGATCAATATCCTTCATTTGTACCAGTATCTGCTGACTCGTCTTCAAAAAGTGATCGGAATTCTGATTTCGAGGAATTAAAAAGCGTACAAATCAAAGAATATAGGCAATTTCAAATTCTCAACATAATGAAGACGAAGGCTCCGCATATAGAACTTGAATAAATAATTTGGTAGGGAAAGGGATTTTAATTAGGAATTTAGAGAGTAACTGGAGAAACAGCAGTAGATCTAAACATGTGCCAGTGTCCCCTAGTTATAAAATACTGTCATCCATAAATTGCCAGTGTCCCGTAGTTATAAAATAATGTCATAAATTGCCAGTGTCCCGTAGTTATAAAATAATGTCATAAATTGCCAGTGTCCCGTAGTTATAAAACTAATTTTATTTATTGCAACTCGTAGATAAATTTTAAATTTTTTATTTTTGTTCAATAATCTGTACGAAATCATAGAAAAATAATGAATTTCACCCGGTCAATTCACATAAAATATAAAGCCCACGGAACATTATTAGTCAACATTACAAACCATATTTTTTTCTTTCCATCGAGAAAACTAATCCGTATGGAATAATTATTTATGAGATGTCTCCCTTATTTTCCCATTTTAATTTGAATAATTCCATCTCTCTCTTATATAATAACTATATTATAATATCTTAATTTATAAATATATATGAAAAATTATAATTATATTTCTTTATTATTTAATATAAAAATACATTACAGAAGAGGAGGTAAGCTTGAAACAATAATTATGAAAACTATATTTACAGTACATACGAAGTTCAACCATTATTTCTTGACCTCATTTCTGTGATAGGACTTGTGGCAACCGCAGGCTTGGCAGTTAGATGAGGGATGTGGCGACGTGTACTCTTTGCACCCATCAACAGAAAGAACGCCACCAAATTGACGAGTCTTGTGACACTCAGTGTACACAACTTCCGTCGTGTGCTGCAAAATTTCCCGGTGGAAGTTACGTTGGCAACCGCAGATATTGCAAAATTTTCCGGTGGCCAAGTCGCCCTCAAAGGCCTGGCAACCATCGGCTTTGTTGCCTAAATCCTTATGAACTTTACAGCATTCGCCGTAATACACTCTGCTTTGGTCACCCATTTCAATCCACCGGGGAGATTTGTAGTACTATTTTGTGACCTTGTGTAGTTTTTTTATTAGGGATTAGGGATGGGACACTTCATAAATAACCAGAAACCGTGTCACACGCGATTACGCGCAATCACATGTTTTTAAATAAACCAATTAATTTTTAGAATTAAATTTAATATTTCTTTTTTTTATATATAAATTCAAAAGAATATATAAACAATTAAATATTTTATTAATTTCAAAAAATTTGGAAAGTAGATAAGATATTATTGGGTGTTTGGGAATGTTTCTGAAAACTGCTTATCTGCTTTTCAGATAAAAAAAACATATTTTGGATGTTTTAGTGGGTGTTTGCAAATGCTTTTACAAACTACTTATCAATTTTTCAAATAAAAAAGCATAATTTGAGCGTTTTATTTCCTTACTTCTATTATTGTTTCTCTAAAAGTAAGCAAAAAAAAAAACAGAAGCTAAGAAGCAGGTCATGACATACTTATAACTGCTTTAAGTTGTTTTGTGGCAATTTTGTAATTAATTGAAGTTTATTAAAATGTTTTTTTATTTAAATAGCAAACACTGAATGCTTTTGTTTAAAAAAACTTTTTTTCAACTTGAAGCAAAAGCAACTTTTTTCAACTTTAAGTAGTTGTTTGCAATTGCTTATGAAAAATGCTTATCTGCTTTTCAAATAAAAAAAAATAGTTTTTGTGTGTTTTATTTGTTTGCTTCTGCTATTGCTTCTCTAAAAATAAGCATTAAAAAGCAGAAGTAGAGAAGCAGATCATGACATGCTTTTGACTGTTTTAAGTTGTTTTGTGGCAATTTCGTAATTAATTTAAGTTTATTAAGCTGCTTTTTTTATTTAAATAACAGACACTCAATGCTTTTGCTTAAAATCAACTTTTTCAACTTTAAGCAAAAGCAACATAGAAGTGATTTGAATAAGCAATCACAAACACACCCTAAGCAAAAGTAACATAGAAGTGCTTTGAATAAGCAATTGTAAACACATCATTATTACTTTGCTTCTGCTATTGCTTCTCTAAAAAATAGGTAACCGTCATAAGCATAGAAGCAGGTGATGAGGTGCTTCTACCTGCTTTAAGTTAAGAGGTGACAATCTTGTAAATAAATTGAAGTTATTTAAAAAATATTATTCCTTTTTTACCCCTCCTTGTTTAAAAAAGCTTTATTTTTCATTATTACTTCTACAAACTTAACGCAAGAGAATCGTTCTATTTTCTGGAGTTGTATTACAAATTTCGTACTTGGCTATAATCTAAATATGAATTATTATTCTTCGAACCTTGTAAACCAATTGGATTATTTACCACTTTCTATCTTTATTTTTCCATTTATATTCAAGAATATTTTAGAAAGTTTAAGCACGTTTATAATAGAGAAATATACATTGTTTTTTTAAACCATTGGATCTTGTTTGTTTATGGGACTCCTTGATAATTTATTTTGTATAATGATTTTTCTTATTTCTACAAGATCCTCATTTCAATAATGATAATCATTTTTTTAATAGTCTTTCAAATTAGTGAACTGTATGAATGGATGCTTCCAATAATTATCAAGTTTGTGAGAGTGATATTAGGATTTTATGATAACTTATGACACAAAGTATATTTATGATAAAAAAAATTATTGCACTAACTTATGAAACAAAGTATATTTGTGATATAAAAAAAAATTATTGCACAAAAAACGTTTTGCTGAAAAAATAACAAATAAATGAATGGAAAAGAGTGGAAAATGTAAAGAAAATAATACAAGTTGTGATTTAGCTCCAGGGTACAAATGACATTTTTGTTTTGAAATATATCTAGATAAGTTGCTTCTTCAAAATTTAGCAAACACTAAAACTGATTTTTTTGGCACTTTAAGCTGCTTTTTTTATTATAATAGCAAACACTATATGCTTTTGTTTAAAAGTAACTTTTTCAACTTTAAGCAAAAGTTACATAAAAGTTATTTAAATAAGCAATTGCGAACACACTCTATATATCATATATGTTTTTATGATAAAAATAAAAAAAATGTAATGATTCTAATTTTTTTGGAAAGTGGAAGTGATTTGGTAGTTGGTAGCAGTGATTTGAAAATCGAACCTGATCGGTCGGTTTAATCAGTAACCGGTGCTTGATCACCAGTCCGATTGACCCTATAAAACCACCATGTTAAAAAATCGGTGGGAATCGGATTGAACTGGTAAAAATCGGTTCAACCGATGAACCGACCGACCGGTTGAACCAGCTGTTTCTTCATTTTTCTTTCTTTTAAAAAACATTAAATTTTTTTATTTTTATTAAAATTACAAATCAAATTTTTAGAACAAAACTATGTTATATATAATTTATTGTTATTAAAATAATTACAAAATAATATTTATGAATATATAAAAAAATCCATTTGATTCTACAAATGTATCTTGTATATTATATATAAATATGTTTAGTTTCTCGTAAATTATAAAACATGTGAATCATTTCATAATTTTAAGCGCAAGCAACCTCCCACTAGCCAACACGGCGTCAATGACCAGAATTTCAATAGGGCTAATACGTCCAATGATCATCAAAATGGACCCACATCTGCCCCAACCTACCAGAGATTCCCAAACTGTACGACTTGTGGCTTTGCACATATGGGGGAATTCCTTAGAAGAAGAGGAGTGTGCTTCCGATGTGGGAAGTTTGGACATAGTATTGGAGAACGCCCTGAACCCGAGGGAAATGGGACAGTAACAAGAAATGACGGCCCTCCAAACAAGCCAATGGAGAACAAACCAAGTGCTCGGGTCCATACCATAAAATAAGAGGAAGCAGAGGACGTGAACAACGTCGCAGCAGGTACCATTTTACTAAACAACTTGCCAGCATATACATTGCTTGATGGTGGCGTCACGCATTCATATCCAAGAGATTGTTGAGAAACTAGCACTCAAGCCATAAATACCCTTATCCTTTTTAAGGTTAAACTCGCTCAAGTTTCGAGGACGAAACTCCAATAAGGATGGAGGAATGTGAGAACCCGATTTTTCCAGCCAAGTCAAATAACTCAACTACACGGTGTTTTGGTATGCTCAGCTACCCGAAATTTTAGTCAAACAAACTACTTAAAAGTTATTTATTTAAATCACTAACTTAATATTAATATAATATAGACCTTGTATTATAGATAATATTGTGTTTATAATATTATATCTGTAGACTTTGAAAACAATTAAAAGTGTGTAGATAATTATAGAATACTAATAAAGATAATAATAATAATAATTGATATGATCAAATTATTATCCAATAAAATACTTGAAGATATAAATTCAATTTGATTTAATCTTGTAGAATTGTATCTAAACCAATGACTAACTATTTAAACAACTAGAGTTTTGATCAAACTATAATTAGAGTTATTTAAACCAAGCCAACAACTTAAGTTGTTTAATCAAGTCAAATATTGAGTAGAGATAATATTAAAAGATAAAAGATAATATTTAGTTTTTATGATTTAATCTTGTAGAGTTTTAAACCAATAACTTAGGGGGGTGTATTGGCTATAGATTTTTATTGACTTTTATGGAGTTTAAAAGTCTAGAGGTATTCAATCCAGACTTTTATATACTCTATAAAAATCTACTGGTATTCAAGACAGATTTTCGTAGATTTTTAAAAAGTCAGGTGGTATTCAAATTTGAATTTTTAAAACTCTATAAAAGTCTATAGGTATCCAAAATCTCATAGACTTTTAATGACTTCTGTTGAAATCTTTATGTACAAACTTTGATGCTCCATGTACATCCCAAAAAAGTTAAAATTCTCCACCACTCCTAGTAAAGATTTGGAATGACTTTTAATTCCTAATTACCATCATCTCCTTTACTCTTTGCTATTTTCATTTCCGACACGGCCACCTCCGCATTGGTTTTTTCTCTCCTATTTTCTACATGTACATTTTCTTTAATTCCTAATGTGCGGCTCTTTCTTCAATTATTATTTTTTTACATCTTATTCAATCTAAACTTTTATTGACTTTTAATGACTTTTTTAAATAATTGACTTTTATGGAATTGATAGATTTCTATTAACTTTTATAGAATTCCATGGAATTATATTATGTCAATATCTTAGCTAGTAAAACACTTAGTAGATAACCTTGTAAATTATAAAACACTTGATGAATTATTATTTAGATTATGAATTAATAGATAGATAATTAGCTAGATTTCAAAACACATGATAAATAATTATCTAAAATATGCAACAATAGATAATTACAAAATAAATAATAGAAAAGCATGAGTTAAAATATACTTTAAATAATTAGTAGATTGACTTTCAAACCACATAAAACACTAAATTTTGCACCTTGATTTTCGAGATTTGAAAGCCACCAAACTTCAAATAAAAATCAATCCCTATCTCAACATAAAGTTTGAAACCCCATGCCTCCAAATTCGAAGACTACAAGCCACTAAAATCCAAAATACTCCATCAGCATATTTGCAAAATATCTTGTGCTTATTTTAAAAAACAAAACAATTCTTATCTCATCCATAATTTTGAAAGCTCGGGCCTTTAAAACTCGACCAACTCAAGCCTTTAAATGCAAAAGCTTCCAACCATATGTTCCCTGAAAGTTCCAACACAATATTTTCGAAATCCAGTCCATAATTTTTGAGAGCTTTCATACAATAAACACACACAATTTCATACATTAGAGGCGTACATTTTTTATCTTTAAGAAGGAGGATTTCATCATGCTTTTGCAACCTAGTTCATTCTTCCGTTAAAATCGCAGTAAGTGGGTTTTTTGCTATAATATCATTCTTTCGTTTTGAAAAAAATTATAAGTATGATTTTAAATTGCAATCGAATATGTGATGTATTTTAAAATTACAATGTTGTGACAAATTTTGATCATCGAGAGGTAAGTGGGCTTTTGTTATGATATTCGTTTCGTTTTTTAGAAAATCATATGTATGTTTTGAAAACTACAATCGATGATGTGAATTATGTTAAAATTATGCATGTTATATTACAAGGCCCGATGGGGACAATATTATATTACAAGGTCCAATGGAGGCAATATTATATTATATGGCTAGATAGGGGCAATATTATATTATATGGCTCGATGAGAGCAATTATATTAAATTATGTTATGATGTATTTGTATTGGGTTATGATTTGATTATGAATTGTGTTTTGGAAAATTCCCACTTGCTGAGTGTCTTCCAAAACACTCACCCCTTACTCTCCCTCCCCAGATAAAAGTAGGATAAACATCGAAGAAGAAGAGCAATATTAGTTTGAGGATGATGGTTTTGTAGCTGTTGTTATTCAAAAGTCTGCTGGCATGATTTGAGATTATTATAAGCTTCCGCTCATGAATTTGATTTCTGGAATAATTAGGTAACCGGTTTTAGTGATAAAATTTCACATTGTAAAGACAATAATTCTGTTGTATGGATTAATAGACTGGTTTTTCGTAGAATTCTGTATTATGAGGCTTGTTGATTTCGAGTTGTTATTTGAAAATGCATTTGACGTAGCATTGGCGTATTTACGCCTGATAATGACGTAGTTACGCCTACTTTAACTCTTCAAAAGTTGCAAATGTCGTTCTGGCGTATTTACGCCTGATAATGGCGTAGTTACGCCTGTCTGTAGGATGGAAACTTGGAGCCTTGACATCAATACATCATTTTCATCGGTTTTTTGCACCCTTTTAGTCCACAAACCACGTAGTTACCAAGATTCCTACAAGACGTGACAAACAACACAAAAAACGTAATTCTGATCGAAAACCAGTAATAAACCATGTAAAATATGAAGGAATATGAGCGTATAAAATACACTTATCAATAACATTGATAATCATGCAAGTAGGAAGGCTTAGAATGCATTCGTTGAGGCATATTTGTGTCTGAAACAGGAACAGAAGAGGTATTGTCCACACTTGGAACAAAGTCAAGAGTGAGTGGGCAAGCAACTTGCATGAAAATATCATCAGTGTGCAAATGCATAGGATGATCTTTAAAAGGGCAAACATCTTCATGGAACATTACGTCCCTGGAAATGAATGTCTCATTAGTGTCAAGATTTAACAATTTATAACATTTATAACCCGATGGATAACCAACAAAAATACACCTTACAACTAGTGGGGCAAACTTGTGATGTTGCGAAAGAAGTGTGCTACCATAGCAAAGACACCCAAATAGTTTAAGATGGGTGTATGTAGGATGTTTATGGAGGCGAAGGTGTCCTGTTAATGAGATATATGGAAGTGTAAATGCAATCACACCAATATTCTAACGGAATGTTGGAGTGGAACAAGAATGCTATTGCCACATTAAGAATATGTTGGTGCTTACATTCAACAACAGAATTTTGCTCAGGTCGTTCTACACATGATAGATGATGAATGATACCTAATGAATGGAGAGAGAAGGAAAATTCAAGGTGCATTGTCAGATCTAACTATCTTGATGCATTTGCTAAATTGAGTTCGAATCATGGCACAAAAAGATGGGAAGAGCTCAGTAACTTCAGCTTTAGTTTTCAAGAAATAGACCCAAGTGTATCGTGTATGATCATCCACAATTGTTAGAAAAGAACGACACCCTTCGATACTTATAGGAGTAAAAGGACCCCACACATCTATATGAATTAAATCAAAAGCATTCGAAGCGATAGAACCATTTGAAATAAACGACAAACATTTTTGTTTGGATATATGACAAATGGAACAATGAGAATCATTATTGACAGTAGGAATGAAATGTAATTCATTTTTTATTACAGAGAGTTTTGTGGAAGAAGGATGCCCCAAATCTAAAATGCCATAAATTTGTCTTAGAGAATGAAGCATTACAGGATGCTGAAGACTGGTTAATTGGACCTTGAAGAATGTATAGATTTCCAACTCTCTTACACATCCCAATCATCTTCTTCGAGTCTAGGACCTGGATTGAACATTCATTAGTCAAAAAAGTAACTAGACACACAGTTTGTCGAGTGAGAGAGCTAATGGAAAGGAGATTCAAATGAAACCGAGGAACACATAAGACATCATGTAGAAATAGGTCATGTGTCAAACGAACAACACCAACATGTGTGGCAAGCACTGTGATATTATTTGGCAGTGTTACAGAAATGGAGAAATGCTTATACGAATGAAAAGAAGATAATGTACAACATATATGGTGTGTAGCACCTGTGTCCAGAATCCAAGAGGTGCCTGAAACAAATTAGAATTTAAAGTAGCAGAGAGGTATCATGGAAACATGAAACAACAGGCTCTTCTTGATGCACCTCCCGAGAAGTTTCAGAACCATGAGGAAGTTGCGAGATTAGGAAAGCAATAAAATGTTGGCATTGTTGTGTAGTTAAGTTGTTTCCCACACTTGTATGAGAATCACCAACTCCAACGCTTTGACAGGCAGATGCCTTTCCTTGACTCTGTAGGCTTTGTTTCTGTTTAAACTTAGGATGTCCAGGCAGATATCCGTGAAGTCTATAACATTTGTCAAAGGTATGACCTGTAAAATCACAATGAGTCCATACTACCTTATCTTTACCTCCTTTAGAAGAATAACTCTTCACAGCAGCTACACTGGATGATTGTGACAGAAAATTCTGTTTTGAATCAACCATGACTTTAGGAAAATTCTGGCATATGGTGCGTTGACGTTCCTCCTGTATAACTTATTCGAAATAGCAGGAAGAGGCTCCATCATAAGAATTTGAGTGTGAATTTGAGCATATGAATCATTTAACCCCATTAAAAAATGCATGACATGTTCCTGATTCTGAAAATTCAGCAATTGTTTCATCGATCCACAAGTACATACATGCACAGGTTGAAAATCTTCAAGTTCATCCCAAAGTGTGAGTAAGTGAGTAGAATAAGCACTAACATCCATTGAACCTTGAGTCAAAGCAGCTAATTGATTCTTAATTTAGAAAATGCGTGGAGCATTACTTTGATGAGAACGATCTTGTAGATCAATCCACATCTCCCAAGCGGTAGCTATGTACATAAGACTATCCGTGATCTCACGAGAAACCGCATTCAAAAGTCACGATATGACCATACTATTGCATCTCATCCCAGCTCCATACAAAAATCACAGGAGGATGGTGGATCAATGGTGCAATCGACAAAACTAAGTTTATTTTAGCGATCAAAGCTGTGGACATAGCTCGACTCCACTCATTATAATTCGAACCAGTAAGAGATGTGAAACTAAAATCAGACCTGGATGATCGCCGTTTTGTAAGAAATATGGACTGCTCAAATCCTCATAGATTTGACGATTGTTCGTATTGGAGTTCTGCTACTGTTGGTTTGCGTGATTCTGCTGCTGTTGATTAGCCTTCACCATTGAAAATGATCGAAGATGAAGAAAAGCAGCTTGTTATAGCTCTGGTACCATATTACAAAAGATAACCTAGCATAGCATAATGAAGGGAATAGCAAAAATGTATTGAATTGAGAAATATGAACAATGTGTGAATAAATCTCGTACAAAAACAATCGGGAAACTTCTATTTATTTGCAATACAAAAGACGTGTTTATCAACTAAAATATAAACACGATTCTTTATTCCTAATAATTTTTTGATAATAAACAAAAATTTCATGAGCATCACTCATTTAATAAATAATGATAAAATCTAATTTAGCAATAATTCCAGTACTTACTGAGTATTTCAAGAAATTTTTTACAATTTAATAATATTTTTTATTCAAACAGTCCATGAAGAAAGAAAGAAAGACCACGATTTCAACCCATATAAAATTGTGGCCAAGTTTTATTATTAATTTCCCCAAAGATTAGAGCACTGCAACGTTCAAAGTTGGTGGGAGTGGAGAAGAACCGAAGGAGGGTGGGTAGGTAGGATGTCAATTTCTATGCATCATTTTTCTTCATCCCCGTTTGGATCGAGTAATTTCAAAAAGTCTCGCCTATCTTGATCACTATTTTTAATTATTACTTTTTTTTAAGGTAATATAAAAGTGTAGTTTAATCAAGATTCCGGTTTCTGGTCTGAAGGTATCATTTCCATGGAGAAAAACAGTTCTTGGGATCTTAATTACAAAATAATTACCAACCCATTGCATATTTTCTCTAGTTTTTGCTGCTATAAATATAGGATTTAACATTTCTTGATTGAGATTATATTCATTGGATGAATTATTTTCCTATCTGAAAATCTAGGTATTCTAATTGTTTTGGCCATGGATTTCGTGGCAACATCTGAAGGCCAATCATTTGTTGGTGTCGCTGTTGGTCTAGTTGCTGTTGGGGTTGCATATTACTTGTTATCCCCCAAGAAGCCAAAAGGTTGGATGATTTATCCGGTGATACATCCCATTTTTAGAACATATATTTATATTTGTGCTTTATTTGTGATTTTCTGGGTTTTTTTTTAAGTCTGGTAGGTTGCTTGGAGCTTAGAAGCATTCCTTTTGATATGTTTGATCTTCAGTTAGCCTGAAGATTCGATTTTCCAAGTTATAGACACGTTCCTCTCTAATATACAACAAATCTCCCATCGTCTGGAACTTTTTTTGGTGCTTGAAGTTTCGTATCGCAGTACTCGGTGTTGCATTCGAACCATACATAGTACGGGTGCTCATTTCTGAAGCTCCACGTTTAGATCTGGGCTATTTATTGGTTTTTCTAAAACTCTGTAAATTCACCATCTCCTCGATGATTTGGGGGTCGGGGGGTGTTCTACTATTGAGATTTATATCCCCATTTGATTATGGTAAAACTACTTTAGGATAATAGGGAACATATTTGAATAAAGATGAGATATGCATGCATATTTGTTTTGTATTTTGACTTGGTATCTTTGTGCTTGGCAGTGTGCTTGGATCCTGAAAAATTCAAGGAGTTTAAGCTTTTCAAGAAAACACAAATCAGCCATAATGTGGCTAAGTTCAAGTTTTCCCTCCCTTCGCCCTCTTCTATCATGGGCCTTCCCATTGGGAAACATATCAGCTGCAGGTATTTGTACAACTATTTAAATAAATATGTATCTAATTATTATGTATCATTATGTTATGTGGCATGTAAATCCCATTTGTAATTTCATACAATCAAATTTATGTCCTGTTTTGTCATAGGGGTAAGGATAGTCAAGGTGAAGAGGTCATCAAACCATACACCCCGACTACTTTGGATTCTGATGTTGGATACTTTGAGTTAGTTATAAAGGTGGATTCCTTATTTTTTGCCATCCTTTTTTATTTGCCACAGACGCAGTTATATGATAATCTTCATAATATTTCTGTTGGATCACTAGTTCTTTGATATTTGTTTAGATGTACCCACAAGGAAGAATGTCTCACCATTTCCGAGAAATGCGTGAAGGTGATTATCTCTCTGTGAAAGGACCAAAGGTACATTCTCTATCAAGATAATTTTTTTATTCCTAAGAGGCAACATCAAGTCTTTTAAGAATGAAATGAAAATGAAAGAAAAAGTTTGTCGGTTTCATATCACATGAAAGTCTTAAGTTGTTGAAGGATTTGTTGGGAATTTGACCCTCCAAATTCACCCCCCCGGGATGCACCTTTTAATGGGAAAGCAAGCAAAAGGAGAAATAATAACAACACAAGGATTTAACGTGGAAAACTCCCAAATCAGGAGAAAACCACCAGGACCAGAGAAGAAAATACACTATATGAAAATTATTACAACCACATAATTTCTCTTCTCACCCCAAACACACCCACAAAGCTTTTCCCACTAGCCACACTTTATCACTCACACCCCTCCACTTACAAGAAAGACATCTAGTAAAATCTTTTCTGATGTGGAAGCTCAGCCACAGCTGCAACCACAGAGCATACTAAGACTTTTACTAGATTCTAAAACAAGAGAGAAATATATCTGAAGCCAAAAGTTGCTAGACAAGTTATTGACTGGTGTACTTAAACCAAAGGCCTCAAGCCTTAATTTATACTAAAACATTTGGCCAAGTTTCCTTCACTTTTCAATGTGGGATAAAAAACTAAAGCCCAAACCCAACAATCTCCACCTTGGGCTTTGTTGTCCCACAACATTCCACCACGATGAAGATCTTCATAGCTTCCGCTACTGACACTGCAAGACAGTCACAATTCTCATTGTAGAGAATTATCATGCTCCACCATAAAAGCATACTCCACTCAGAATAAACCATTCCAAGCATTTCAATTCGGCCCATGTCGAAAAAATAACCTTGCTGAAAAATTATGGTGCAACTCCCACTTTTTGGCTCTCCTGGAAGTTAATCAGCCATCGACATGAATTTCCACCACACACCCTGCATCAATGCCAAACCAATGCCCGTGTGCAAAACTGTGGACCCGCTAACATTTTACATCCTTTATCATGGCAACTTGGGGACAACGGCATGCCATAAGGATGTACATGTCCTTTTTCATAGGACATCAAACGAGGAGACAATGTTAGCTTCGTTATCAGCATCTCCACTTGCTGATACAGAGCAATTTGCCGAACCCGCTCCAGCTCTCGGACATTTTTTCTTAATATGACCAGGTTGTCCACATCCCCAACAGGATTTCTTCACGGAGTTCTTCTTCTTCCAATTATGAGCCACCATTGCAAAACTTTCATGTGAGCCGTTACTCCCGCCAAGTCTCCTCTCTTCAGAAAGAAGCTTACCAGTAACCTCTGAGAAAATGATTTTCTCCTTTCCATGAATTAATATCGGCTTCATGTGCTCATACAAACGTGGAAGAGACCAGATGAGTCTCAAGGCCTGATCCTCATCATCAATTCTAACTCCAATGGATTCCAGCTCTGAAACAAGGCCATTGAGAACGCTTAAATGATCTGAAATAGTAGTACCTTCATTCATTCGCAATGTATGAAACTGCTCTTTCAGATACACCCGATTTGAGACGCCCTTTGTCTTATACAACTCTTCCAGTTTTTCCCAGAGTTCCTTCGCCGTAGACATTCCATGCACATTTGCAAGAACATTTTTGGCCAGGCACAGACGGATAGCACTTGCTGCTCTCAAATCCAGATCCTCCCAATCTTCATTGCTCATTCCAGCTTTACCTGTTGCACTAGTCGTTCCGCCAGTCGAACTAGTATCACTGCTGCTTTCAGGGAATACTCTGTCCTTCAACGCCTTGTGTAAACCAGACTGAATCAACACATCCCTGACTTGCACTTGCCACAAGCCAAAGTTGATTTTCCCATCAAATTTCTCTACATCAAATCTGACTGCATTTGAAACTCTGCTTCCCGACATCTTTTGACAACTTGATGAATTTTACCATAGACCTGAATAGTACACACTAAGTAAGCTCCCAGGAAAGAGAGGATCTCGATCTTTCCTAGACAGAACTTCAAGGTTCCCAGGTAAATTGGTGGGGTCACACTGGTCCCACTTAAATACCAATTTTCCTAGACAGAACCTCCTTAGTCACTACGTATTCGCCTACCACACCAAAGCTCCACCGCCGCAAAAGGGCCCAAGCTCTGATACCACTTGTTGGGAATTTGACCCTCCAAATTCACCCCCCCGGGATGCACCTTTTAATGGGAAAGCAAGCAAAAGGAGAAATAATAACAACACAAGGATTTAACGTGGAAAACTCCCAAATCAGGAGAAAACCACCAGGACCAGAGAAGAAAATACACTATATGAAAATTATTACAACCACATAATTTCTCTTCTCACCCCAAACACACCCACAAAGCTTTTCCCACTAGCCACACTTTATCACTCACACCCCTCCACTTACAAGAAAGACATCTAGTAAAATCTTTTCTGATGTGGAAGCTCAGCCACAGCTGCAACCACAGAGCATACTAAGACTTTTACTAGATTCTAAAACAAGAGAGAAATATATCTGAAGCCAAAAGTTGCTAGACAAGTTATTGACTGGTGTACTTAAACCAAAGGCCTCAAGCCTTAATTTATACTAAAACATTTGGCCAAGTTTCCTTCACTTTTCAATGTGGGATAAAAAACTAAAGCCCAAACCCAACAGGATTGTGCAAGGCTTAAGAAATATCATATATCTTTTCCCCATATTTTTGGTGTTATAAAGTTTTACGTTATTATTCGACTCATATTTCACTAGATTGAAGGTTTGACATGCGCGAGATACGAAATTTAGATTCACGATAGTCTTTTGATCTGTCAATGGTCAATCAATTATTGCTGAATCCTTGGCTAACTTCTAATTGTGGTATTCAATTGGCATAGTTTTTTAGTTCATTTGTGTTTTTCAATGTGGGATCACATTGTCTTAGTTATTTATTTGATTATGTGCACTTGATCCTACATATACATGCTTCAAATCTCCTCGCTGCATTGAGAAGCTCTTCTTTATAGGGTCGATTCAATTATAAACCAGGCCAGGTGAGAGCATTTGGAATGCTTGCTGGGGGCTCTGGACTTACACCGATGTTCCAGGTTAAACTCCTCATTATATAGAATCTTCGTATTTTTTATTTCTTAAGATATAATGCTAATGTGGAATTTAACTTTTGTACTTTTCACTTTTTGTCTTTGGTTTAGGTTGCCCGAGCAATTCTTGAAAACCCCAGAGACAAAACGAAGGTGCATCTAATTTATGCTAATGTTTCCGTCGATGACATTTTACTGAAGGTAATTTGTGAATCTCAATGCACTTGGTCCATTCTAATGCTGCATGCATGAGAAGTTTGTAAATTTACCGACCCCTTCGAACAAGGGTGTAAATATAATGCTAACTAAACCTTCATGGGGTATCATTGTATTTCTAACCAAACCTTTGACGTGTAATTGTAATTTTGAAACTGAGAATTTTCAACTTGTGTTTGACAAGGTATTTTTGTGCTCTTTGGTGGCAGGATGAGTTGGACAACCTTGCTAAAAACTACCCTGACAGGTTCAAAGTTTTCTATGTTCTCAATCAGGTTGAGTCTTTACTTACTGCTTGGATTTGATTTGTGATTCTCAATATGAATTCTTTCATCTTGGTTGTGACTAAACTAAGTCAATTAGCTGTAGAAAGTGGCAAGAGAACTTAAAGAGTTGTTAGCACTTTCAATTTATATGTAACCCGATTGCAATCCATTTTGCTATGATTTTCCCTCTCGCATCTATTTCCTCCAACAGAATTTCAAGGGTTCACTGGGTTGAGTGGTCAAACTGGACATTTCCTGGATCCACTTTCTGTTGTTTTGCTGAAAAGTTATTAAAAGAAGCTTTGGATTTGGATTTGGATTACCTTAAACTTTTTGTTATTATTAACAGCAGTAACCCTCCTTAAATGAAAAAAAGAGTGTCAAATTTTATGCATACGTTTTCTTAAAATATTGGTTTTGCCCTCTAAATACCCATAGTGATGCTGTTTGTTACCTACGCAACTAGCTAAATTGTTGGTTACTTTTGAACTTATATATAGCCTCCAGAAGTATGGAATGGTGGCGTGGGGTTCGTCTCGAAGGAAATGATTCAAGCTCATTGCCCTGCACCAGCCTCCGATATTCAGGTTTGACATTTAGCCATCTTAAATAAACCACCAAATGTGATGGAAGAAACTTCAAGAACTAAGTCTAGCTTTATGATTCTCCAGATTCTTAGATGTGGCCCTCCTCCGATGAACAAAGCCATGGCTGGCCATCTCGATGCTCTTGGATACACCTCCGAGATGCAGTTCCAATTCTAACTTCTCCTTAGACGTGATTTAGTCTGATTTGTGGGGGAAGCAATTCGAGATTTACACTTTGTACTGTTGGGATTTTGTGAACTTTTTGGACGAAATAACATGCGGATAAAGTGTAAACGTTTTGTGGCAATCATAATGATTCAGTTTTCCGGGGGTTATATTGTTGGATTTAGTTATAGATGACTTGCTGTATTTTAAGGGCGATATCTACATTTTGGGATGTTTTCCCGAAGCTACTGCTTGGCGTGTTGGCTTCTGTCTTCTTAGTGGAATTGGATAGTTTCATTTTAGTGTGTGAGGTTGATTTTTTTCTTTTGACATTGGCGTTGAGATACTGAACTCACAAGAACACTACTTTTTTTTTCTTTTTTTATTTGAATAAAAATAGAAAAATCATTATCATTAACTAATTTTGACATGAGATTTAATATTATGAAATACAATTTGGTGGATCGTCGATTTTGAACAACTCTAGACTATAATAATTTATAGCCTTGCCCCACCACTCAGATTATATCTAAAATGAGATATATCACTCCAACTCCACTTAAATTATGTAGGTAGATGTTTTTGTTCTATATCACTCCAACATACACTTCAAAATCATAAATAAATGAGTTAAAAGTCCCTTGACCCCGGTGTTGTAGATTTTAGTCTTCCACACGTCAAATTTATATATAAAAAAATCATAGATAAATATTTTGATTGATTTTATTAATCGGTTTCCAATTGAACGTTGTCGACTTAAACGTGAGCTTGTAAATCGGTCACTTTTCTATTTTTTTTTAACATAATATAGAAACAATATTAGACGAAACACTCTTACAACAATGATCCCGTCGACTTCTACAAGACCCGACAATCCAATGAAAACAACAATAAATATATGTGCCAAATAAAGACACCGAGTAATAGGTGGACTAAAAGTTCTATAGATTCACATTTGCAATTCCTTATTTATTCCATTCTTTTGTAAGCAAGTAAATTACAGTCTGAAAAAAAGCCAATCAAAGATATACTATAACAAGCTTAATGTAAGAGAGGCCGATGGCCGCTTCTTCCGATACCCCTATTCACACGCTGAGTAAAAATAATCATTTTTTTTTCCTTGAAGGAAGAAAATAAGGAATCATCTTTTTTCAATAAAGCAAGAAAAAATCGAAAGAGGCACATGGTTGGAGGTCAATTTCATCAAACATTCGCACACACTGTTCTGTAATTTTCTTGGTGCTCGGCTCCTTTCCCTTTCCTTGACCTTTTCTCTCTCTTATCTCCTTGCCATTCTTTCTCTATTTCCCAGATGTATGTTGCTCCCTAGCTTATTTTCTTGAATATTTTTTCGTTGGCTTGATTGTTTGAAACCAAATTCCATCTGGGTTTTGTTGCTTGTTGCATTTTTTATGCGAAGAAACCCTTTTTTGCATTAGATATCAGCTCTTTCTATTCTGCTCCGAATCACTGTTTATTTACGAATATTGGATTTGTTTTTCAGATTCTTATTGTTGGGTTATCTGGTCTCAATGCATGCAACCTAGTTCAAGATGTGATTCTTGATGAAGTGTTCTACATTTGGGCATATTTCTTTCCCTTTAAAATGAGTAGCTTTTCTCTGAATTTCTAGTCTTTTTATATAATAGAAATCAAGGGAGCAATTGTGTCTGAAATTTCGGTTGGTATTGCTCCAACGTTTAATTGAATTTATACTTATTGGTAATAGAATGTCGAAAATGGGGTTCTTTACTCATAGATATTTGTTCCTTTTTGTCTTATTAACATCAGCAGTGTTCATATTATCTTGGTTCTTAGTGTTAAGGTCGACTGGCCGGACTTATTCTATTGACTATTCCAAGCTTCTTTCAATGGCAAAAAATGATAATCTTGATGAACACCCACCAACCAGATCTTCAATTGATAAAGAAGCTGTAATCTTGAGTAGAAGTTCAAGAGGATGTGATTATAGTGAGCAAATTCTCAAGGTTTTCATGTATGATTTGCCGTCAGAGTTCCATTTTAATCTCTTGGGTTGGAAAGGTGAGGGAAAGGGCGGTGTTTGGCCGGACGTTGGATCCGAGGTCCCCGAGTACCCTGGAGGATTGAATTTGCAGCATAGCATAGAATATTGGCTGACTTTGGACCTCTTGAACTCTGAATTTACCAAAATTTTGGGAGGCCGCAGTGCAATCAGAGTACATAATTCTAGTGAAGCTGATGTTGTGTTTGTTCCCTTCTTTTCATCCATTTGCTATAATAGGCACTCGAAGCTGAAGCCAAACCAGAAAAGGAGTACTAATAGTTTATTACAGGAGAAATTGGTTAGTTTTTTGACTGCTCAGGATGAATGGAAGAGATCTGGTGGAAATGATCATATTATCATTGCTCACCATCCGAATAGCCTTTTAGATGCTAGAATGAAGCTCTGGCCGGCGATTTTTATTCTTTCAGATTTCGGAAGGTATCCTCCAACTATTGCTAACGTTGAGAAAGACGTAATTGCGCCTTACAGGCATGTTGTTGGAAGTTATGAAGATGATATATCCAATTTTGATAGTCGTCAAACGTTGCTCTATTTCCAAGGGGCCATTTATCGAAAAGATGTAAGATACCTTGTTTCTTATATATATGTTGTTTTTATTTCTGATGCAAAATATTTGGCCTATATGCTTTTAGTCTTACTGATAGGCTAAACTGTGTTTGATTAGAAAACTAAAGGCTATGGTTTTTTTGTGTTCTTGTTTGTTCATTCATCATTGATATTAAGTTACAGCCGTGGTGAAAACGATGTGGTTGAAGAATAGAGATGTGAATTTATTAATCAGTTGTGTCCATTTGAATTATGTGTACCCTATATTCATGTAGGTACACTCAACAAACTCATAATCAAGAATCAAAGTGCTTGATTTTTTTCTTGCTGAACAATATCACTTTTCCCAAATGAAACACATGAAGAATCACCCCCCACCCCCACCCCCACCCACACCTGCTTGCTGATTCTACCTGGAGAAGATGCTGTTCATTATTTTAACTGATCCTTCTCATCCAGCGCTAGTCGTTTGTTGTCTAGAAATGTTTATTCTTTTCTTAAACCTTAACAAGATCTTTTTTTTTAAACGTCTGCTAATATGCATACCCTTCTTCCAAGAGCCATTGGCGTTATTTGTCATTACTTGTTTTGATTTTCTGTCTTGAAATGAATGGAGCAGGATGACACTGCCATGTTTTCCTTTTTTGTTAATAAAATATGATGATGCGTGTTGCATATTGCTGAAGATAGTATAATATTTACTCCTTCGAACAGTTAGCATTAGGATCACTGTGTTTCAACTACGCCAAACACTTTCTTGGCTACTTACTTTCAGGGCGGAATAATACGTCAAGAATTGTATTACATGCTGAAAAATGAAAAAGACGTGCACTTCGCATTTGGAAGTGTTCAAAATGGTGGAATCAAACAAGCTTCCACAGGTATGCGCTCATCCAAATTCTGCCTCAACATAGCAGGCGACACTCCATCATCAAACCGTCTGTTTGATGCTATAGCTAGCCACTGTGTACCTGTCATTATCAGTGACGAAATCGAGCTTCCGTACGAAGATGTGCTCGACTATTCAGAATTCTGCGTGTTTGTCCGTACATCTGATGCTCTCAAAGAAAAATTTCTACTAAACCTCATCAAGAACATTACCAAGGAGGACTGGACCAGAATGTGGGCAAGGCTAAAAGAAGTCGAAAACTTTTATGAGTTTCAGTATCCATCACAATCAAATGATGCTGTCCAGATGATATGGCAGGCTGTTTTGCGAAAGGTTCCTGCTGTCAAACTTAAGATTCACAAGGCAGGTCGATTTTTTCGAGCAATTGCCTCTAGAGAAGATATCAAGTCGGTTGCTGTACCTAGAAATCTTGCTTGATAGGTTGTCTGGCCGTATGGCATAAGAGGCATAGCTCGGTATACGTTTTCCGAATGAAATAGCGGAGAATCAATCATGGATGAAAATTGCGAGATGCCAGTTTTGGGAAGTATTAGATGTTAGTTTGATCTATTTGTTCATTCTTTTAGCCGATGGAGTTGCTCAATTTTGTAGGTTTTTAGCCTCTGGGTTAGCATAGCTTTCTTAGTTAAATTAATTCTTGGGATTAACGAATCGTCCTGCATTGTCGTTATGTTTATTGCAAGTATTTCTTAATCCGAACATTGAAAATTGGTCAAGGCCAAGACACCTTCCAGTTAGCTTGAAATTGAATGCGACGAAGGAAAATGAAATTTATTAATAGACGGCTCAAAGTTGTGAATTGTGATTATCCATATTTTGATTGATAAAACTTACATCATAGAAATATTATAAATGAAAATAAAAACATATACATATATTTTCATCTGAAAGCATGTATCCTTATATAGATTCCAAATTTAGACTAAATGTTTTATTCAGATTTGATTAAGAGATGAGTGATGCCAGAATCAGTACAAGAGATTGAGAAATTGGTGAAAGCAAGAGATTGAGAATAAAATAGATACAACTAACATCACAACAGTTTAAAACATTTCCTTAAGTAGGTTCTTTATCAAGTCGAAGAACAACAAAGCTCCGTTTCGAAGTAAGCAAATCTCACGTTCAGCCAAATGTCTCGATGAGGAAACCTTTGTAGATGCTCATAAACTTGGCCACAAAAGCTGCAAGATCAAGGAGAGACCATGGAATAGATTCAGAAATTAGCTTCAGCACGAAACTGCTACATATCTCTATATTCCTAACGTTGCTGTAAGATAAAGTCGTAAGATGGTGAGAAATGAAACTAAGTAATAGGCATGGAATTATTCATGTGGAGGATAAGATATCCTTCCATTACAAATCAAATGATGCAATTGTTCGAATAAGCTGTTATAACTAAAAGATGCACGTTGTCAGTACGAAATGTTCTGCTAGAACATTGGAGCGTTTAGTTAGGGATAATGGTCAAGTGATGTATAGTTCACATAAAGTAGCAACCTTCAAGATGAAATTGCATGGCATACCTTCAAGATGAAAAAAAATGGAGCATTGTAACTTTTGTTACTTATTAGCAAAATGGTAAAATATCCATCCTTACATTATTGAAGATAAATGCATGACATACCTTCAAGATGAAAAATTGCTTTCTGGCCAAGCCGTAATCTGTGTTCCTGAGAATAAGAAATTTGCTTTAAATACGTGTAACATACAATTTCTCATACAAAATTTGTAACATTTAAGGATTTAACCCTTGTTCTCAATCATCAGGTATAACATTTTATTTATATGAAATGCACGAGTAGACGCCATTTTAAAATCATGTTTCCAATATGCTCCTGGTATTTTAATCCATTAAAGCATAGTACTGGTAGTTAATTTTGTTGGCAGTACATGCAGGGGCGAATCTAGCATTTTTATTGAGGGACAGCAAAAGTTAATGACATAAAAGATTAGTTAATGATATAAAAGATGGTGGTCAAAAAATAATTTAGGGGGTAGGGGGCAAAAAATATAATGACATATAATAATAATAATGTCATATTATAAAAAAAAATAAAAAATTTGAGGGGGGCAGCTGCCCCCTTCAAGACATGTAAATTCTCCCCTGATTACAATTACCATATGTGGACATGATGCCCAACACAAGAGTTTAGGACTAAATCCAAGAACAAAACTAATGTTAAACTGCCAAATAAGTTGTTGGGGAAGAGTTCAATAAAATGAAAATAAACGAAACCATTAAGGACAATACAAAGTTTCAGGGAAGCATCCCTACAATCGATAAAATTGAGATGCTTCCTAATCAAGGAAAAAAGTAAAATCCAAGCGGAAATGAGCAGACCTGCTACCCCAGAGCAAACTTACATAATAGGCAGCCCAATGAGAGGTCTCATGCTTTAATTCAGAATCCATTTTCTTCAACAGTTCATAAACCAGCCTCTGAATAGAAATAGAATATTCAACTTGCAACTGGAAATATGCATTATCAAATTGTTTTAAGTGGTAATATAGTAAAGAAGAATGTGGGAACCTTTAAAATAATTTCTGGAGGAATGCAATTAATGAGTAATTCATACAGCTTTCCTCGAACCTCAAACAACCTACAAAAATAACTCAAATAAAAGGACTGCTCCAATATACACAACATAGTGAAGTACAACCAATATAAAAACTGCTGATGCGAAAGGAGTCATAGAATAAGCTACTGCATTAAGGTAAATGGTTTTTCTGCTGTTCTATTAAGTTCATTCGACCAAGCTAATCTCTTTGCTTTCCAGACAACACATTCCTTGGCTCCAGTTGTCAGTTTTTATTTTTTCCACTATAAATGAGGAACAAGAAGCATTTGCTTCCCGATGTTTGGAAAGATATACAGGGATACACAAATATCGCAACTATAAATATCTATGACAAGGCAGCACACTAAGTAAATAGTCTAACAAAAGTTTTATCTGTAAGCATAGGCATTACAAAGCATAAAAATCAACACGGTATGATATCCCCTTAGGCAACAATTCTGTTTCTTGTCATTGACATTACTCATCTTTTACTAGAACAATGCTATATGAAGATCACATTTTCAAGCACAGATTTAGACTACTTATCGTTGGAGAAACAGTAAGGTGATCTAAACCAGCACAACTTTGAAAACAAAAATTCCACCAATCCAGAAGTGTAATGCCAAACCGTTTAGGACTCTGCTCCTTAAATATGCTTGATGCTATCTCAGAAACATATTCCTCCCAATCCATTGGGGGTATCACTTGATTGTTCGTGAAAGGGTACCTAACACAAAAGAGGACAGCCACACTTTTAATGCATAACACAGCAAAAGCTTATTCATATTGCTGCATTCAACATTAAAGTAAAAGAAAACTCAACTGTTGGACACGACAAGTTTCAAACATCAATATTGCCCTCCTCAGACTCCTAGTAGACTGTTGTGCTATGCGATCAGCAAATCCAGATGGCAGTTGCAACCCTTCCTTCTTGCCAATAAATTCCAACACCTTTACTATCTGACAATGAAAACCAATTCATTAATACATGCATATACTAGAAAAGGTCAAGATATAGGAGGAAAAATAATTTGAGGAACTTAGTTGGCATGTACAGTTGACTATATTAATTATTAAGATAAAAATTTCGTGTGTAATAGGTGTGTTCAATCTCTACATCATGATTAAAATTGTTCTCAACAGTATGGTACAATTTCAAACAAAATATTCTCTATTTCCTTTCCAGTAAGACACTTACGGCATGCAGAAACATTAGAGATGCATGTCCATCACCATACCTCGATCTATAGATGGTGGATGTGGTAACAAAACAGTATAAAACTTCTTCATAATAATTCACTTTATTTACTACATAACATAGTAAAAGGAGTGTCCGTGTATTGCTGAGCATAAAACATGGGAAAGAAATGTATCGCACAGAATGAAACTTTTCACTATAGATTAATAATTCCAAAAACATTACTGGCTGAAGCTCAAAGGTACTTTTGGTAAAACATGTTTTGTGTACCAAATTTTTGTTAATCTTATACCCTCTTACTCAACATATAGTATAAATGAAAGATAATTACGTAGTCCTAAGCCCGATGCATAATAACAGTTAATATAAAAAACACATAGGACTTTGTCACGAGCTGAAATAATGAAAAACTAAGTTGGGATAGCACAGACTCATGCAGTACCATAATTGACTGCAGAAAGTAGAAAACTCGTGATGTTGGAAGCCATATACATGAAACAACAACCACAAGTTGTGTAGTCTCTTTAGACAGGGAAAAGATGGAAACTAAAAACACGCAGAAAACTGAAGGCATAATTATTCAATTCAGCACAAAAAACAGCCAATATCAGAACTGATAAGAAAGATAAAGAAACATCGAACCATTGTTTACTAAGCTTAGAATAAAAACATCAGAGCGTACATGCATAATATACTTGCTACATTTAGTTTAAGACATTCATTTCAACGTCATAGAGCATACAGTAAGATTTTTATGAAGCTATTGTTTCCGGAGTAACTGAAAACATTAAAGAGTCACTGACCTCTCCTTCTGTTGGAGCATTTATTCGCATATTCAAACAACGAGAGCGGACGGCTTCAGTAACCTTGGAGGAGCTGTTGCAGCACAGGATTAGTCTACAGGATGCACTATATTTCTCCATTGTTCTTCGAAGAGAGTGCTGCGCTTCTCTTGAGAGTTTGTCAACCTCATTTAGCACTAGAACTATAATTCAATATTACTTGTCATCAATTGAGAGAAATTTTATAAAATATTATGAAATCAAAGCCATTCATATTTCCTTTAAGTTCTGCACGAACCAAGAGCTTTACTGAATTACTTTTTCAATAGCTATATTATTTAACCCAGCAATGTAAAGTACAATGAAATAGATAGCAATAGAACCACCGGAATAAATACTGTCCATATATTCCAGAATGACAAAATTGACAAGGAAAGAGCTACCTTTGAAACCTTTTTTCCCTTTAGTATCAATGGGTCGATTTTTAGCCATTTCCTTAATTATCTCTTGAACTACATATCGGTCCTGAAACCCTGCATCACTTGGATTCAGTTCCACATGGTGTGTGCTTGACAAAGTTGTTAACTCTACTTCAATAGATCTGGTCCCAGCCTGGACATACAAATCATCAATTTTTATCGCAGAAAATCAATAGAGAAGCACAGGAGTAATTTATTGTGATACCAACACAATAGAAACTGATTAACATGAATTCCGTTTCAAAGTTCAAACTAAAAGTGCAGAAATTAGATACATCATTGTTTTACATGCAAGGGTAGCAAACAGAGAAGTTGACCAGAAACGGTCACGCATTTTTTTAAGCTTCTGTATTTCCTATCACTTGAACCAAAATATCAATGATCTTGCACTCGATTCTACTAATCTTCAATGTCTTTTCTTTTTACTGGTAAAGGGTTTAGGAAATCTCTCAGATTATGTTTACTTCTAAATTCCTCATTTAAGCCCACAAACCAAAAGGAGAGTGTTATGCAACTATAATCTGATGCCGATATGATTTAAAGAAACAATTGGGAACTTTAGAAGCAGGTTGAGATTGAATTATCTTCAAATTTTTGCTGCCCCATATAAACATACGAATGTTGGTTCAAAGCTCTTACGCAAGGCAGATATGGCACAAATTGAATTGTGAAATATGTCTATGATTGGTGGAACCTCAAAAATTATTCTGATCAATAGAAACGGATAATATCCGGAATATCTTTTGCAACAAGTTAGTCTGTATTCCAGTTCTTTGAATATTAGAATATAGATACTAGCAAAACCAACTAATTTTGGGGTAAACTAGTCAAGATTAAGCCAACATCTTTCAACAACACCTAATAATTACTGGACTCAAGATTCTACCCCGGATAAACATCATGACCACAATAGGTTCTAAGCATTTGGCAATAAATATGTATTTCAGAAGACCATGATTTGCTGAGGAAAGATTATTCACAGTACAAACTACAAAGAATTACAGTAATTGTGTGTGTGAGAGTTTGGATGGAATAGGTATAAACCAATTCATGTAATATCAACTGTGAGATGAAAAGCTTACATCAACTTTCCAACTCTTGTTTTCTACTTTCACCTGCACGGCGACATGTAAGTTATCAAGATAAGAGTCATTCCCATCCAAGAAAAACTTTCAAATTTGTAGCGGATAAATAGCGCATAACGTCATGAAAAAAAGAGTTAAACTATTCAAACTACTCAATCAAGGACTAGAAAAGCAACTCGAAACTAAGGACTGTTCATAAACACAATTCAGGAGTACACAGAAATCAGAATAACAATAGAAAAGCAACAATTCCAAATATTACCTTATCGGCGCTAGGACCAAACATTTGTCTGAGAAGGGCCATGATAAGAGTTTTCTTACCCGACCCAGAAGGCCCGTAAAACAGCAAATGGGGACAATCTTGCTCCATCACCTATAATTAACCCAAAAAAAACAAATTAATCACGCACGACGAATCAAATTCAAAATCTTATACTGAATTGTGTATAAAAAAACATAAACTTTGATGTTTAACAACAAATTACCAATTTCTTGAGGTTTTGCGCGATCTCTTCATGGACTATAACCTTGTCGAGGGATTTGGGACGGTACTTATCAACCCACAACATCTTCTACCTTCTTCTTCTTGAAGATTTGAACACGGGCACACAGACACACACAGAACTAAGATGAAAGCGAGCAGAGACACAGGGCGGGAAATGTGGAGTGGGAAAGCACCAAGCTGAAGACCTATGCGGTGAAGTCGCAAGAACATTTACTTTATAGTAAACGCTTTGCAAACGCAAATATAAGTCACATAATCCTATCACCCCTTCACGCATTGACAATGTGCTTCGATCGTGAATTGGTGCATTGAATGTTTGTGCGACGCTTAAGATACACTAAGTTTTGCTAAATCGCACACTGACGCTCCGGCCGTGATCAGACGTATTGAGAGCGCGTGCGGTGCTTTACGACTAAGTTTTATCAAGTCATGTACTAAGTTTTGTTCTGTCTTGAACTTAAATGTTAGGCATTCTTAATTCTCCAGAAATAATAGTCATTTTAATAAATTCATACCATTACAAAACAGATGTAATATTTGGTTTCGTTTTTTGAATTTATTATCTTATGACCATATATTAATATTTCACTTTTATTTTTCATTCTCTAAAATAAATTTTTCGTAGAAAAATAATTATCCATATTAGGAGAACGATCGATTAAAATATTTGAATTGCATTACAAATTATATAAAGATTATGTAAATTGTCAAATATGATGTGTATTAGGTATGTTTAACTTTATGCTGTGAATGTCATCCAGCCAAACTTACATGTATGCAACATGAAACCAATCTTCTACCAACATACCAAACATAGCCACAACTCAAATCTACTTAAACTAACGACAGTTCAAACATCATGGGTGAATCTATGCTCCTCAGAGAGCAAAATTCACTCACCCTCATCACCCTTAGATCATGTCACATAAATGGCAGAAGAAATGGGTGAAGAAATCTCCGCATGGCGCTTCCTATATCAAAAAATTCAAGAAATCAATGAAAAAATGTTTATTTTTTCTGAAAAGCGAGAAATCACCGTAATTTCACAAGATTATAAGTTAGTTTGGTTACTAACGCAATACTGACCTTAGTCATTCATCAAACCCATTTTACTTAAATAACATTGCTCAAAATAATTATCCAGATTAAAACGTATCAGGCTACTAAAGGATAAAAATTACGCATTACTCTTATATGTTAAGACAAAATGCCGCATTGCTCATAAAAAAAAAAAAAGCTTTCCCTACTGATATCAAATTTGATTGCTCATCAAAACCAATTTTCTTTAAAGAACAAGTTGTCAAGTGGCATAAAGTCACCAGATATTTTTTTTCTTATAGAACATGCTTGAATGAACATTTAAAATTAGAAAAGACAAGGGCAAAACAGAAACCATAAGACCAACATCCAAGATCCCGGTGTAGAAAACACTCAAACGGGCATCTAATTTTTGAGGACATCAAGACCAAGGCTAGTTAAATCCAAGGTCACAACTAGTGAGTCGACCTTTTGAAGTCTACACCGTTGACCCAAAATATTCAACATAGACATATTGAGAAGAATTAAAATATTCTTATTGCATATCATTACAATGATTGAAGATTGTATACAACTTATCATCTAGCCTAAATCCAAGCAATATATGTATGCCTTAAATATATGGATATACTTCTATGCAAAGCAATGTTGAAATAGGAAACAAAATAATATTTTGGATCACGTATGATTGTGTACATGTTTCCTTAACACTCCCCCTCAAGTTTGGAATGTATGTTGATGATTCCTAACTTGATGAGTAATGCATGAAACCGTGTGTTACTTAATAGCTTCGTGAAGATGTCGGCCGGTTGATCCTTTGTGCGGATGTGTGCTATTTTTATAGTTCATTCTTGTACTTTTTCTCATATCAGATGGCAATCGATCTCTATATGTTTTGTTTGTTCATGATATACGGGATTAGTGGCAATGTATAGTGCTGCTTGATTGTCATATGATAGATTCACTGGTTGTGTGTGGTTGATAGCCAAATCTTGTAAGATTGATCTTAACCAAGTTATTTCGCAGCATGTGGCAGCCATGGAGCAATATTCAGCCTCTGCACTGGATCGAGATATCGTTGTTTGCTTTTTGGTTTTCCAAGATACGAGGGAACTACCAAGGAATATGCAATATCCCGAGACTGACTTGCGAGTATCACGACATCGCCCAATCTGTGACACCCCTTACACATATAACACATACACATGAGGCATACAATATAATATTTAATGGCAGCGGAACTTGCACAATCTCATAACATCCAATTAAGACATTTATCATAATATAATTTACAAGGCATATAAATATATGTATGCCACAAAAATAACCAAGGTTGTACCCCTCACAGCCCAACCAAAAACCTATACAGTATATGCAAATGATGAGCTGAGGGAGAAGGATTGGAGTCAGCCAGCCGACGTTGGATTCATGACTTCCAAAATACGTAGAAACACCTTGTAGAGTCACCTTTTATTTATATCAACTGAAAAACAACATTGCATTTGGGAGAGTTGCAAACTCAATGAGGATATTCAAATAACGTAATATTTAAAATCACATAAGCATATAATTCATATCCACATAAGCACATGAATATACTCACATCAATTTACATGATTCATATACAATGAAATGATGCACATGTATGTCCACATAAGCACATGAATATACTAACATGATTCATTATAATCTTTACATTAATTCACATGATTCATATACAATGAAAGGATGCACACATATGTCCGTAGTGTTATTCTGTTATGCACCAACTAATACCAAGAACAATCCGTGATCACGATATGGCCATGGCACTCTGTAGATCCCCTTTTGAGTTCTCAATTAACTAGAGATCGATATTCGTTGATTCTGTAATTCTGACCGTACTCAGAATGCAATAACACATGGTTCAAGGTCATTAGTGGTCATAGAGTTCTTTAATCTCTTATGTATGCACATGTCATAATCATATGCATAACATCATAATAATAAGGTAAATAACATCAAATAGATCACATCTCAACATTTACATTTCAGAACTCAATTTAGTTCTTGCACATCATATTGCATTTATTCCAATTCATTCACCAATTCAAGGTACTTATATAACACAAATCACATACTCATATAAAGTTAAATGCCAAGTTATAAGGATATACTCACAATCGATCCTCCCATCTAATAGGAATTGCTTAATGTTGGAACCGAAGAGGGGGGTGAATGAGGTTCATTGGCTACTTTAGCTTTTTAAAATGAATTTGCAAAATAAAAGAGTTTGCGCTGCGGAAGACTTAAGTCAATCGATAAATAAATAAAATGAAGAAATAAATAAATGCGTAATTAAAATAAAGCGGTAAATGACAAGAGTATTTGTTATAGAAGTTCGGCGATGAATCGCCTACGTCTCCTCTTCCCGGTTAGAAAACCTTTAACCGAGGTTCCACTAGAACGAAAAAGATCTTGGCCTTAAGGGCTCCAAGTTAGCCACAACACACTCTTCCCGAGTACACAAAGCTCTTCACGAGCACCACACTCTTCACGAGTCTTCTTGGCCTTAAGGGCTCCAAGGATAGCGACACAAAACTCTTCCCGAGTTACCAACACTATTCACGAATCTTCTTGGCCTTAAGAGCTCCAAGGATAGCCACAACACATGCACCAACTTTACTTGTTGATGGCTTTTACAATTTCCAACTTGCGTCGGTGTTTGAGGACCTTACAATAACTCAACAAACACATTCACGGTGTACCAACACGAAGAATACAAGACTCTCACAAAAGAAATGAATCACAAACTCCAATACAACACAAATGTATGGAGATTGCATTGCTAGATGAAATTTGAATAAGCAAAGCTTTCTTGAAGTTTGTAGGCTTGTTTCTATTCTTCAAAAAGCTCCAAAACATCCATATTTATAGTGTAGGAGGCCCTCAAGGCTCCTATTAGCCGTTGCCACACTCAAGGCTTGAATCACTCCTCGGTCGCCTCGAACATCGCCTCGGGCGATCACCCCCCAACGGTCACCATAATGCACGCATCGCCTCAGGCGTTGTACCGATCGCCTCAGGAGATCAATTCCATAAATCAATGTCGTAGCCTCAGCTGTTCAAAATCTCCCATCGCCTCAGGCGTTCAGGCCATCGCCTCAGGCGACAGGGCATCGCCTCGGGCGAACTCCCCCTGCGCGCGAGCCTCGGCGTCGCCTCTGTCGATATGCGTGGCGATGCCTTCCTGGCTGCCATCGCCTGGGGCAATCCAGCCCAGATTATGCACATTTGATTTTCTTCATTCAATCCACTTTTCAACCATAAAACATGTACACTAAGTAGACACATTAGTATAACAAACACAAGTTTTGTTGATCATCAAAACTCAAAAATACTCCGGGGATAATTAAGCATTAAACTCAACCATGCGTTTAAGGCTCAACAATCTCCCCCTTTTTGATGATCACAAAACTTGATAAACTTGAATATGTAATATGCATGAAATGTGAGTAAACATGACCCTCCCTTAACAATTGCATAGCACAAACAAAATTTAACCAAGTAATGCATAATACAAACAACTCTCCCCCTCAAACTATGCATGTATTAAACTTCAAGTTCACCACAAAATTCTCACCCTTTTTGTGATAATCAAAAAGTATAAAATTCAAATAATCATAGCATAAGTATATGTTGACACATAGCCATATTTTAACAATTTACACATGTTCCTCGTCAAGCATGTAATAGCCATAACAAGCATAAGATTAAATCATTTAGAGGAATATAAACATGCGTTTAAGGCAATCAACAACGAATTAAATGGGCAAAATGTGCATATGTTCTACCAAGAGTTCATGCACTCATGCCCAAAAGACATTAAAATTCTCAAAGCATCATTTGATAAAATTATTAAGGTCATGATAGCATTATATCAAAGATTGAGCATCCAAACACTTATAGCATGCTTAATCACAT
This sequence comes from Haberlea rhodopensis, assembly GCA_907163345.1. NCBI lineage: Eukaryota > Viridiplantae > Streptophyta > Magnoliopsida > Lamiales > Gesneriaceae > Haberlea > Haberlea rhodopensis. Next base: position 6,934,956 of record CAJQUN010000017.1, read on the forward strand.
AATTTCACATTTTCACATAGCATTATTCAAATTTGAACTCAAGGCATATCAAGATAAGTACCATAAAGAGATCATGCATAAATCATGCATCAAAATAAATTATATGTGCATATGATAAGGGGAAATGCATTTTACAATCAATGAATATTGAGCTTCATTATTTATTGGTCACAATTAATTTGTGCCAATGAAATTTTGAATTGCTCTTTTTAAATACTTAAAATAAATTTACCTTTGATGACAAGAGTACGTTCTTGTCATTGGTCCTATACCTCGCGCTTCTTCTATTGTGGTGCATAAGATGGTTTCCTCCCTTAAGGTGCTAGTCCCCTCATCATCCATCAATTTGTTGTCCCTACAAAACAAATTAACTATTGGATGATCTTTGGTACCCATTTGATTTTTGGGTCCTTGTGGGTTAGCTTTCATCAATGTCTTTGGAATCAATTTCCACCTTTTGTTAGATTGGTATTGGATTTTAGCAAACCTACATTTATTTTTAGTATGACCATCTTTGCAACAATAAGTGCAAGTAGGAGAATTATGCTTGGCTTTAGCCAACAAGCTTGAAAAAGTTCTAGTTTTGCTTGAGAAGCCTAGTCCGGCTTTATCAAAGCTACAACGTTGCAAGCCAAGCAATTCATTCATCTTTAAACTACTCTCACTAAACTTGGCAAAAGATGTCTTTAAATTATGCACTTGATTTTTCAAAGTAATATTTTTGTTCTTCTTGGTTCTACCAAGACAATCAATGAGTTCATTATAAGCATCTACTAATTCATCATAAGATGGTACCTCATCGTCATCCTCTTCATCTTTATCTCCAAGAGCCATTAGACAAAGATTTGTTGCTTCTTCTTCATCGGAGTCAGTATCACTCCATGTGGCTATAAGGGTCTTCTTCTTCCCTTTGTCCTCATTCTTCTTCTTAGGACATTTGTTAGCATAATGGCCTTTATCTTGACAATTATAACAACTTACCTCGTGTTTGGAATCATGTTTGGTAGCATCGGAGGTCTTTGGCTTGTTGTGTTTGTTGAAGAATTTCTTGAACTTTCTAGTGAACAAGATCATCTCATCATCATCATCATCCTCGGATTGATCTTTCCTCCCGACCAATGCAATCCCTTTTCTTATGGCTCTCTCATCCTCCTTTAATCCCTTCCTTTTTGATACTTCAAGCTCATGGGTCACCAATGTGCCATGAAGTTCATCAAGGTCATAAGATGCACTTTCTCCTTTGTTGGATTAGATGATGGCCATCATCTTTGCATCCCATTCCTTTGGCAAGGCTCTTAGTGCTCTTCTCCATATTTTCTTTGGATGATACTTCTCACCAAGTTGAGTAAGTTCATTTATGATTTGGGTGAGCCTCATAAACATCGAGTCGACCTCTTCTCCGAACTCCATCTCAAATATCTCATATTTGAGTTGTAGTAGGCCTATCTTTGTCTCCTTTACTTGATTTGTGCCCTCATGACAAATTTGCAATTTGTCCCATATTTCCTTTGCGGTTGAGCACATCGAGATCCGGTTGTACTCCTTCATATCTAAAGCACAATGTAAAATATTAATAGTTTTAGCATTTTGAGATATTAAAATCATGTGCGCTCTTGTAAAATCGTCTATTTCTTTGGGAATACTTATTCCCCCAACTTCCTTTAAAGGAATGTGTGAATCTTTCACAATAATCTTCCATAGATCATAATCTACGGATTGGATGTATAGAGAAATTCTATTTTTCCAATATCCGTAGTTGTCACCCGTGAAGAGCGGAGGGCGATTGGTCGATTGACCTTGAGCAAACTCATTTGCTAGATTAGCCATATAAAAATTTTGATTTAAAAACAAAAATCAAATGGCTCTGATACCACTTGTTGGAACCGAAGATTGGGTGAATGAGGTTCATTGGCTACTTTAGCTTTTTTAAAATGAATTTGCAAAATAAAAGAGTTTGCGCTGCGGAAGACTTAAGTCAATCGATAAATAAATAAAATGAAGAAATAAATAAATGTGTAATTAAAATAAAGCGGTAAATGACAAGAGTATTTGTTATAGAAGTTCGGCGATGAATCGCATACGTCTCCTCTTCCCGGTTAGAAACCTTTAACCGAGGTTCCACTAGAACGAAAAAGATCTTGGCCTTAGGGGCTCCAAGTTAGCTACAACACACTCTTCCCGAGTACACAAAGCTCTTCACGAGCACCACACTCTTCACGAGTCTTCTTGGCCTTAAGGGCTCCAAGGATAGCCACACAAAACTCTTCCCGAGTTACCAACACTCTTCACGAGTCTTCTTGGCCTTAAGGGCTCCAAGGATAGCCACAACACATGCACTTACTTGTTGATGACTTTTACAATTTTAAACTTGCGTCGGTGTTGGAGGACCTTACAATAACTCAACAAACACCTTCACGGTGTACCAACACGAAGAATACAAGACTCTGACAAAAGAAATGAATCACAAACTCCAATACAACACAAATGTATGGAGATTGCAATGCTAAATGAAATTTGAATAAGCAAAGCTTTCTTGAAGTTTGTAGGCTTGTTTTTTATTCTTCAAAAAGCTCCAAAACATCCATATTTATAGTGTAGTAGGCTCACAAGGCTCCTACTAGCCGTTGATACACTCAAGGCTTGAATCACTCCTCGATCGCCTCGGACATCGCTTCGGGCGATCACCATCGTCGCGCCCCAACGGTCACCATAATGCACGCATCGCCTCAGGCGATCAATTCCATAAATCAATGCCGTAGCCTCATTCGTTCAAAATCTCCCATCGCCTCAGGCGAAGCATCGATCGCCTCAGGTGTTCAGGCCATCGCCTCAGGCGATCAGGGCATCGCCTCGGGCGAACTCCCCCTGCGCGCGAGCCTCGGCGTCGCCTCTGTCGATGTGCGTGGCGATGCCTTCCTGGCTGCCATCGCCTAGGGCGATCCAGCCCAGATTAAGCACATTTGATTTTCTTCATTCAATCCACTTTTCAATCATAAAACATGTACACTAAGTAGACACATTAGTATAACAAACACAAGTTTTGTTGATCATCAAAACTCAAAAATACTATACTCCGGGGATAAATTAAGCATTAAACTCAACCATGCGTTTAAGGCTCAACACTTAATTCGCCTTACTGGTGTCGATAACAAAAGTAGAACATATCAGTGCATATCAAATGCACAACCAAACTCAATATAATATGTTCAGTATGAATTAATTATATTTATGCATAAAATGTGCATACCAAATGCAATATTACTTTCTACTATTCATTATGTTGCAAAGTTACAATTACGTTTTCTCAATTCAATTTTAGTATAACCGTTATATGCACATGACTTTTTAAACCCATAAAATTTGTATAAATTCGAAACTACAACATAATCTCAATTTTCTTGTTACATATTGTTTATCATTGTTTTATCTATCACATATATGAATTTCATAATTTTTGGGCATTATTTCAAATTAAGTCATACCATAAACATAAGAAAAAGTGAAGAAAAACTACCTCAAAAGGAAGGTAGCGAGACGAGGATTCCAGATATGTACTTATTTTCGAGTTTTGACGGCGTTTCGAAGTCCGAAAATCAACGAAACAACTTTTCTTTTTCTTTTCCCTCTTTCCTTCTCTTACGGTATTTACACCTACTAAACTATGTAAATGTATGTAAATCCCGAAATTGTGAGGCGGTTTTTGAACATAATTTTTTTTTTTTTACAAATTTCGAACCAAAATACCCTACCATTTATTAAATCTTAAATCTATTCATTAAATTTACTATCTATTCAATTTTAATACTCTATTCAGTATTATATTCCATACATATATTCAATATATATTCAATATTTCTTAAAATCTATTCATTATATATATTATAATCGTTAAATTTACTCAATATTTTCTAATTTATTCACTTTATTTCTTAAATTTACTCATTATATATATTATTATGATTATTTTTCATAATAATATATATATTCTTTTTATTCTTTTTCATCTTTATTCTATGCACAATCTCTATGTTTTTCAATGCATATATGAAATGACAAAATATATGACATGATGCGTATGCATGATCATGTAAAGTGTCGGGTTATGACAATTCCTCCCCCCTTTAGAAATTTAATCCTCGAAATTTATACCTGTATCAGGAAATAACCACGGATATTGTGTTTTCATGTGTTCCTTTGTTTCCCACGTAGCTTCACGTTCAGAATGATTCTTCCATAGAACCTTTACCATAGGAATTGCTCGATTCCTTAACTGTTTGTCCTTGTATTCTAATATCTCAATTGTTTCTTCACCATAACTTAAATTTTCAGAAATGTCAATCGGTTCAGTTCGCAGGATATGAGATGGATCTGATCTGTATCTCCGAAGCTTACTAACATGGAACACATTATGGATTGAGAGAAGTCAGGAGGCAAGGCAAGACGATAAGCTAATGGTCCAACTTTATCAAGTATCTCATATGGACCAATGTATCGAGGGCTCAATATTCACTTCTTTCCAAACCTGAGAATACCTCTCCAAGGAGAAACACGAAGAAATACCTTTTCGCCAACTTGAGAATCCATTTCTCGTCTATGCTGATCAACATAACTCTTTTGTCTATCTTGCGCTGCTTTTAATCAATCTTTCACAATTTTTATCTTTTCAACTGTCTCTTGAATGAGATCTGGACCTTCTAATATTCGCATTCCTTTTTCATCCCAGCATACTGGACTTCTGCATTTTCTACCATATAATAAGGCTTCGTATGGTGCCATATCAATACTGCTATGATACTGATTATTATATGCAAATTCCATCAAAGCAATATAATCATCCCATGAACCTCTAAAATCAAGAACACATGATCGAAGCATCTCTTCTAAAGTCTGAATCGTTCTTTCTGATTGTCCATCTGTTTGTGGATTAAATGATGTACTAAAATGTAATTTAGCACCCAAAGCTTCTCGTAAACTTCCCCATAATCTTGATGTAAAACGAGGATCTCGATCTGATAGAATAGATAAAAGCACACCATGTAATCTAACAATTTCATTGACATACCTTTTGCTAAACTTTCAAGTGTAGATCCACATCTAAATGGTAAGAAGTGAGCTGATTTTGTCAATCGATCTACAATTACCCAAACTGCATCATTCTTCTTCTGAGTTACAGGTAAACCATAAAAAAATCCATTGTTATACGTTCTCATTTCCAAACTGGAATCGGTAGTGGATGTACTTTACCCACCGGTGCTTGATGTTCGACTTTAACCTGTTGGCACGTCAAACATTTCGATACATACTCGGTTACATCCTTCTTCATTCTACGCCACCAATAATGGGTTTTCAATGTTTGATACATCTTTATGCTACCAGAGTGCATGTGCAGTGTGTGCTTCCTCCATTATTTCATGTCTTATGCCATTCACATTAGGAACACAGAGTCGATTATGGATTGATAAACTACCATATTCAGTGATAACAAATTATGTACTATTTTCCTGTTTCACCTTTTCTGCATACTAATGAGTTTATCATCACGAAATTGAGCATTTTTAATCATTTCAGTCATTACTGGACGGATACAAAGCGAAGCACAGATAATACCAGTCTCATCAACATTTAAGGCAACATTCATCTTTCTCAAGTCTAGCAAATATGGTAAAGCATGCATTGAAAGATAAGAAACAGTACCATATGATTTTCTGCTCAAAGCATCAACAACAACATTATCCTTTCCAGGATGATATTCAATAGTGCAATCATAATCTTTCAATAATTAAGCCATCTTCTTTGACGCATATTCAATTCTTTCTGACTCAACAGATATTTCAGACTTCTATGATCAGTAAAGATTTGAAATGTGGTACCATACAAGTAATGTCTCCATATCTTTAATGCAAAAACAACTGCAACAAGTTCTAAATCATGAGTAGGATAAGACATCTCATATTGTTTAAGTTGTCGAGAAGCATAAGCAATAACTTTATCGTGTTGCATTAAAACACATCCCAAACCCTGGAATGAAGCATCACTATAAATAACAAAACCATCAGTACCTGAAGGAATTGTCAGAACTGGAGCAGTAATGAGTCGTTCTTTCAATTCTTCGAAGCTCTTTTGGCATTCATCTGTCCACTTAAAAAAAAATACCCTTGCGCAACAATTTTGTCAATGGAGTTGCTATAAGAGAGAGATTTTCAACAAATCTCCTAAAGTACCTGGCTAAACCAAGAAAACTACGAACTTCTGCAACAATTTTCGGACACTCCCATTAAGTTACTGCTTCAATTTTCACTGGATCAACTTTAATACCATCACTACAAACATGTCCCAAAAAGACAACCTGATCTAACCAAAATTCACATTTGTCGAGTTTTGCATACAACTGTTTCTCACTCAAGGTTTGTAGCACAATTCCCAATTGTTGTTCATGTTTCTCAGCCGATTTAGACAATCACAAATCTATCCAGGTAAGGTCTAAACACATTATTCATCAATGTCATAAATGCAGCAGGTGCATTAGTCAAGCCAAAAGGCATTACCAAAAATTCATAGTGGCCATACCTTGTTTTGAAAGCTGTTTTTGACACATCAGACTCAGCAATTTTCAACTGATGATACCCTGATCTCAGATCAATAGTCGAGGGTAATCCTGGTAAATCGTCTGGAAATACATCTGGATATTCTCTAACCACTGGAATATCCTCAAGTTTCAAACCACATAATCTGCTATCTACAATATGAGTTAAATATGCTTCACAACCACCCTTAACCAATTTGAACGCCAAAGATGCAGATATTACACATGTAGTTAAGATTTTTCTTTTTCCTTGAAATACTAGATGTGACTGATCAGGAAGTTGCAGTACTATTTCTTTGGTAAAACAATCCAACTTAGCATGATATTCAGTTAGCCAATCCATACCCAGAATCACATCAAAATCTTTTAACGGCATAACCAGTAAAGTAGCATGCATTTTAGCTTCCCCGATGAAAATTTTACAATTCTGATACACAGTAGTTATAACAATCATGCTCCATACTGGGGTTTGAACAAAGAAATCATAACCCAATGATACTGGTGTTTCATGCAAATACATAATGAATATTTGTGATATGAATGAATGTGTTGCACCAGGATCAAATAAAACATAAGCTGTTAAACCAGAAATGGATAAATTACCAGAAATCATAGATGGTGCTGCATTTGCTTCTTCCTGTGTGATAGCAAACACTCGGGCCTGATTATTGGCTTTACTCTCCTCTGTACCGATCCCTCTTCCCATACCAAATCGTCCTCGATCTCTTCCTCTATTAGGAGTAAAACCACTTGACCTGGTTTGCTCAACTGTAGGTTCTTCACATGGCTTTAAACAATTTCTTGCTATATGACCAGGTTCTCCACATTTAAAACATTTTCTTGTAACCAGCATGCACTCTCCATAATGATTTCTCCCACAATGCACACAATTCATCACCGATGGTGTAGAACCAAAACTTTTACTAGCAACTGATACCTTTAGAACTACTAGGAAAACTTTTCCGTGTAGGTGCATAGAATCCTTTCTTCTTTCCAAATCCACCAACTTCCTCACTTTGTCTCTTTTTGTTCAATTGGAAAGCTTTTGATTCAGCTTCTAACTTTTCAGCACGTACTAATGCAGCTTTCAACTTGCTAAAGGATTCCATGTCTGTAGGTGTGAGGCGATCACGAATAGTAAATCGAAGTCCTGCCTCAAATCTGTTGCACTTCTTCTTTTCTGTGTCTATCATATGTGGAGCATAATGAGATAACTGATTAAAGAGTACCTCATATTCAGCCACTGATCGATTCCACTGTTTCAGATCAAGAAATTCTCTTTTTCTGATCCTTATAAACTTCAGGTAAATATGCATCATTAAAGTGCAACAGAAAATCATCCCATGTCAAAACAGATGGCTGATCAATACTATGTGGAATAGTCTCCCACCAATCATAAGCATTACTCTGAAGAAGCGACACTGTGTAATCAAATTTCTCCTTAGGGGTACATTTCATCAGATTCAAAATCCTTTCTGTTCGTTTCAGCCAAGTCTCTGCCTCAGCTGGATCAGTAGTACCCATTGATCGCTATTATTTTAAATAGTATTTTTTAGTGTAGCGGTTGTGTACCACAAGTGCACGGTGTCAAGTTTTAGTTTAATGATATAAAAAGTACGGATTGTCGATCCCACGAGGACTAGAAAATAATTACCAAACTCTACTGGTTTAACTATATTTAGTCTACGATAACTGATTGTGATTAATTAACTAAATTGACTAATTAACTCAATACCAACCCAAACAAATAAGAACGAATAGGAATAGAATCAAAAGAAATAATTATCAAGACTTTCGGTTCACCTATGTAATCCCCACAATTCACCTATTAGTTAAGAATTAATTCAAACAATCTAAGTTGACGAGTTTTCCTAAAGCACTTATTATACCTTGGTCCGGCTATAACAAATCTAATACTAATGTTGCAATAAGCTACTCTCGTATCCTTATTGAACAATTAATATTTTAAGTTGATCTATGAAAACTTCTAGCTTTCGATTACTAGATATATATAGCTATCACACGTGTATTTGACTTCATCTCTCGATATCAATCTGAAATCCATGGCAAAATTACTATATCGAATCACAATTTTATCTCTCGATCTCAATTGTAATTTACTATCATTCAAGGATGACCAAACCCTTAAAAGCATGAAAAACAATGATCTATGCACTTAGATAATAAGAATCAATCAAAACATTCAATTTAAATCATGGGTTCATACAAAGGATCCCCTAAGTCTTGATAACAAACCTAGCCAACAATCTCCATCAAATAATAATGCATAAACTTGTTTTGCAACATTCTAAACATTAAAATCTAATGAAAATATAGAACTAGAGTTAGAAATACAGAAATAACGAGAGGCGTTGACTCCTTGCGTTGCTCCGTCGTCCCGTATCTTCCGACGCGTCTTCTCTGAAATGGTTATGGTGTATGGATAGTTGGAGAAGATGATGAGTGATGGAGGCTGTGTATTGTAGGTCAATTATATGCCAAAAAGTCCCAAAAACGTCCATGATAATCCATATTTATGGTAGGAGGAGTTTCACGAAGTTTGGACACCAAATAACCAAGATGGAAACAAAATCCCGAATTTTTCCAGTCCCGGCGATCGATCTCCATAACATTCTGCCTCGAGGCGATCGATCACCTCATTTGAAGCGATCGATCGCTTCCTCTGATTTTCAGTAAATTACGATTTCGTCCCTCCTTTTCTATGTTTGCTCAGTTTGGTCCCTCATTCACTCTGATTCTGAGCTGGATTCTCCTGCATCATCAGAATAGATCTATTCTTTGTAGATGCTTTCATCTGAGGGAATATCCTCAAATTGATACACCTGTACCAAATCCTGGAAATAGACAGCATCTTCAAATTCTTTGGTATGCTCGAACTGTCTTACTCCACGACTTTGGTCTGGACAATCTGTAGAGATATGTCATCTTGCTCCGCATGTCCAGCAGTTACAATCTTTGAAACTCTCATTTGCACGAGTATGTGTGCGTCTGAAAGTTCTCTTCGTTGGTGTTATGCTAAAACTAGCTTGATTAGAACCTGTTGACAAGGTTCTACTCCTTGTTGATCCTGATCTTTGCCCAGATCTGTAACTTCAGGCTTTCTGCTTTAACCAGAACTTTCTAGGTCTCCATGAAGGCGTACTTCTTCTTGAACTACTTCCTCGAGCATATGGATGAGCTCTGTTCTTTTTCATCTTTCGCCTCTGGGGATAATTTCCAATGATTGTAGGGATACCATACCATGTACAGCAAAGAGGAGCTATTTTGTTGATTCGTCTGAACTTCTTGAAATTCTTTTGGAGTTTTGCTTGGTAGCACCACTCCGTAAGTTTTAGATGACATTCTCGTGGACACCGTCTCGATTGCATGAGGTGTATACTCCTGGATGAGCATTTCTCTCCATGGGCACGGAATTTTGGCGAAGAACAGTTCTGCTGCATCTTTTTCTTCTATCTTTGCCTTCCATCGATACTCTGTACATAGTTTGATGTACTCATCTACATAACAAATATCATGTAGTTCTAGGCTAATTAGAGCTTGTGTATATTTTTTAGCATTCTCTTCCTCCATCCCTTCGAAGTAGCTTACTCCAATGAAACAGATTTTAAAGAATTTTGCCATCTTGTCCATGATTTTTTCAGGGACTCTCCGGCTAAAACTTCTTCCTTGGTACTTGGGTCTCCCATATCCAGGCAATCTTGACTTATCCTTCCAGATTCATTTTGAGAAGTAAAATGAATCCTTCTTTGCTTAGATCAAGCGTTCCTGCTGCTATTCTCATTGCTGAAGCTCATTCATCAATAAGAACTTCTCTGTTTTTGAAATCCAAGATATCCATGTTGAGCATAAGTCCATATGGATGGATTGGATCCAGCTGAGATTTCCCGTAAGGCGTTTGATGCATATGTGGCATGCGAAAACGGTTCCTTGTTCCAATTGGGGGATCCAAAGTTGCTGAGGTGAAATCTTCCCTGTGCGGCATAGTTTGATCTCCTTCGGGTGGATTATGTGACCCGAAACTCTCTTATGGTGGAGGTCTTGGCACAAGCTCTCCTGTCTTGAATTCTACGAGATTTAATCCCGCAAATGAATCAGCAAGATCACATAGATCTTCCACGTTGATTCTTTCCATTACTTTGTGGGAAGTATGGGCTCTCCTCGTAGGACTGCAATCATTTTTTCAGTTTCTGTCAAAGGTCTTCGACCTCCTCCGCTTTCCCCTTTTGATGTAAAAGAGGTTCTGTTCCATATGACGGTGGTAACTATCCTCCGTTCCTTCTTCCTGTCAGACTTGGTCTTGACTCCACCTCCTTAACTCGGGATTGAACATCTCGAAGATTTTCAAGAATTTCCTCTTGATGTTTAATCATAATCTCCATCTGACTTTGAATATGATGGATCTGTACAGGGGCATGGTATTGAAAATAGCCATAACGCTGGACTGTTTTCTGAATCTCTCTAAGATCTTGGGATATCTTAGAAGAATCTGGTTCGATTTCTCGAAAGGTTGGTTCTCTCATCCTAATCATCTGGTCCAACCCTGCTGGATCATTGGAGGCTGGAACCACATCTTCATGTTCAAGATGATCGTCTTCCTGAAGTTCGGCTAACTGGAAATGTAGTTTGAGGTTCACTTGATGAAGCCTCTTAGCCATCCTTTCCAGTTTTTTGTAATGATTTATGCCTGGTGTGCATAAACATGTTCCTCGTAATAGTCTCCACTTATGGTTGAAGCGTTGAGCTTCTGCCATATGTTTCTGATTTAGTGCTTTCAATTTCTGGAAATACCACTTGTATGACTGACTTCGAACATTCGTTCGGGTCCATATTAATTTGAATCGTCTCCTCCGAATAGGTTACAAATTAATATTCAAGATATTATTATAGTATTTCAAGAATAAACCTAGGCTCTGATACCATTTTTTGCCGAGGGTCACAAAAAGGGGACTTGTAAAAAGAAGAAGTTAAATACCAATTTTTTATAAGTATAAGGATATAAAAAATAATTAAATATCATATAGAGGCTTCTTTACAATAAAACAAAAGCTTAAGGGGTAGAATGTAACTCATCAAACCATTGAGAGGTAAAAGAATCATAATAACGCACCAAAATGATTTGACATTTTGAAATTGGACCTATTTGATTAAAAGTTTATCAAACTTAGATTTGTCTGCACTATAGTTTTTTTCTCAAAACTTAAATAGATAATGTTTCTCGAAATGATACTTCCTTGTAATTTCCCCATATTTTATTAGGATTGATAAATGCAATTGTGGTGGTAAATTAACAATCTATGTAGCAAGTGTGACTTTGACTATATTTCCGCCGAGTAGGGTAAAATATAATGTAACGCGTGTAGATGACATTCTATTGGCAGTTCAATATTATCATAAAACTTAATAATTTATCATCACCTGAGAAATAAAAAAGATGGGAACCCAAAATAAAATACAAAAGCACTATTATATTGTGTATGCATTGGGAAAGATAAGATTTTGTAATTCATTCATTCCCAATCTTTTTGAACAGCAAAGTGCATGATTTTCAAAGCCAAGACCCCATACCACCAAATCAAACAGCACAAATTGCGAATACTTTTTGTGTGTTTATTGCTAAACTACAAATGATTTAAAAATGATATATTTCATCAATCAATATTTTCCACAGTTATCTAAACACTTTTTGAAGGTTTCAAAAAATAAAAAAAAGAAAAGCTCAAATCATAGAATGACCATTCACGCCTTTGGATTATACATAGTCACCACTGGAGTTTGTCATATGTGAATGCAAATTTAAAAGGGGTCGAACTGAGTTTTAAGTTGTTAAATTTTAGTTTGGTAAGCAATTTTTTTTTTAATCACAATTATCATTCATGTTCTTGTGGCTATAAACAGATCTCATTTGGTGGGCAAGGGAAATTTACTGTATTATACACGGCATCAAAATTTATTATCATCGCCAAACTGCGGTTCCAAAATCAGAACTAGCTCAGATACAGCCCGAAAACAAGATCGAATTCATGATCAAATTGAATTAACTGTACAACAATTTTAAGCATTTACTACAATAGGGATGCAAAATTCTGGGAATATTTCAGAACGTATCCAAAAGGTAAACAAACCCGGTGAATTTCAAGATTCATCAAATATTAGTGTCGTGTGAGAAACACGAAAAAACCAGAATGTTTCGCCTTCAATTTTCTTATAGATAATTAACTGCTGTTAACGTCAGCATCTTCACTGTAGCATACACGGAAAAAAAAATGAAAGATAAACAGCTTCTCCAGGTACTTTTCTTGATAATAGAAATTCAGGAAATGCTTCTGCAAGACTGTTTTTTACCATTCTAATAGTTAACATTTTCAAAAATGGTCCTATAATTAGGTATGGGCGATATCAAAGGGAGGGCTAGGATCCGAGTCTCACTGCCATGTCGTTTATGAAAATACATAATTCTTGCTCTGCCCCAAGAGGAAAATTATTCTAAATCAAAGATTTCAACCAAATAACACTCATGGTACCAAAAAAGATCATAAATCATCACATGTGCTATGAAAAGCCAGGGAGGTAACCTAACTCCTCCACATAACTGAGACCAAAATTCCTAATATTTAGTCCAGTTATACTTATATTGGGCATAAAAACACACTAAATCTGTTAGCAACGAAAGTTGCTCAAAGAAAACAGAATGAAACAGGAAGCAAAACACGATCAATCACTGAAATGGAAATCGTATTACTGCTGCAATAGAAAGGAGTTACAAAGGAATGAAGAACACTCTTAGCCAACAATTACACCAGGAAGAAAACCTCCCGGCCCAAGCTTCCGTTTGCATGCACAAAACTCTTTAATAAACTCTGGTGTATCTTCTCTCCCACCCTACACTATTTAAAATGTAATGCCTAACCAACTCCCTCATCCTTCACGTGTTCCTCATTCTCTGTCCTTTGATAGATATCGTAGATAAGGGGTCTTTCTCAGCCCAGTGACAGGTTGGCTTGGGTCATACCAACTTTGGTCCATAATAATACCTCCCCCGTTAGAACAGTTTTGTCCTCAAGGCTGAGACTTGAAACTCGGTCATTCCTGAAATCATCATTCATCCACCCAACATCAAACACAACAATCACAAACCCCAGATCAGAGAGTCTATCATGCCAACCGGAAAATGTAGATCAAAATTGTAATAGAAAACGTTTCTACCAATTATTAATCAACTCCAAACCCCTCGAACTCATCTCGACCTCCATATGTTTGTCGTGTTCAATTGTATCCCTTCTCAAAGCCTCCCTATTTCCACCACACATTTTGTTAACTAGAACCACCCCATAAACTCTCGTCATCTTCCAACCAACATCAAAAACAGTTATCTCAAATTCAAGGTAAAAAAATGATTTAACAAAGTATAGACAAACAATAAACTGATCAAGTAGTGTCAAAACACGCAAGGACCGAAGTGCACACATTATTCCCCGAATTACAGTAACAGTAGCAAATACATTCCTCCATGATTTTATTGCATCCTCTGCCTGAAACAACACCACCCTCACATGTCGAAGACCCACCGAGCCCAATCCACACAATTTCACTAGGCCCAATCCATACAATTTCGCCTGACCCAACAGTTTTGTCCTCAAGGCTGAGACTTGAAACTCGGTCATTCCTGAAATCATCATTCATCCACCCAACATCAGACACAACAATCACGAAACCCAGATCAGAGAGTCTATCATGCCAACCGGAAAATGTAGATCAAAATTGTAGTGGAAAACGTTTCTAACAATTATTAATCAACTCCAAACCCCTCGAACTCATCTCGACCTCCATATGTTTGTCGTGTTCAATTGTATCCCTTCTCAAAGCCTCCCTATTTCCACCACACATTTTGTTAACTAGAACCACCCCATAAACTCTCATCATCTTCCAACCAACATCAAAAACAGTTATCTCAAAATCAAGGTAAAAAAAATGCATTAACAAAATATAGACAAACAAGAAATTGATCAAGTAGTGTCAAAACACGCAAGGACCGAAGTGCACCCATTATTCCCCGAATTACAGTAACAGTAGCAAATACATTCCTCCATGATTTTATTGCATCCTCTGCCTGAAACAACACCACCCTCACATGTCGAAGACCCACCGAGCCCAATCCACAATTTCACTAGACCCAATCCATACAATTTCGCCTGACCTAACACATAAAATCCCAATTGACCCAATAATTTCGCCCCCGTCTCACAACATCAATTGATGTCCAAGTGCTCTGTTAACCACCGGCAGCTCGCCAGAGCCGCCGCTGCCTGCAGGCGAAACACCCCCTCCCTCCTGCCTCGGATGCTCGCCCCACACCATCATCCCGTAGTTTGTCCGTCCTCCAAAATTCTGAATCGTAAAGTTACTGCATCACACTGAATTGATATTGATTTAATTCCTTGGGCCCATTTCTGATATTGCAAGGCAGCCCACAAACTTACTTCCCAACTTATCTCTTCAAGTAAAAAGTCCAAACTGAAAGCTTAATAGAATTTATTGATGAAAACCCATTCATATCTCTTCCTCAACTCTAATCTCTGATTTCTTGTTGCCACACCCAACCCACCGCCATTGCAACAACGACGCAGTGCGCTGATCTTCGCTTAACAATGTGACAGCTAGAGCTGTCAAAATGGGTCAGGCCCGCGCGCCTGGCCCAACCCAACCCGCCAAATAGGCGGGTTGGGCCAGTATTTGTAAGGCCCGCCAGTAGGAGGGCCTATATGGGCTGGCCCAAACGGGCCGCGGGTTTTGGCGGGCCAGCCCACGAGTTGGCGGGCTGGCCCGTGGGTTGGCCCTTTTCTTTTTTTAAAATTTTTTTTTTTCCTTTTTTAGGCTCGATTCATAATTAAAAACTCAATATCACATTGAAGAATTCGATCTACTATATATTTTTCACTTGGTATTGCTTGAAAGTTGTAACATGTATTTCATGATTGAGTAAAATATTGATTCCCTAATCAAGTTTTTTTAGTAGTAGTGTTAATATCTACATAAAACCTGAAGTAAGTTTCAGTATTCTTCTAGCATCAGTTCCAGGTTCGGCAAGTTTAGTTGTAAATATTTTTTGAAGCTTTTTTTTTTTTAAAAAAAATAAAAATAAAAATTCGGCGGGCCAGCCCGCCTTGGGTCGTGTTGGGTTGGGGTTTTCCCAACCCGCCTGGAGGCGGGCCCAAACGGGTTGGGCCCGTTTTGGCCGCGGGTTGGGCGGGCCAGCCCGTTTGGGTCGGGCTGTCCCGTTTTGACAGCTCTAGTGACAGCTTCCAATATAGGCTTCGCCTTCTTCTTAATCCGTTGGAATCCATGGGTCGTCAGCTCCTTCTCAACTGTGTATCTGGTGTGTCAATGCAGTGGCGGAGTTGCAATGCTCTCACACTTTGTTTCAGTGAAAAATTCCCATTGTATCAGTTTTATCGCATCTAACTCTCTATATAACGTCTTTCTCTTTTCGCCCCCTCCATAATCTCGATCCTCTGAAATTTATTCTGCTCTACCTAAATTCTCACCACTTTGTCCTCCTTCAGCAATCGATATGAAGCTCTCCAAGCTAGCTGTGATAGGTTCTGCTTCAGCTTTGTCTTCTTCAAAATATATGGTCTCGGTGGCCTTCTCCCCACTTGCTGTCTTCACGAACACTGCTGTGGCGCCTCGTTTCTCCATATCTAGACCCATTTATCTCCATCCCTACGACTGCTCCCAAACCCTCCTTGATATTGTCATCTGCATCGTTGTTCTTTGCATCATTGTCCATCTAAGATTTTGTTTTGGTGGGAATCTCAGCTTCACAGCTAACATCAACGACAGCTCCCCAAAATCGTTTCCTCAGTTCTTGTGTAAATTGATCCCAAGTTATATTGGGAGATATCATTGTCAGTAGATAAAACCATACATCAACCCCATACATTGACATGAATGCGATTTGCATTAGATCATCCCATGGTGTGGAATTCTGCGCAAAAGAACTCTTTGCGGCGATGAGCCAGCCCCCAGGAACGACGCCTTTGAACGCTGGTAGCGCACCGTACCCAAAACACTCGAAAAAAAATTTCTGTCTGTTTTATTCGTCGATCGTGGCCATGATTTTGTATCTCCTCAGTCGCATCGTCGTCGGAAGGTCGAACCAATTGTTAGCAACAAAAGTTATTCAAAGAAAACAGAATGAAACATGGAAGCAAAACACGATCAATCACTGAAAAGGTAATTGTATTGCTGCTGCAATAGAAAGGAATTACAAAGGAATGAAGAACACTCTTAGCTAACTATTACTCCGGGAAGAAAACCCCCCGGCCCAAGCTTCCGCTTGCAAGCACAAAACTCTTAATAAACTCCAGTGTATCTTTTCTCCCACCCTACACTATTTAAAATGTAATGCCTAACCAACTTCCTTATCCTTCACATGTTCCTCATTCTCTCTCCTTTGATAGACATTGTAGATAATGGGCCTTTCTCAACCCAGTGACAAATTAGCTTGGGACATACCAATTTTGGTCCATAACAGAATCAGGTGAAAATTAAAGAATAAGCCTAGAGATTTGCCCAACTACCTAAAAGTTTCTTCATTGGTATCTGTTTTCTCTTACTCTCGAGGATGATATATCAAAAGAAACAATTTTAACTCGTCAAGAAAATTGAAACTATTTCAAGGTGTTGCTCAACAAGCCCATATGGATGGATTGATAGATCAGCACCTTTTGTCAATGTCACTGGATGAAACAATGAACTAAAATCATAAACACTTTCCAGGCATTGTATTAATAGCCAAATTAAAAACTAATATATTTTATAAACAGAAAGAGCAGAGCAGAACCAAGCTCAAATACATAAACTTCATGGTGCATTGCACAAACCCAGTCTTTAAATAGAAACAGTAAACAAACATTTATTAATTCAAATAAAGATGAAGTTAACTTGGACTTATGAAATCAGAAGTTTCATAAAGCCAGTCGCAGTAATTTGCTGAGCCAATGGGTATCTGCACAATGACCGAGTAACACAAAATGGAACTAACTTTAGAAAACAAGTTCCAAAGAACAACTTTAAAAGCAATTGTGAACATATAACGTTAAAATGCGCGGTTGATCCAACTATTAATAAAACATGTGAAGAAAACAATTTTGGAATTATTAATGACAAGAAAAATGAGAATAATAAGCTCGGTATCAATAAACTGATGTTGATTACCTTTTGAATAAATTCGAAAAAAGGATGCTGTGCAGTCACTTTAAAACACTTGGATGGCCGAAACATAGAATTAAAAGATGTGGCTGAACAGATATACATTGCTGACAATTGCAAAAGCAAGAGAGGAAGTAGTTCACTTAGGGATAAAGAGCAGACATTTTGTGAAGATAAGCACTCCAGAAACAGAGAAAAAGCGAAGGGCTTCAAAATGTTCTACACCAAGTTTCCAAGGAACGGACATTGGAGCAAGAATCGGTCAGGGAATTTAACAATAACCGGTGGTTGTTTAAACAAATTCTGGAAAATAAAGATTCTTGATATGTTTTAACTGACAGCTGTTTCACAGCTAACATGTGGTTATTAGAGGATTTTTCTTGCTGCATCACCATTTTATATGCTCTTTGAGATCAGTGGCTAGGATTTATCGAGAGAGATGCATAGCTTGTCAGCAAAATGATGAAATTTACAAACTAACAAGCAGAGAATTATGTTTGGGCTTTTTAAATCAACTTTCAGAAGCCACAAAAACATCATTTACAACCCAATATGCAGCCTAAGCAGTAGCAAAGTTATTCCTAAAAAGCACCACCTCACCCAAATGAAGTTAAGGAAAGAATGGTTTATAAAGCTAACATCATTGTGCCACCAAAAGCACCTAAAAATAGCAATGTTATTTCCCTACATAACCAAAAGCATGATAGGGAAAAGAAAACATGATAAACACTAAAATTTTCTGTTTTTCATAGAAAACTCCCGTCAAATAAAGTTGTTAAATGGTGCAAATGAAAAATGAATCTTGAACACACTCTAAGGTAAGACTTCAGCATCAGGCAAGAGTGCAGGATCGCACACCAAGCATTCAAACTAACCTTCACTTGGTATCTTCCATCCGAGTGGCATATGGCATGCAACACCTTGGGGAGGGGAGTTCAAAGAACAACGCAGAAATAATTGTACTAAAAAAGTTATAGGTTTTTCAAAGCCTGAGGATATTGGGTGGTACTATCATCCACCACCCTACAAACTTACCATCGTCTAGCAAATATCAGTGTTGCAATCCAACAGAAAATTTCATCTGACAAACCGCAACAGTTTTTTTGGGGTGGTTGTTATGACCCCAAATCCATCGGGCCCAATTAACGATAGGAAGGATAAGTCCATGATCAAATATGAGTAGGTTTGTAAAGGGAAGAGAAAGTCACGTGAGTGAGGGAATAAAAATGTGAGTGGGGTTGGTTAGTGAGGTATTATTCAGTTTATTGTGAGAGTTGGTCACTAGCATTTTTCTACGGATTACAGGAGATTTCTCCTGGGTTTTTGTAATCGTTTTCCTTATTCAATCAAATACAAGTCCATAATCGAGTAATTGCTACTTTCAATCTTGTGTTACTCTTCTTGTTCGTGATTGCAATTTCAGTACTTACCCAAGTCATAACAATGGTCCGATCTGCCGGATTATTTCCCAGCAGAGAAGAAACCATGGCCGTGACTCTTGTGGTAGCAAGGGAGGAAGCTCTGGATAAAGCTGTGTCAAAAATGCATGTGATAGTGGATGAAATGCAAGTGAAAATAAATTCATTGAACACGGTTCTGGCTTCAATGTTAGAATCTCAGTTGCGGAAGGAGCGGATGTTGTATGGAAGAATGAGAGTGGCGACAGTGAAGAATGGCAACAACACTGAAGATGAAGCCTAATGAAGAGGAATTGAAGGAGAAAGAAACGAAGAAGATGAAGGCGAAAGTGATCACTAATTCCGGTGGGCCAGAAGTGCTACGCTTACGAGAAGTTGAAGACCCCAAAAGTCAAAGACGATGAAGTTAGGATAAGAATTACCACCACCGCTGTCAACAGAGCTTACACTCGACAGTGGCAGGGAAAGCACCCCCCGCCTAAGAGTGACTAGGAATGGCAACGGGTCGAGTCTGGGACGGGTTTGGCCAATCCCAGGACCCGCCCCGCTACACATAAAACTCGGACCCGCCCCGCCCCGCTTAGACCCGCGAACCACGCGGGTTTACTCGCCCCGCCCCGGTTCCAGTTTTTTCTTATTTTTTTATTTTTTTAAAAATAAAAAATTTAGCTAGAAATCAATTTTGAAACACAAAAGTTGAGTTTTGTGATTAAATATCGTGTGTTCTCTAGTAAATATATATAATAAACATTGTAAAACTATCGTTAAACTACTAAGTATTTATTAATTTGCTCTTATTTCCTTCAAAATGTCTAACTTCTTTAACATGAACACATGAATTTTGATATAAAATTAAATGATGACACTTTATTGTTCAATTAAAGAAGCAAAATGTATAATAAGTATCATATTTGTTTTTAAAAAAATTAAAAATGTATTGCGGGGCGTGTACGGGGCGGGTTCGGCCAATCCCAGGACCCGCCCCGCCCCGCTTCCAAACCCGGTTGAAGCGGGTCCAGACCCGCCCCGGAGGGGCGGGTTCAATGCGGGTCCGGGTTTAGACCCGTCCCATTGCCATCCCTAAGAGTGACAGTCCATACACGGGTCTTGAATGCTCTGGAACCATTGAAGCAGTAAGAAGCAATGTTTGTCGCTGGAGAATTGGGGACCAGGTATGTGCTCTTGTTGGTGGAGGAGGGTACACTGAGAGAGCTGCCATTCCGGCTACAGAAGGGATTAAACTCGGATTGGATGAGGAAAATCATGTTTCAGGAGCGGGAGTCCACTGGTGGTCGATGGGAGAGAGGCGATGGGATGGATGTCGAAGGCTGGGTAAACTCTATGGGAGAAAGGCGATGGGATGGATGTCAAGGGCTGGGTAACATAAATTTCATGCTGTGGGCTTGGTGATTGGGATAGCCAAGGAGTGGTCTAAGAGATATTTGGGCTATGTAATTTATTGGGCCCAAATAAATGATATAGGTGAACCCAATCAGTGCATAACACACTTAGCGTCAAATCCAGAAAGCTGCCTGAGGAAGATCGTGACAGAAGCACGGGAGAGGGGATCGATCAACAAGCGGTGGCGGCTGGCCGTGGTGTTGGAGGCATGGGCGGCGCAACTTCCAAGGCTACCACAAAGGTTGATGGAGCTACCAAATTATTGGGTCTGATTGGTTTTCATGTGTTGGGCTCGTTTACTAAATTTAGGTATGGAATCGGAGAAATATGGGAAACCCATGGGTTGACTGCAGTTGGGAATGTTGAGGAAGTGGGTTGTGGCAACGTGGAGGTAATTAGATGGGAGGAGCTGTACTGTGGCCATGGAAATTCGGGATGGATTCTAAGGGTTTGGAGTGGATGATGCATATGAAGGAGTGCGGGGTAAGGCCAAACGTATTTGTTCAAAAAAAATTCAATGGTGGGCTATGTAAGGCAGAAAGAGTGGACGATGCGAAGAAGTTGTTCGATGAAATGCTCGAGAGGAGTGTAGGTCTACTGTTGTATCTGGCTGAAGCGAAGCACCAAATTTTTGTTGGGATTAAACTTGTAGCCTTGCATGTTGAGGGGATTATGAAGTTATGGGAACTGTATAGCTCTATTTTCTCTCCGCCTGACGCCGCAAGGACCCGCCGGCAGATTGAGAGGGATCCCATGAGGCAATTGAAGATGATTGCGAGACCGACACTATTGGAGATATGGAGTGATTGAGGGATGATAAAATGGTTCACTGGTATGATTAGGCACAGTAATGGAAGCATTTCCAAAGATCAGGAAAACAAGCTTATGAAGTTTCTTAGTTTCATGGGAGTTTCTTGGATATTTGATATTAATAAGATTTTGCATGCTGAAAAATGCATCAACATTAGGAATCGGTGTCGAAAATCAATTTATTCAACCAATGGGCATTGATCTAGGCAAAATGGCTTATTGTGTTGGAAGTTCATATGGTACATTGTCGATGGTCCAACCAGCTGAGGAAGTACAAGAAACATTGGTGGGAGAGTAGCTCACATGTCCACCTCCAATTCTTAGCCTTGAGGACAAGACTAATTTCAAAGGGGGTGGCATTGTTATGACCCCAAATCCATTGGGCCCAATTAATGATAGGAATGAATAAGCCTATGATCAAATATGAGTAGGTTCGTAAAGGGAAGGGGAAGTCACATGGGTTGGTTAGTGAGGTATTATTTAATATATTGTGAGAGTTGGTTACTGGCATTTTGCTAGGGATTACAAGATATTTCTCCTGGGTTTTTGTAATCGTTCTCCTTATTCAATCAAATACAAGTCCACATTCCAATAATTGCTACTTTCAATCTTGTGTTATTCTTCTTGTTCGTGATTGCAGTATCAGTAATTACCTAAGTCATAACAGTAATGAAGCCTTAGGGTCTAATATGATAGCAAGTCACCGTAAAATCCCAGTATTATTCCTTGGATCTTAGAAAATAAATTATGCCATAAAATTACTCCCTGCTTATTCTACATGTCCTTCACATTCCCTACCCCCTAGACTCACACAATTCCTCTTCTAAGTAACCTAATGTTTTTCCAAGAAACGCAGAGTGAACCGTTTCACAATTTAGCTAAAAAGAGAAACTTAAAAGGAAACAAGAAAAAAACCTTAAATATGAACCAATTACCTTTTCACCTCTTATCGCCCCCTGTAAGCCCTTCCTCCACGTTGGGGCCTTCCAGCACCTCCCCTTCCCTTTTGCTTCTTTACATACCCACCTTGACCACTGTTCCCCACAGCTTGATTTCCATATCCACCCTGCATCAGCTGACTCCCAAAGCTCGGCACCACTGTGGGGTTGTTCACCATTCCAGCACCTGGCCCCACAGAACCAAGAGCCCCAAACAGGTTCAATCCTGCCCCCTGTGCGGCAATCAACGTTGTCAATGCCTGTCCCAAAGCAGATGGGTTCAAACTCAAGCCCTGCTGTTGCTGCTGCTGCTGCTGCAATGGAGCCATAAAATTTCCAGGAATAACAGCCGGCACTGCTGCCGAACCAGCAAAACTCGGAGCCAAGTTGTTAGCAAAACTCGGAGCCAAGTTGTTAGCAAATTGTTGTCTCTGAGTATTCTGCGGCTTCTGCATCTGAATCGTTTGCTTCTTGTGTGACTTCGGACCATCAATTGCCTTTTGGCAATGTAATGTAACCCCCTCAAATTGCTTATGAGGTTCTGCCAAGGCCATTTTGGCGCTTTCTACTGTCTTATACACATACAAACAGAACCCTCTCGGTTTCCCAGTTTCTTTATCCAGACCCAACGGTCCTTCCTCAATCTCCCCATATTTTGAAAAGAAGGCAGTCAATCTATTGGGATCCAGCTCCGCCCCCACATTACTCACATAAATCTTCCTCTGGGTACACTCCGACGCATACACCCCGGGCTCCTGTCCACTTACTTTCTGCTGCTGAAAATTCCCAACGGACGCCAGTTGGCAAGATGTCATTCTGCCATCGACCATCTTCTGCGGCTCCTTCAATGCCTGGCGAGCCCCACGGATAGACTTATAAATAACAAAACCATATCCCTTGGATTTTCCCGTGGACTTATCTTGGATAACGCGACAATTTTCTATCTCGCCATACTTCATAAAATCTGCAGACAGAGTTTCGGAAGTGATGTCCCACTTTAGGCCGTGCACAAATATCTTCCGCTGAGATGGGTCAGCCTCCGCCGACTCTCGAATCCTCTCGGCTACGTCTGGGTGATTCTCCGCCGCCTCGAAGAGCAAACTTATCAGCGCCTCCTTGGTAAATGAAGCCAATAGGCTCCGTGATGGCGCATCTTCGAGATCCTCATCTTCTCCATCCTCCTCTTCTTCTTCCTCCTCTTCTTCTTCGTATTCTACTTCTTCGTCGGCTTCCAACTCTTCTTCGTATTCTACTTCTTCGTTTTCAGCTTCTTCTCCCTCGAATTCTTCGGGATCTTCTTCAACTTCTACTGGCTGTGGGGGAGGTTGCGACGGGTGGAAAGATCTGGCGGCAACCTTCCGCTTCATTGTCATTGAGTAGGGTTCACGAAGTGTAGTTCTGAAGTGAGACGATGGTTGACTCTGAGTTCGAGGGCTTTTGCTTAATATATGGTAATCAACTACGTCACAAGGGTAATGAAAATTAAAGCATAGAGTGCTTTTTAAAGGAATATTTCACTATTCAAAGAATTTCGTGTTTCTTTAAATAATAATAAAATATTATAATGCCAACTAAATCACCCACTTAAAATCCTTCTACCCAAACATAATTTTAACATTCCTCCATATACCAAATATTCTTATTTAAACTATCTTCTATACTTCTTTTCTTTATTCCAACTTCATACCAACCTCAAAAGACATAAAAACACTTACTTTAATTGCATAAAACTCTCTAATGCATTTATGATTATGACAAAAACACCCAAAATTTCATTTTTGCTAATAAACAACTCCTAATAAAGGGATACGTAAATGCAGGGGCCTATATGAACATGAAATCCTTCAGTTTCTGTCATCTTAAGAAACCCAAGAGCATACGTTTGCAAGTGACTCCCTCATGATAAATTTGTAGCCATGAAATTCCCTTATTCAAAGAACATGAGAAAATAAATAACAGGTTTATCATGCTTTCGTATTATAATAAATTTTTAGCAAACTGAAATATATCATTTTGATCGCACTACTACCGGGTACTCAATCAGGTTTTACGATGGCTCCTCACCACCAACCACACGATCGCAACTGATGGTTCTGTTAGAGAGCCCTTCACCAATAGCCAACACAGCCATGTTTAATTTACTACGTATGGTGTAAGGTATAACCATGATATAAGAAAGATTTAAAGAAATCTAGGAGATAGATGGGCAACAGCCTTTATTTATTCTAGAAATACTTATAATATCTATTACATTAAACCATCTCTTTTTGGGAGGAGACGAACTTGTTTAGCCTCTCATATAGATAAGGCTTGACTCAAGAACACATAAACTGAAAACAGAACAGTATTACAAACGATTACAAAAGAAAGAAAGAGAAATTATTATCAAGCTAAGAAAGTTAAAAGATTACAAAGTTTGGAGACTATAATTTTATTTTCAGAAAACTATGGAGAATTTCGATGTCCTTAGCTTCCTGAATGAGTGCCCTTACATAGACATAAATCTTGAATTCAACTTCGGATTCCAAATATTGATATTTGTTGAGTCCGCCCGTGAGTGCGCCTTAACTTTCACATGGCCTGGCATATTTGTCTGTGTGTGCCAACTTTTCTCATGAGTGGTCCATTATTTTTGTCTGAGTACGTTGAACGGTTACCGCACTATCTTTTAATCGTCCACGCCTTTTCCTTTGTCAATGAATCTTTACATTATTGGTTTTTGTGGTCCCCGGGCTTTAGGAAAACGGACTCTCTTGTCAGCAGGTCTTTTGTCTTTTCCTGCCTCTGATCTGACTAATTTGGATCAGAATCCTTTCTCGAACTCTGATTCTTTCTGCTCCAGGCATGCTTGGCAAATTCGATCTATCTATCGGTCAATGTGTGCCATGTTACAAATTTTTGGTAAGTTTCTTTTCCTGCCGGAATCTTTTTTTCCCAAAGAATTCTCCTCTTTGTTTCAAGAGTTCTTCAACAAATCTCGTTGATGTTCATGTCATGAAATTCAGCATGAAAGTACTGTTGGCTGAATTATGAAAGAACTTAAATTTGACTTTGTTCATTTCCGTTAGACAAACCCAAAGATCCATGCACGTCTGGTTGAAACTTCATCTTCAATGATAGTTCCAACCAAGATTGGTACGTCCTCTGGTAGCGCTATTTTTATATTTTTAAGGTTTCTCGTCTGGTCATCTTAGCTTGATAAAATGAAAAGCCTCAATGAAGCATTTCTTTGCTGGTTCTGGAGCAGCACTGAAAAAATACAACTCCAAAATGTCTCCTCTGGCCAAATGTAGATTTTTGGTCCATGTCTCGTGAACAGCTTCTCTGGTCCACTTTGATAATTTTGAGATTTCAGATAATGCTGGTGCAACAGTATAAACCGAAGCAAGAGCTCTGAAATTATACCATTCATGAACTTCGTTTGGATGGCTACATGGCTTCACCAAACCCTCGGATATTTTTGAAAGATATCAACAATAGTTTTGTCTGGGTTGATACCCCGTCTGGTTATTAGTTTCTCCCAAGTGCGTTGGTAATCCTGCATAGGCGAAGAAACTAAATCATCATTAATTTGGACCCTAGAATTGACAGTCATTTGGCCTAAGGTTCAAATCTCCATCTTCTACCACAGAGGTGCAGGTTTGATTTGAAGGTTCAGATTGTGATAGCATCTGACCCTCAACATTCGCTACAACTTGCATATCCTCAAGGAATGCATCATCTGCAGCATTCGTGATAGGGGTACTTGAATCCCTTGCCTCCGGGTTAGATGAGCCTCGTTCTCTAAAAACTTCTTGAAGATGCGGCCAGTAGGATGGCCCCTTCAAGACTTCAAACAAACGTTCTTAGTCCCGAAAGCATGCCCGTATGTAATCAGTAACAAATTCATGATCTGCTCGTTGAAGTAGTCATGCGACCTCTGCATTGAGACAAAGAGTCCCAAAATCTCGATCAAGGATCTCCAGGTTTTCCCTGAGATGCCTCAGCCTCTTGAGGGTATCATTAGCAATGTGTCCCTCTATCTCGTGTTAAGAAATCTGCAAGAACGTTTTTATCAGATTTCACAATGACAATATCATAATCATAATATTGACATTCGGCTTGCCATCTTAAAAGTCTAGCCTTTTCTGGTTTCGACTAAATTTTATTTTTAGAAAAGACTTAATACTTCTATTATCTATTTTTAAGATAAATTTTTTTGCAAGTAAAAATAATGGCCATTTTTAAAAAGCCTTTCGGACTACAAAGAATTCTTTCTCGTTGATATGCCATCGGATAGCTTAACTGTCTGTGAAGAGATTGCTACAGTATCTGCATGACATTTCTGCATCTGGCGTAGTGTAAGGCCCCAACCCCTTAACTCGTCATTAGTGCATTTATGACGTCGTATAAGTATAAAAAAAATTCATTCTTTAAAAGAATCATTACATGCTTCACATATTCTCCATGACATAAATATTACTCAGCATGGAATGATCACTTCTACCAGCAGTAAGACTCAAGGTTCACCCATTATCAACACCATTGCACCACTTTTTCATTGTGGGTTTTATAAAAAAATTGGGCAGAGTCTCCCCATAAATTGAGCTATCCGAAAATGAAACACATCACAAAATAACTCTCAGCCAGGGAAAAACACAATACTTAAAAGAAACCAAAACCCTAAGTAAGTTCCCAGCCAGGGAAAACACCATACTAAGAAGGCATCAAAAGTAGGCTTCAACACCCTTATACAGTCCATATACATGCATCCAGATGCTCACATACGAGCAATAAATAAATGAATACCAATTAAATGCATAAATAATGTATGCATTCAAGTCATACTCAAACTACACTCTGGGAAGCAGCATCGTTCAACGAGTTCAAGCTTACCATCCCAAAACCCGTAGTACATGTCGTACCTGTTCTACTTGTTTTAATAGAAACAGCCCCACACAGGGTGAGCATACCAACATGACACTACCCATATCATAACAATGCATAAGGTCAAGATATCACAATTTAATATTATCGAAAATCTATAAGATGTACTCCTTGTGAAGTTCTGAATCTGTACAGCTTCCACGCAATGTTCATGTTTCAAGCTTACACGCTTTCATAATATCAAGTTTAGTATCGTCACTAAGAATATGATACTCAACCACACGATGAGTTCAATACAACAAGAATCTATTATTTATGCTCAATCATAAATAATTTCATATCAATGCAGTTCTGTCTATCAGTCTATCACTCAACACTTTCTCATACTGGTCATGCCAAAGGCATCCATACCCAACTCCATGTCCGGACCACGTACATTTACGTGTCCACCATACCACATATAACAAACTCAATTCACATATTCGTTCCCTTATATACAGTCATCACAATTATTCACATATTCGTTCCCTAATATTCAGTCATCACAATTATTCACATATTCGTTCCCTTATATCCAGTCATCACAATTCAACAATTTATGAATACTGGAATATGAAATAATTCATATTATACATTCTCGTAAGTCACCACATACCTTATAGTCGACAACATGAACAAGCTACCCTCGACTTCAGAAGTTCATGGAGTATCTACATCAAATATCAATTCAATATTAGCACATTAATACTACAATTGTTATCAATAGGTATTTCCAACTCCCAATCTAATACCGTGAATCGATAACTCAACAAAATGGACATTGTCACATAATCAAGACAATCTATATTACTCAAATCAACTACACAGTTAGTTCACACATTTGTCATTCAAATACTCAATAAAGTCTCCAATTCATGCTATTGCACACATGTAATTATATTGATTAATAAACACTTTAATACATGTTTATAACACACGTTAACATGTATCTATCTAGTCCATTCACCCACTACACATGCTCAATGGTATAAGTATCTCATGTCATTGCCCAACATCCACCAAGATACTACAATGCTTTTAAATTGGAAAGAATAGGTTTCCACTACAATCCACTTACTAACATCATTGAAGCTTAAAATCAAACACCTTATAAACATGATTTTTAACATGGTAGAAGCGATTCAAACCTCACCAAGGATTTCCCTGGGGCACCCAAAATACGCATCATTGGCACAAGGTGTGCACACACACATGCCCATGAATAAGGGTCCAAATCCAATTATTACTCAATCCATAAGGTAAAAGTTGATAGATCAACACTAACTTCTCATCCCAAGCAAAACCCACCTCCCAAATGCAAGAAAGCTCCAACCATACCCAAGATTTGAACAATGAAAGAGCAATACATAATCGATGATAGAAGCAACCATAACCCAATGCCCACCAAAATGTTACGATGCTAAAAGTCATAAAAGTAGATTTTCACCACACAAGTAGCAATATTTTTGACCAACCATTGAACTACATTTAAGCATATTATCAAACACCTTAAAAGCATGATTCTCAAGCCCCAAAACAGCCCATAATTTCGAACACAATCAGCCCCAAAGCAAGCAATAATTCGAACACAAGCAGCCCCAAAACAAGCAAGGATTCGACCCCAACACAACCACAAATTTCAAACATTTACAACTCAATTTTCGAACACAAAAACCCACAAAAACTCAACCAAAATTCGAATATAAGAGAGGTAAAAGTTGTAGGATGTTAAGAAACTTCATGCCCAACAATTTCTTGGCAATAAAATCGAAATACAATGGCAAAATCCAAACCTTAGTTGCAAGGGTGAAGGGGCGACGGGTTTGGGGTTTGGGGGAGGAGAGAACAACTGATTTGAGTGTGTGTAGAGGGTGTAGTGTGTGTAGGATTTAGTCTTCCCTTTTAAAAATTAAACCCAACACTCTAACTTTTATTCCTCCTCTTTTTTTTCCCTTTCTTTATTAAAATAATAGACAACTTATTCCTCAAATTAAATCATGCATTTTTTTTCTTGTACCACAAAATTACCCCGGAATTATTATTCCAACTATGGACCAAATACGATTTCCAAGGATTTAATAACTCCTTGAATTTAATTAACATTGTAAATTCAATCCCGGAATCATTTATCCAACTCGGCTCCAATACCCGATACCCAATAATTAAATCCTGACATAACATATAAACACCTTAATTAAATCCAAATAAATGATTATTAACTATTCCGGACATTACACCTAGCTTTCATGGGAATTGCTGCCCATCGATGATCACTGGCATCCATGTATAACACCAGTTCATCCTCGTCGTTTGGGATTGCAAGCTTTGGTAGTTGCCTGCAAACTTCTTCCAGATGTTTGACAACTTGTCGATGGTCTTCATTCCACTCAAATTTAACGTCTTTTTTGAGTAACGGGCTGAACATTGCCAAATTATTAATGAACATTCTAGCAAAATTAACAACTCCCAGAAAGCTCTGAAGTTGCTTTAAATTCTTGAGATCATATGGATAACCTTGCATCTTCTCAACAATGTGGTTTTGAAGGATGATTCCGGATTCATCAATCTCGATCCCAAGAAACTCAATTTGTCTCGTAGCAATCACTGTCTTCCTTTCAGACAGCACTAATCATTCCTTGTAGCAAACATCTGAAAAGATTTCCAAATGTGTAAGATGTTCTTTCATGTTTCTTGATGCAATGAGGATGTCGTCAATATACACTGATAGGTGTGAATTTTACACTATTTTGCTATGTTTTTTTGTATTAATTTTCGAATTGATTCCTGGATGATTTTACGCTTTTTGGTATATTTTTGTGTATTTCAGGAATCTAGGTCTAAGGGGATAAAAGTGGAGGAAATAAGCTAATAATGTTGAAAAAGGACCAAACCGAGTGAAGACGTGAGAAAATGGACTGAATTCTCGAAGTTATAAATTCTATACAGCTCGCGATCGATCGGCAACAACATCGCGATCGATCGCCGAGCTATAAAATGGATGCTGAACAGAATACATTGGTGATCGATCGGCAAGAACTCGAGATCGATCGCCAATATACAGTGAAGACTCGCGATCAATCGGCCGGGAACGAAGATCGATCGCGAAATGTTAAATTTGGCTATCACGTCCAGTAGAGATTGAAGATCAATCGCCGCGAAGAGTTTTTGGAAAATAAAGACTTTCCATGTTTGGTTCAAGGTGGACTCCTTCCTACTTGTTGTTACCCTATTTATCAGACCTAGGGACGAATTTTCAAGAACTTTGGCACACTTTCTTGAAACCTAGCAGCCATTCCTCCATCCAAAGAAATACCACAAATCATTGAAGAGCAAGAGCAACGCAACGAACGAAAGAACGGAGCGACGCACGGAGCGACATCCTCGTTATCTTAGTATTTCTGAACTTGATTAATTTTTATATCAAATTTTGATGTTAAATTTATTTAAAGACATGTTTTTGCATTATAATTTGATTATGGTTGTTGGCTAAAATATTTGTCAAGACATAGGGGATCCCATGTTTGAACCATTGAGTTAATTAATGGTTTTGATTTGATTTCTATGATCTTTGCGCATAATTTATGTTTTTAATGCTTGTAAAGATTAGCTACCTTTTGCATGATATTGGTAATCGTAATTGAATTGACCATAGGAGATTACGATACGACATAGTAAATTAGGCCGTGGGTTTTAGGTTGAGACGGACCAAGTAAAATCTAGCACACGTGTGATAGCAATAGATTTACCAAAATCGAAGGCTAGTTGTTTTCACAAAGCATTTTTAAGTATTAATCATTCAATAAAGACACGGGAGTGGTTTATTGTAGATTAATGCTAGACTTGTTATAACCGGACCAAGGTGTAACGAATGAAATAGGAAAATTCGTCACCGTAGAACATAGAATTAATTAATAGACAACTTTTGAGGGATTACATGGGTGAACCGACGTCTTGATAATTCGTTTATAATTTCTCTTCAATTATCCATCACTGCTGTTTAGGTTAATTTTGTGCTTAAGTCAATTTAGTTTGATAATCATTCCATAATCGTAGGTTAAATATAGTAATTCTAAGCGAGCGTGGTAATTACTACTAGTCCATGTGGGTACGACACTCCTTACTTTTAAACCATTACACTAAAACTTGACACCGTGCACTTGCGGTAAAGAATCGCTACATTGAGAAATAATTGTTTAAAATAAAACCGATCAAGTTTTTGGCGCCGTTGCTGGGGACTAGTTTAAGTAATATCATAGGAGATTAGTTGACTATAATTTAGCCATATTTTTTTATTTTTACTTTTATTACGATTTATACGATTTCAATACTGTTGTTCCTTCGTTGTGTTGAATTTTGAAGGGAGTTGTCTTTATAGTGCATGCTACGAAGTGACAGACCTATACTAGAGCCACTTGACTTAGAGATTGAACAAACTTGCAGAAGACTTCGGAAAGAAACTAGGAGATGGCCGAGAATAATCGAGGGAATGGTAGTGGAAACAACGAAGAAGTGCCAATTACAAGAACCATGATGGACTATGCACAACCATCTTTTCAAGGCACCATGTCTAGCATCACTAGACCAAGGATTCAGGCTAATAACTTCGAGATCAAGCCTGCCATAATTCAGATGATTCAACATTCTGTGCAATTCGGAGGATTGCCTACTGATGATCCTAATGCTCATATCTCCAACTTTTTGGAGATATGCGACACATTCAAGCACAATGGCGTCACCGACGACGCCATCAGGTTACGACTTTTTCCCTTTTCTTTAAACGATAAAGCTAAGAGCTGGTTGAATTCATTGCCTGCAGGGTCGATCACTACTTGGGAGGGGATGGCTCAAGCCTTCCTATCAAAATACTTTCCCCCTTTCAAGACAGCTAAGATGCGCAATGATATCACCACATTCGTGCAACATGATTCGGAGACTCTGTATGAAGCTTGGGAGCGCTTCAAGGATCTACTTCGAAGATGCCCACATCATGGCCTTCCGATTTGGCTTCAGGTACAAACATTTTACAATGGTTTATATTCTGCTAATAGATCCATGATTGATGCAGCAGCAGGAGGTACCATTATGAGAAAGTTACCTGAGGAAGCTTTCACACTCTTGGAAGAGATGTCATCCAACAGTTATCAGTGGCAGTCCGAAAGGAATGTGCCCAAAAAACCGATTGGGGTGCACCAAGTTGATGAGGTAACATCAATAAAAGCTCAATTGGAGGCGTTGAATAAGAAAATGGATGGCTTGAGCATGACAGCGATGCAAGCTCAAGTGGTCATATGTGATTTGTGTGGAGGCAATCATCAGAGCACGGAATGCCAGGCATGTAATCCTTTTGTGCAATCTACTGAAAATGCTAACTTTGTAGGAAACATGCCACAACAGGGTAATTCTTACTCCAACAATTATAACCAACCGTGGAGGAATCATCCAAACTTCTCTTGGTCCGACCAAAAGAATGTTTTGAACCCCCAACCACAACCGGTTTACCAACCAAAGCCGAGCATTGAGGAATTACTTGTCAAGTTTATATCATCTACTGAGACAAGGATGAGTAACCAAGATGCATCTATCAAGAATTTGGAAACTCAAGTCGGACAATTGGCAACCATCTTGGCCGGAAGAGCACAAGGAACTCTGCCGAGTGACACCGAGAAGAATCCAAGGGAGCAAGCCAATGACGTGACCTTGAGGAGTGGAAAGGAACTTGGTGCCGAGAAGGAAACGGAAAAGATTTCAATGAAGCAAGAGGAGAAGGAGCAACCGTGCAACAAGGGTAAGTCCTTTGGAGCCACTATACCGATCTCACCACAAGAAAAGGTACACATTTCTCTTCCATTCCCTGCAAGCAATTAATAGGGCGAAGGTTTGATTCAAACTTTGCCAAATTTTTAGACATGCTTAAGAATTTGCATATCGATATACCTTTTATTGATGCTTTACGAGAAATGCCTAATTATGCCAAATTTTTAAAGAAAATGTTTTCTAAGAAGCAGAAATTGGGAGAGCACGAGACTGTCTTTTTGACTGAGGAATGTAGTGCTATGGTGCAAAAGAAATCGGCCACGAAGTTAAAAGATCCAGGGAGTTTCTTTATTCCTTGCACTGTTGGGCCTATTTCTTATATTAAATCATTATGTGATTTGGGTGCTAGTGTGAACTTGATGCCTTTGTCTATTTTTCAGAGACTTGGATTACGAGAGCCGAAGCCCACGAGGGTAGTGTTGCAAATGGCAGACAAGTCTATCACCTACCCACTAGGAATCATTGAAGATATACCAGTAAAGATAGATCAATTCACCTTCCCGGTGGATTTCCTAGTGCTGGATATGGAGGAGGATGTGAGAATGCCATTGATCCTGGGACGCCCATTCTTGGCTACTGGAAGAGCCATCATTGATGTTGAAGAAGGGAAGTTGATCCTCCGTGTAGGAGAGGATTGGGTTACATTCAATATGTTCAAATCTTCAACACATGCACACAACGAGCATGATTATCTAACAGTTAACATGATTGACACTTTGCTTGTTGATGTGATGCAATGTACTAATGAGGTAGAAGTGGAGTCCGAGCTAGAGCCTAAGGAAGGCAAGAACCATGACATGGTCAAGTCAAAAAAGGCTTAGAAGCTCAAGGAGAAAAGGACATTCATGAAGGGA
Source organism: Haberlea rhodopensis (assembly GCA_907163345.1). Taxonomy (NCBI): domain Eukaryota; kingdom Viridiplantae; phylum Streptophyta; class Magnoliopsida; order Lamiales; family Gesneriaceae; genus Haberlea; species Haberlea rhodopensis. The sequence continues at coordinate 6,968,911 of CAJQUN010000017.1, forward strand.
GAGACAGTGCAATTGCATAAAGCGCCGCCACCTCACATTTTCCAAAGCAAGCGAAAGCGTCATGTATTGGACCATTCATGGTAACTACTGTAATACCCATGTCCCACATTGGTTGTGGATGAAAATTTAATGTGGTTTATAAATGCTTACAATGGATTATTATAGCAACTTGGGTTAACCATTTTCGTAAAGCAATGACGGATACGAAGTAGTTGCTATAAGAGTCCATTGTGCAGTCGCGTTTGCGCGGGCCTGGGCCCGGGGCGTGACAGAATGGTATCAGAGCCGGTCACCGGCAGGAAACACCGGGGGATAAGTGCTATGCGGGGCAAAGTGCTACGTGCGTGGGAGCCACCTCTTGAACCTAAAAGGGCAAAGTGCTACACGACAGGGGCCACCTCTTGAACCTGCGGAACAAAGTGACACGTGAATGGGAGCCACCTCTTGAACCTGCGGGGCAAAGTGCTACATGACGGGAGCTACCCTTGAACCTGTAGGAGCCACCTCTAGATTCCCGGTGCCGGTGGATCGATGAGTTAGGTCGCGACGAGGACGTCGCGTTCTGAAGGAGGGGTGATTGTAATACCCATGTCCCACATTGGTTGTGGATGAAAATTTAATGTGGTTTATAAATGCTTACAATGGACTTATAGCAACTTGGGTTAACCATTTTCGTAAAGCGATGACGGATACGAAGTAGTTGCTATAAGAGCCCATTGTGCAGTCGCGTTTGCGCGGGCCTGGGCCCGGGGCGTGACAACTACCGTCTATGCTCATGGAGCAATTAAAGTAAGTGATCCTATTCTAGGAACTTACGTGTTAAATGATCAGCGGTTAAGGCACTGCAATGTGGATGACACTAATCCACATACTCCGAACCGTTAAAGCGATGTTGGTAATAAGTCCAGCTTGGGACTATAAATTAAGAACACCATTTTTCTCCATTTTCTCCGTTTTAATTTTTTAGTTAGAATTTGTTTTGTTTGAAATTTTGTTTCAAGGATTGACTCCGTGTGTCAATTTTGCAGAGTGGGTGGAGAAGAGCGAATCCCGAGAGAAAAAGTAGATCTAAAAAAATAATAATTCGGGCAGTGTGTTTTGGCGATCGATCGCCATACCATCGCGATCGATCGCCAAGTCCCGAGAAGAAAAACAAAAAAAAATTTACATTGGCGATTGATCGGCAAGAACTCGCAATCGATCGCCCAATTCCAGAAAACTCTCGCGATCGATCGGCACACATCCGCGATCGATCGCGAGGTCATAAATTTTGTTTTTTTAATATCAGATTCAACATTTTTCACACATTACACACTAAAAAAATGAACCCTCCCCCAAATTCCCCAATTTTCCTCAACTCTTTCCCAATCCATCTTCAATCCTTCATTTTCTTCAAAATTTTCGAAAGATATCTTCAATTCTAACATCAAGCCTCAATCTTTCACAGGAATCAGCAAGGGAAAAGGAGTTTTGAGCACCCTCCACTCCAAATTGAAGCTATGGAAAGCTAAGGACTATCAAGTAACAAATTTTCAAAATTTGTTGAGGTATTTTAGCTTTGCTATACATGGCTCATTAATTGATTGTCAATTAAGTGTTGGGGTGTGAAAAAAAAATTAAGTTTTTGAATTGTGAATCGGTGAAGTTGGAGTTGTTTGGTCTTGGTAAGTTTGGGGGAGAATTGAAGAGCTTCCTAGTGATTATTGTGTGGTTGGGTTAGTAGCTTAACTTGGATTGTTGGTTGGTAGTGGTGTTGGTAACTTTGATTCTAGGGATGGCACCGAAGCGCAAGCAAAAGCAAGCAGTTCCCGCTCCTGAGGAGTTTGACTCCTACAAGTTCATAAATAATGAAGCTGCAAAGTTTTATGCGGTATACCGGAAGAAGAATATGATACGGGAACGGGGAATGGACACGAGCAAGCTCGGCTGCGCTGTGATCCAAGAGGCACTCCGGCGAGAGTGGTATACTTTTTTCGCCAACCACGAGATGCGGTGGTTTCTTTAGTCAGGGAGTTTTACTCCAACCTCCGGGCACAGAACCATATTGAAGTCAACGTTGTCTCTGTACGGCAACAACCAATTCTTTTTGATTCACAGGCTATCAATGCGCTATATAACATGACAAACATTCCGGAGGATGACTATTCCATATATTGCGGGAATCACATTGACTTGGATGCTATTTTGTCCACGATATGTGTAGAGGGAACTCAGTGGCGACTGAACGCCGACGGAAAGCCACAGCTGGTACTGATTCGGATCTGAAGGAGTAGCCCAAGGCTTGGTTTTTATTTATAGTAGCTCGGGTCATGCCATTGACTCACACATCGGAAGTCACAAAGGATCGAGCTATACTTGTATATGCCATAGTTACCGGACTCACGATAGATCTCAGACGTCTTGTCGAGGCAGCCATCCGGAACTACACTGGCGGTCCTCCCACTTCTGGTATGCCATGCCCCTCCACTATCACCTCTTTGTGCAAGCATGCGGAAGTTGTCTGGGACTCCGCAGAAGAGGCAATTCCACCGAAGGCATCATTCGTGGTCGATCATCCTGCACCAGCCACAGTCAAACAGATGGCACAACCACGACCTAGCAGCAGCCACCTTCCTGGACCATCATCATCTGCTGCTACAGTGCCTACTTCAGTTACGATGGAATCCCTCCATCATGAGTTGCAGGAGATACGACATGAACAAAGGGAACTTCGATGGGGCCACCAACAATTATATCAGCAAAACATGGAGTTCTTGCAGTATCAAGCTGCATGGAACTCTGCTTTGGCACAGGGTTTCCCTAACATTCCATTCCCACCACAGCCTACAGTACAACCATACCAGCCAGACCAGCCATAGGAACCATACTACCCAGACCCACCACCGGAGCGGGACGACGAGGACGACGATCACTGACGATCGTCGCCGAGGTATGTGTTTTGCTACTGCACTTATTGTTTTCTGTACATTGAGGGTAATGCACATACTAAGTTTGGGGGTCTTTACTGAGTACTGCTGTTCTCTTGCTACTACTTTTATTGTATGATATTTTAGCGAGTGGTACGAAGTCGTTCTTGAGCATATTACCCAAAATTGTTTGTGAAAATTGAGTAATTCATTAAGAAATACATGAATGAAACTTGCAACTGTAATACATGATGAAAATAATCTCCTTCTCAATTAGAGTTTTGAAAATTTTGACTTGTTGGTGAATATCTTGGGTTGAGTTAATATGTCAAAAAATTGAGGAACATTTTGATGCACGTCTGAGTCATGATTGAGTGGAATTTATATAGGAAAGTGAAAAATTATGTTAACTATGATTTGTCTTGAGCATCTTAGAGCACTCTAAAATCTATTTGAGGGCATTTTGAGGTGAAATTTTATAATTATGAACTTGACTTGGATATGATTTAGGAGATCCTTGGAACGTTTGAGCCTTTCGACCATACATTGTCTATATATACCACTAGTTTCCCTCTTTGAGCTTAAATGAATAAGAATGGAAATTAGCCCACATTCAACATATTTTTTTGGCAAACTCATTATACCCACCTTTATGAGCCTAAATGGAAAAATGATTCTCATTAGATGCACTTTAATTGCTACATTTAGATGAGCTTATTATTGAAAAAATGATGAATGAGAAAAGAAAAAGATAGATAAAAAGCCTTGAGAAAAAGTAACTAAATAAGACCCAAAGTGGCCAAGGCTAAAAAGAAAAAGAAGAGAAGCTCAATTTTGTGCTACAAATGTGAACTGTAAATGCTTATATTCTCTTCTTTGCGCTATCCTATCTTTTCTTTGAAGCCAAACACCAAAGGCCTGAGATTATAAGCTTAAGAAGACCTTTTGATCCAAGTCTAGGGAATAATTACATTAGTGGAGAAGTGCTTGAAAAGTAGACTTATGGAGTGCTTGATAGTAATCTTGACTTTGAGTTTACTAGCAGAATTTGATCTTAAAAATATATATGAAACTCAAGATTGACAATAGCACACACACACGTTCCAATTTTGCGAGATATTGCTTGGTATAGGAGAAAACACTTCTTGTTGATTTTTGGATTGACTCTTGTTGAAGTGTTAGTGAGATTTTTGAGCTGTTACATTGAGTTGTTAAGTTAATTCTGTTAAAGTATTGATGATAAACTCTACATTTTGATTTCATTGCTTGCTCGAGAACGATCAAGTCTAAGTTTGTGGGAGTTTGTTAGGATCGGTCCAGAGTGTTTAGAGGGGGGTGAATGAACACTCCTATTAAAAATTAATCCCTTGTGATTTCTTTCGGATTAGTGAAAGAAATCTGTTTCTTAATCAACTCTTCTGCAGAACAACCACTGAATATTTTAGCGCGGAACGGTCTGTTCTTATATTAGTAAGAACGGCTCGATGGCTTGAATAGTATAACGAGTGCAGAATGATAAAACACGGAATATGTTTCTGGAAGTTCGAAGGTGGTGTAATCCTTTTACGTCTCCCCTTCTTCCAATTAAGGAATGATTCCACTAGAAGACTTTGATTTATACAATCCTGTTGTACAAACCCGATTCAGCTGGATTTACCTCACTACCAGACTGAAACTCCTAGTCTCTTGATCTGTTCAGACACACTCTGTCTGACAGTTACAATTGATTCTCACTTCTCTATCTTAGTACAGAATACAAAAGATAGACTTTAGTCTATGCACACAATGATCCTAATATGATCAAATATTACAATATGCTTGTGCTTATGAAGATTTTCAGCTCGAGAATGTCTGAGCTTGTAAGCTTGTGATGTTTTGCTTTCTTTTTGCGTTTTTTCGATTGATCAGACTTCTTTTGTGAGCTCTTCTGTTGTATCCTTATATAGTTGTATGTACCAACGACATTATTTCCCTTAATGTGCAACTCTTGACTCTGCTTAAACTCTGAGTAAGCTACAGTCTTCTTCTTTAGGGTACTTGCCATTCTGGTTCATGCTTTCGGCGACTGTCAGGTAAGCTCTTCTTTGTCTTCTTACCTTTTATGGTAATCTTCAGTCTTTGGCCTTTTTCACCATTAATTGCAACATTAAATGCTTCAATAAATAGCCGTTAATGATTCGGACTAAAGAATCAATCTTATTCAGCCTTGACTGCTCTGATCTGATAATAGTTGAGATCGATCTGAAGCTTCGATCTGGTCAGGCTGATATCCATCGATCCGATCTGATTTGCGATATACCATATCAGCTTGATATGTTTTAAACGATCGATCTGGTCAGTCTGATTTCCCTCGATCCGGTCTGATTTGTTTTGTCATCTTTAAAATCCGGAACTAACAAATTCCCCCTTTTTGATGATGACAAAACCTAGCTTCTAAATCTTTTTGTTCAGTCTTTTAAGAACTCTGAAGCGAATACTTGCGGATCAATTACTTCTTCTTGTTCAAACTAAATGAACATAGTTAAGTTGAAGTTCGGATTGATTAAGCCATTTAGTTCAAAATAAATGAACAAGGACTTAACTGAGAACTTAGATTTTTATTGAGCAAAGAATCTTATTACAATTACAGACAAGTCTGTCTTAATAAGACTGCTACTTTCTTGCTGAAGACTGATGTGGCTTGAAGTCTTTACTCTTTTCCCCCTTTTTGTCAGCAGCAATGGCTTGAAGAAAATCGACAATCTGGGCGAGCTGAGCGCTGATAGCATCAAGACGAACGTCTTGAGCAAGGAGGGACTTGGCGACGGAGGCTCTGACTTCAGTGGCCAGCTCGATCTGTTCTTTTCTCAGACTGTTTTTATAATTAGCTTGCTGAGAGCACAGATCATTCAGTCCGCGCTGAATGCTGCTAACACTTGTTGTTATCTTCTCTTTGAAAGAGTCAAAATCCAAGACTGTAGTCCTCTGACTTTGATGAACTTCTATGACTCGTTGAGAGAGAGATAGACAGTTATCCGAAAGATGTTGAAGGGACTTGGCCAGGGATGGAGCGTCGATAGATAAGTGGTCTGAAGATCAATCAGAAGATGACTCAGATGGATCAACTGCTGCTTCAACTGGTACGATTGTGGAAATGGCGGATTGGCGGATTTCGGATCGGATCAAGGTAACCAAGTCCGAAGAGAATTCTTCTAAAAAAGCCATATCTTCAGCAGACTGATCCGGAGGAGTGATAGGCCTGGTAGGCTCCTCAACCTGTAATGCAGCAACAACAGTGGACACCACCAGATCTGGATCGACGAAATCAGATGAGATGACTGTTGTATGTGCTGCGGTTGGACTGTGCTGAATTTGGGAGACTGATGGTGCAATGGGGATGGAAGTTGTTGGAGTGTCCAACAATACATCCATTGCTTCAGTTTCAGCGTCAGATGGAGCATTAATCAGTGGCTGCTCCTCTGTCTGTTTCACTGACTCAGAATGAATTGGCTCAATGAATGGTTCAGCCAAAGTCTTGCTTGCAGACGGGTGATCCAGGCTGGGAACTGGAGTCGATATGTTAAGCTTCTGTCGTTGAAAACGAACAGCCAAATTAAGAGCATGAACATCCATTTCCAGCTGAGCAATGACGGCACCATCATCTTTGGCAGTCGGATTGCTCGGGTCAAAGTTCGCCTTCTTAGCTGCAATCAGCAGATTTGCCAGTCTGAATCTGTGGTTGGCCTGGAACAGATCTTTGTGAAGCACGGCAACTCTTACATCGTCAGTCTCGGTCCCCTTAAGGACTTTTTGTTCCATTTTTTGTAGGCGTCTCAGCTTTCCAAAGAACATATCAATGTGGTTGATCGTTCTGTATTCGACATACTCATCAAACACCACAGTGAGCTCCTTCACTTTCTCTTCAACATCTTCCATTGCGATGTCGATGGCTGTTTGAGCGGCAGATTTGGGTTTTGAGGAGATGGGTTCAGTGAGGATTTCCTTGCCTATTCGGTGGGAGATGAGGTCTTGATCCCCGGTTGGGTGTAGTCTCCCAATTCAGTGATAACAATCTCTTTAACCACGGGAATGGCAGAGGGGACTCTGATGGTTACTTTGGGTACAGTGGTTGGAGCTTTTGAAGGTTGGATTGTAGTTTGGGGTGCAGGGGTGGCTTTTGTAGGAGGCAATATGGGTAAGGTTTTAATGGGTAGGGTTTGGATTGACTTGGTGATCTGGGTTCTTGGCTTTGTAGGGGGCTTGGCAGGAGACGAGGGAGCAGATTGAGTTTCCTCGGAGTCAGTCTGAATAGTCAATTTATGCCTGACTCGAGTCTTTCGAGCAGCAGCATGTTCTTCTCCTTGTTCGATCTTGACAGCCACCAGATCGGAAGAAGTGGGTGGAGCACTCTTGGACTTCAGTAGAGCCAATCCCTTGGGGTTGAGAATTTTGAAGGGACTCAGGGTAGACGGCTTCCCCAGCTCGATGTTCAAATCCAAGAGCTTGCTGAGGGGAACTGCAAAACATACAGCCTCTTTAGAGGCGATAACCATTTCCAGCAAAACTCCAAACAAGATTGCATACCAATTCATCTTCTGTCCTGAGTGAATAGCGACCATGGCCCGGAATTTCTCAGCAGTAACAGCATCATAGCTTCCGGCTTTGCCCAGTTGTGGCGTGCCAACAATCTCGCATAACACTTGGAAATGAAAGAACATTTCCTTCTTCTTGAATGACGGCTGCAGGCGGTGGCCAAGAATGGATACCTTCCCTTGAAGATCAGTGATAGAGGCCTGAGGAATATGGCCAAACTCAGTCAGTCCGGTTTTGGGAAGACCAAAGGTCTTTGCCAGCGTCGACTGAGAAATGTCAAATGAGTGACCCTTGACGGTGGTGGAGATGAACGTCTTCTGAGACACAGCATTTGCAAACAATTCTCGAATCTCCGATTCGTAAACCACCGTCCCGCATTCCAGAAAATTCCTTAATCTGGAAGACTCTAAGGATTTGAACATGGAGACCATTTCAGGATCTTCAGCCCTGTAGATTTCATTGAACTCAACAGAAAGGGAATTGTGAGTGATAGTAGCCATTTGAGTGTAAAGAAGAGTATGGAGAGTTGAAAATATTTGAGAGTTAGAGAGCAGACATCAGTAATTCGTAAAAAGTGAATGACAGTGAAATGTTCAGCCCGCTAAATAGGAGAGAGAAGACACGTGTCTTTATCTCGATGACTGATATTAAAATAATTCAAAATAAACGGACAGGATGAAAGAGAGATAAGACGGTTAAAATTGCAATCAGTCCGGGCTGTTTTAAATAATTACTTTATCTAAAGATTTGTTGACCAGACAGATCATGGGATAACATCAGATTTGACATAGATCGGTCTGAAAGTTCGGACCGGTCTGTGTCTTTCTGATCATTGTATTATCGATCTGTGCCAGCATATAATATTTAAAAGCGAAAAGAAAGATACCTCGAAACATCAAGATAAGTCTATTAAACCAAGAATTTGACGAAAATAATTAAACTTAGCCTCAGGAAGTGGTTTGGTGAAAATGTCTGCTGCTTGCTGTTCTGTTGAAATATGCTCGATCCGAATTTCCCTTTTGCCAACATGATCTCGAATAAAATGATGTCTGATATCAATATGCTTTGTTCGAGAGTGCAAAACTGGATTATACGTTATAGCAATTGCACTGGTGTTGTCACAAAATATCGGAGATTCAACAGCTTGAATGCCATAGTCATTGAGCTGGTGTTGAATCCAGAGCATCTGAGCGCAACAGCTTCCAGCGGCAAGATATTCGGCTTCACCTGTAGATGTGGCAATAGATGTTTGCTTCTTACTGAACCAAGAGATCAATCTTTCACCTAAGAATTGACATGTTCCACTGGTGCTTTTGCGATCAATCTTACATCCAGCATAGTCAGCGTCTGAATATCCGATTAAGCTGAAGTTTGAATCTTTGGAATACCAAAGACCAACGTTCTGAGATCCTTTCAAGTATTTCAGATTACGCTTAGCAGCAATAAAGTGTGATTGCTTTGGATCTAACTGAAATCTAGCGCACATACAGACTGAGAACATTATATCAGGCCGGCTCGCTGTAAGATATAAGAGCGATCCGATCAGTTCTCGATACATAGATACTTCAACTGATGTTCCCCCTTCGACTTTATCTAGCTTGATTGAAGGACTCATTGGAGTTGATGCAGTTGAACAAGTTTCCATTCCGAATCTCTTGAGAAGTTCTTTGGTATACGTGGTTTGATTTATGAAAATGCCATTGCTGAGCTGTTTGACCTGGAGACCCAGAAAGAATGAAAGTTCTCTCATCATACTCATCTCAAACTGTCCCTGCATTAACTTAGAGAATTTCTCGCATAATTTGGGGTTAGTTGACCCAAAAATGATGTCGTCAACATAAATTTGAACTAACAAAGTATGTTCCCCCTTAATGAATTTAAATAAAGTTTTATTCCACTGAGCCGATCTGAAAATCATGGTTCAGCAGAAATTGAGACAAAGTATCATACCAGGCTCTTGGAGCTTGTTTCAGTCCATATACTACTTTATTCAGTAGATATACATGATCTGGAAAAGAGTGGTTCTGAAATTCAGGAGGATGCTCAATGTAGACTTCCTCCTGAAGCTTACCGTTAAGAAAGGCACTCTTAACGTCCATTTGATATACCTTGAAATCTTTAAAAGTAGCATAAGCAAGAAATATTCGGATTGCTTCAAGTATGGCGACTGGTGCAAAAGATTCATCGAAGTCAATTCCTTCTTCTTATCGGAATCCTTGAGCCACCAGTCTGGCCTTGTTTCTAACCACAACTCCATCTGCGTCTAGCTTGTTTCTGAAAACCCATCTGGTTCCAATAACAGGCAGATCACTTGTCCTGGGGGTTAGACTCCAGACTTGATTTTGTTCACATTGATTAAGCTCTTCTTGCATGGCTTTAATCCAGTTGTAATCAGTCAAAGCTTCATCAATCTTTTTGGGTTCCAGATTTGATATGAAAGCGGCATGAGTGAATTCATCCATCATCTGTCCTCTGGTTCCAATAGGTGCAGAAGGACTTCCAATCACTAGATCGGGTGGATGCCTCTTTGTCCATCGATAGCTTGATTCCGGATTATCTGATCCAGAAGGGTGAGTAGCAGCAGCATTATCAGCATCTGCTTTGACATTTAGAGTTTAGAGCTTCCGGATCGGCTCGATCTGAAGGAGCTTCATAGCCTTGATCCGGTCTATCTGGTACTTCTGGTTCCGATGGATTGTCTCTTGACCTGTTAGCTACAATCTCATCATCACTGTTAGCTTCGAGATGAATATTTTCCATCTGATTTTGAATTGATTACTTGTTACCCTCAATACATAAAGATTCATCAAAAACTACATGAACTGATTCTTCTACAGTTAAAGTGCGATTATTGAAACTCGAAAAGCTTTGCTATTAGATGAATATCCTAAGAATATCCCATTATCTGATTTGGCTTCGAATGCTGTAAGATGATTCTTACAATTGTTGTGAACGAAGCATTTGCAACCAAATACATGAAGATGAGAGATAGACGGTCTGTTGCCAGTCCATACTTCATATGGAGTGAGATTCAACTTCTTGTTAAGCATAGACCGATTTTGAGTGTAGCATGCAGTATTTACAGCTTCTGCCCAGAACTTTTGCGAAATTCCAGAATCAGCAAGCATTGTTCTTGCTGCCTCTTTAAGCCTTCTGTTCCTTCGTTCTGCAACTCCATTTTGTTGAGGAGTTCGAGCGGCTGAAAATTCATGCTTAATACCTTGATCTTCTAGAAAGGATTCAAGATTTTGAATTGAAAATTCAGTGCCTTTGTCACTTCGAATCCTGTCTATGCTTGATGATTCTCATTCTGAGTGCGTTTCAGCAGCTTGATCAATTTCGGACCGGTCTGATCTTTACTGCTAAAAAATATAGTCCAAGTAAAACGTGAGTAATCATCAATAACAACAAGAGTATACCGCATTCCCCATAAACTTGTTATTGGTATAGGACCAAACAAGTCCATATGCAATAGTTCTAAACAGCGTGAGGAGGATTTGGCATTCTTGTTTTTGAAGGATGATCTGATCTGTTTGCCTATTTGGCAAGCTTCACAGATCTTATCCTTAGCAAAGTAGATCTTGGGCAGACCGACAACTAGATCATGCTTACACAGGCTAGAGATAGTCTTAAAGTTGAGATGATTCAAGCGTTTATGCCATAGCCAGTGTTTATTATCATTATTCGCGATGAAGCAAGTAGGATTATCAGGTTGAGCAAAATTCCAGTTAATCTTATAAGTATTTCCATTTCTGATTCCTACAAGCATGGTCATACCGTCTGACGATTTAACAGTGCAAGTGTGCTTGTGAAATTCTACAGCATAACCATTATCACATAGTTGACTTATACTAATCAGATTATAGCATAGATTTTCAACTAGTAGCACATCATTGATAGTAATATTACCATGGACAATCTTACACTTGCCCACGGTCTTACCCTTTGAGTTATCCCCGAAGATGATTTTGGGTCCAGTACATTCTGTGACTTCAGACAGCAGCTCGACGTTTCCAGTCATGTGACGAGAACACCCACTGTCTAAGTACCAGTCTGAAATGAGATTCTTCGGTACCTTTCATCAAACACAATTACTGTTGGTACCCAATCCTACTTGGGTCCATAACGGATTAGCCCTTTGGGAACCCACACATGTATCAGCTTTAATGGCTTGTGTGTGTCTGGTGTGCTGTGAGCTGATCTGTTTCGATGTTGTGTGTGATAATGTGTGCGATATGGAAACCTTTGATTCTTATAAGGTAGTCTATATCTTCGTTGAACTGGTTTTGAGTTGTAGTAATTGTATTGTCTTCCTTGCCTTAGATCTTGCACCTTTAGATTTGGTCTGAAAGACACAAAGCTTGCTGGTGCCTTTTCTTTGGCTTGGTTAGCATACCCAATTCCTCTTCTCAAACCTTGATCCCCGAAGGAGACTCACGTTTGAATTGTAGGTGCTTCAGTTTCATATACTGTGCTGGATTTAACAAATGTCATTTGTTTGATTTTGTTCTTTATCAGCAACAGTTCAGATTCATCTTTGATAACTATAGATAATTAAATAGGGGTAATAAATGAAATGGTTCCTCTTGTTTGTACACATTCCCGATTTAGTCCCTCTTGTTTGCACTGACCCGATTTAGTCCTTCTAGTTTTCTAATTTATCCCAAATCAGTCATAACCGTTAAATGCACCGTTAAAACTAACGGAAAGGACTGAATCGGGTCACTTAAAACATCAGGGACTGAACCGAGAATTGATGCAAATATTAGGGACTGATTCGGGTCATTTAAAAGATTGGGTGACTTAATTCTTTAAATTATTAAAGTAATTAATATGGATATTTTATTTAAAGTTTTGGCAATTTTTTGTAAAATTATTATATTTAAATAATGATATAATATATTAAATTCTACATAAAATCATTTTTACTCAAACAAAACAAAAGAAAAATCAATAGCATATTGATATACAAAATATATTTCGATGAATATTTACTTATTAAACAATATATATTTTTGATTTCATTAAATTATGTATATCAGATGTGTCATCAATTTATTAAAAAATTATTTTCTTTTTGATAAATTAAATATTTTTTTATAAATTGATGATATTTTATAATTACTTAAATCACGTGAAAACTGTAGAATTTAATATAGTTATCGTAATTTAAATAATTATAAAAAATGTCATTAATTTATAACAAAAATTATTTAATTTATCACAAAATTTATTAAATTTATAAAAAATGAACTAATTTTTTTATAAATTGATGACACATCTGATAGACATAATTTAATGAAATCAAAAATATATCTTATTTAATAAGTAAACTAGCCATCGAAATATATTTGTATATTAATATGATATTGATTTTTCTTTTGTTTGTTTGAGTGAAAAAAATGGTTTTATGAAAAATTTAATATATTTTATCATATTTAAATAAATAATTTTTTACAAAAATTGCAAAAATTATAAATAAAGTATCCATATTAATTACTTTAATAATTTAAATAATTAAGTCACCCAATCTTTTTATATGACCCGAATCAGTCCCTAAAGTTTGCATCAATTCCCGATTCAGTCCCCGATGTTTTAAGTGACCCGATTCAGTCCTTTCCGTTAGTTTTAACGGTGCATTTAACGGTTAGGACTGATTTGGGACAAATTAGAAAACTAGAAGGACTAAATCGGGTCAGTGCAAACAAGAGGGACTAAATCAGGAATGTGTGCAAACAAGAGGGACCATATCAGGTATTATCCATTTCAAATATTACTTGTTAGGATCGGTCCGGAGTGTTTAGAGGGGGGGTGAATGAACACTCCTTCTAAAATTAATCCTTTGTGATTTCTTTCGGATTAGTGAAAGAAATCTGTTTCTTAATCAATTCTTGTACAGAACAGACCACTGAAAGTATAAGTGCGGAACGGTCTGTTATTGTATATGTAAGAACGGCTCGATGGCTAGTATGAAAGAACAAGTGCAGAAATAAGATACACATGATATGTTTCTGGAAGTTCGAAGGTGGTGTAATCCTTCTACGTCTCCCCTTCTTCCAATTAAGGAAGGTTTATACTAGAAGACTTTGATTTATACAATCATGTTGTACAAACCCGATTCAGACTGGATTTACCTCACTACCAATCTGAAACTCCTAGTCACTCGATCTGCTCAGACACAATTTGTCTGACAGTTACAATAAGTTTCTCACTTCTATTTTTCAACACAGAAAACACAAGATGCGCACAGTGATCCTAAATGATCAAATGTTACAACGTAAACGTGCTTAAGAATGACTTCAGCTCGAGAGCTTCTGAGCTTGTAAGCTTGTGCTGTTTTTGCTTTCTTGTGCGTCTTTCAATTGATCAGCGAGAGTCCGTAAGTTCCTTTTGTTGCATCCTTTTATAGTTGAAGGTACCAACGACATTATTTCCCTTAATGTGCAACTTTGACTCTTCTTAAACTCTGAGTAGGCTTCAGTCATCTTCTTCAGGATACTTGCCGTTCTGGTTCATACTTTCGGCGACTGTCGGGTAAGCTACGCTTTGTCTTCTTACCTTTTATGGCAATCTTCAGTCTTGGTCCTTTGTAGCATTAAATACAACATTAAATGCTACAATAAATAGCCGTTAATGATTCGGACTGAGGAGCCATTTTGTATGTATCCTAAGCTGCTCTGATCTGATAAAGATAGAGATCGATCTGAAGCTTCGGTTTATTCAGTCTGATATTCATCGATCCGGTCTGATAAGTAATGTGTCTTATCAACTTGTTCTGTTGTTGAGCTATCGATCTGGTTAGTCTGATTACCCTCGATCCGGTCTGATATGCTTTGTCATCTTATCAGCTTGATCTGTTTTGGGCGATCGTTCTGGTCAGTCTGATTTCTCTCGATCCGGTCTGATATGTTTTGTCATCTTTAAAATCTCATCGATAAGATCCGGAACTAACAAATTCCCCCTTTTTGATGATGACAAAACCTAGCTTCTAAGTCTTTTTAACCAGTCTGATGAGAACTCTGAAGCGAAAACTTTCGGATCGATTACTCTTTCTTGTTCAAAATAAATGAACATCATTAAGTTGGATCGATTAAGCCTTTTATTATTAAGCCTTATATTGTAGTTCAAAATAAATGAACACGGACTTAATCGAAAGAGGATTTTTATTGATCACCAAAATCCTAAATACAGACAGTCTGAAAATTTTATTTTCTAGAAGACTGAGACGGAGGCGGCCTGAAGTCTTTCTTATTTTCCCCCTTTTTGTCAGCAGCAATCTCTTGAAGAAAGTCAACAACTTGTGCTAGCTGCGCGCTGATAGCGTCAAGACGAACGTCTTGAGCGCGGAGGGAATTGGCAACAGATGCTCTGACTTCAGTGGCTAGTTCGATCTGCTCTTTTCTCAGATTGTTCTTATAAGAGGCTTGTTGAGAAAATAGATCGTTTATGCCTCGCTGAAGGCTTCCGATACTGGCAGTCATCTTCTCTTTGAATGAATCAAAGTCCAAAGCTGTAAGCCTCTGACCTTGATGAACTTCGAGAATGCGTTGAGAGAGTGACAGACAGTTGTCAGAGAGGTGCTGAAGAGTCCTTGCCATAAATGGAGGTGCATCAGATTGTTGGCTGGGAGAGCGATCTGATGAGGACAAAGCCTGTTCATCGTCCTCAGCGGTAGGTACAATGGATGATATGGCAGCGTGATGACTTTCGGATCGGATCAGGGTGACCAAATCCGAGGAAAAGTCTTGAATGAAGGCCATATTTTCATATGATTGGACTGGAGGAGTGCTGGGCCTGGAAGGCTCCTCAATTTGTAGAGCGGGCAACAACTGTGGACACAACCAAGTCCGGATCGACGAACTCTGGTGCGTCAATTGTCGTAAGAGCGTCGGTCGGACTGATTTGTGCACGGGAGGCTGAGGACCCCAAAGGAATTGAGGTTGTTGGAGAGTCCAACAATACATTCAATGGTTCATCATCTGGCACAGACAGAGCATTAGGCAAAGGCTGCTCTGCTGTCTGTTCTGGTACTTGCTCTGCAGTCTCATCCGCTGCTTGCTCGGCTGTCTGGTCTGCTGCATCAGAAGGAATAACCTGAACGAAAGGTTCTGCCATAGTCTTGCTTGTAGAGGGATGATCCGGGCTGGTTGCTGGAGTGGATATACTGAGCTTCTATCGTTGAAAACGGACAGCTAAGTGAAGAGCATGAACATCCATCTCGAGTTGAGCAATAACAGCCCCATCATCTCTGGCAGTTGGAGCAATTGGATCGAAGTTCTGTTTCTTAGCATCTAGGAGCAGAGTGGCCAGTCTGAATCTTTGAATAGCCGTAAATAGCTCTTTGCGCTGCACGGCAAGCCGAACATCATCAGTCTCTGTGCCTTTCAGAACTTCCTCTTCCATCTTCTTAAGTCTGCTCAACTTACCGAAGAATAACTCAATGTGGTTGATAGTTCGGTACTGGACATATTCATCAAAGACCACAATGAGTGCCTTCACCTTCTCATCAACATCCTCCATAGCGATGTCGATGGCTGTCTGCGCTGCAGATTTGGGTTTAGAGGAGAGGGGTTCGGAGAGAATGGCTTTTCCCTTGCCGGTGGAGGAATGGGACTTGATCCCTGATTGGGTATAATCTCCCAACTCAGTGATAACTATTCCTTTGACCGTGGGAATGACAGAGGGAAGTCTAATGGTGACTTTGGGTGCAAGGGTTGAAGCTTGTGAAGGTTGGATGGAAGGTTGGGGTGCAGGGGTGGCTTTAGTTGGAGGCAATATGGGTAAGGCTTTGAGGGGTAATGTTTTGCTGGGCTTGGTAATCTGGGTTCTTGGCTTTTTGGGAAGTGGCTTGGTTGGTGGCGAGGGAGCAGACTGAGTTTCTTCCGAATCAGTCTGGATGGTCAGCTTTCGCTTGACGCGAGGTTTGCGTGCAACAGCTTGTTCTTCGCCTTTCTCAATCTTGACTGCAGCCAGAGTGGCAGGAGTAGGCGGAGCACTCTTGGACTTCAGCAATGCAAGTCCTTTGGAGTTTAGAATCTTAAAGGGGCTGAGAGTGGACTGCTTTCCCAGCTCGATGTCCAAAGACTCCAGTAGCTTGCTGAGAGGAACAGCAAAGCATACAGCTTGTTTCGATGCAATCACCGTTTCCATCAGAACTCCAAACAGAATCACGGACCAGTTCATCTTCTGTCCGGATATTATAGCCGCCATAGCCCTGAACTTCTCTGCGGTTACAGCGTCAAAACTTCCTGCTTTGCCCAACAGAGGTTTACCCACTATTTCGCACAGCACCTAGAAATGGAAGAGCATTTCCTTCTTCTTAAACGATGGTTGCAGGCGGTGTCCAAGAATAGATATCTTCCCTTGAAGATCTGAGAGTGACGCTTGAGGAATCTGTCCAAATTCCGTCAGTCCGGAATTGGGGAGGCCAAAGGTTTTGGCCAGCGTCATCGGCGAGATCTCAATTGATTTGCCCTTGACAGTAGTAGATATGGATGTCTTCTTGGAGACGGCATTGGCAAATAGTTCGCGGATTTCTGATTCATAAACAACTGTGCCGCATTCCAGAAAGTTTCTCAGACCAGAAGATTCCAAAGCTTGGAAGATAGACACCATCTCTGCATCTTCTGCCCTGTAAATATCATTGAACTCAACGGAGAGAGAGTTGTGAGTAATGGTAGCCATTGGAATGAAATTAAACGAATGCGAAGATTTAGGAGAGTGAGAGAATAAGAAAACAGATAGCGGTAATTTGTAAAAAGTGAAATAAAATGAAATGTTCAGCCCGCTAAATAGGAGAGAGAAGACACGTGTTTTATCTCGATGACTGATGAAAAGAAATTCAAAAATAAACGGTCAGGATAACAGATAGTTAAGGCGGTTAAAATGCGATCAGTCCGGGCTGTTTTTGTACAAAAGATGTATTGACCAAACAGATTATGGGATAACATCAGATTGACATAGATCGGTCTGAAAGTTCGGACCGGTCTGTGTCTTTCTGAACATTGTATTATCAATCAACAGAAATCTTTAAGTGCGAAAGTAAGAGAACATCTAAACTGTTAAGATAAGTCAATTAAACCAAGAATTTGACGGAAATAATTAAACTTAGCCTCTGGGAGTGGTTTGGTGAAGATGTCTGCTGCTTGCTGCTCTGTTGAGATGTGCTCGATCCGAATTTCCTTTTTGCCAACATGATCTCGAATAAAATGATGGCGTATATCAATGTGCTTTGTTCGAGAGTGCAAAACTGGATTATACGTTATAGCGATTGCACTTGTGTTGTCGCAAAATATCGGAGAGTCAACAGCTTGGATGCCATAGTCTTTGAAACGGTTGTTGAATCCAGAGCATTTGAGCGCAACAGCTTCCAGCGGCTAGATACTCTGCTTCAGCTGTGGATGTGGCAATCGATGTCTACTTTTTACTGAACCAAGAGATCAATCTTTCACCTAGAAATTGACATGTTCCACTGGTGCTTTTACGATCAATCTTACACCCAGCGTAGTCTGCGTCGGAATATCCGATCAAGCTCAAGTTCGAATCTTTGGAGTACCAAAGACCAACGTTCTGAGATCCTTTTAAGTATTTCAGAATACGCTTGGCAGCAATAAAATGTGATTGCTTTGGCTCTGACTGAAATCTGGCGCACATACACACTGAAAACATAATATCAGGCCGGCTCGCTGTAAGATACAATAGCGATCCGATTAGTCCTCTATACATGGTTACTTCAACTGTTGTTCCCCCTTCATCTTGTCTAACTTGATTGTTGGACTCATAGGAGTTGATGCAGTTGAGCATGTTTCCATTCCAAATCTCTTGAGGAGCTCTTTGGTATACTTGGTCTGATTGATGAAAATACCATTGCTAAGCTGTTTTACTTGGAGACCCAAAAAGAATGAAAGTTCTCCCATCATGCTCATCTCAAACTGTCCCTGCATTAACTTAGAAAATTTCTCGCACAATTTGGGGTTAGTTGACCCAAAGATTATGTCATCAACGTAAATCTGAACTAATAGAGTATGTTCCCCCTTAATAAATTTAAATAGAGTTTTATCTACTGAGCCGATCTGGAAATCATGGTTCAGCAGAAATTGAGATAGAGTGTCATACCAGGCTCTTGGAGCTTGTTTCAGACCATATACTGCTTTAGTAGATATACATGATTAGGGAACGAGTGGTTCTGAAATCCAGGAGGTTGCTCAATGTAGACTTCTTCCTGAAGCTTTCCATTAAGAAAAGCGCTCTTAACGTCCATCTGATATACTTTGAAGTCTTTAAAGGCAGCATATGCAAGAAAGATTCGGATGGCTTCAAGTCTGGCGACTGGTGCAAATGATTCATCGAAGTTGATACCTTCTTCTTGTCTGAATCCTTGTGCCACCAGTCTGGCTTTGTTTCTAACCACAGTTCCATCTGCGTCCAGCTTATTTCTGAAAACCCATCTGGTTCCAATGACAGGCAGATCGCTTGGTCTGGGGGTTAGACTCCAAACTTGATTTTGTTCGAATTGATTTAGCTCTTCTTGCATGGCCTTAATCCAGTTGAAATCAGTTAGAGCTTCATCGATCTTCTTAGGTTCCAGAGTAGAGATAAAAGCAGCATGTGTGAATTCATCCATCATCTGTCCTCTGGTTCTGATCGGTGCAGAGGGACTGCCAATCACTAGATTGGGTGGATGCTTCTTAGTCCATCGATAGCTTGACTCTTGATTGTCTGATCCGGTCGGATGAGTAGTAGCAGCAAGATCAGCATCTGCTTTAACATTTGAGTGAGGAACATCCGGATCAGCTCGATCTGGAGAAGCTTCAATGGCTTGATCCGGTCTGTCTGGTACTTCTGGTTCTGGTGGATTGTCTCTTGACCTGTTAGCTACAATCTCATCATCACTGTTAGCTTCGAGATGGATATTTTCCATCTGATTTTGAATTGATTCTTTGTTGCCCTCAACGCATAACGATTCATCAAAAACTACATGAACAGATTCTTCTACAGTTAAGGTTCGATTATTGAAAATTCGATAAGCTGCTAGTTGATGAATATCCTAAAAATATTCCATTATCTGACTTAGCTTCAAATGCTGTAAGATGATTCTTACCATTGTTGTGAACGAAGCATTTACAGCCAAAAACATGAAGGTGAGAAATAGACGGTCTGTTACCAGTCCATATTTCATAAGGGGTGAGATTCAGCTTCTTGTTAATCATAGACCGATTTTGAGTGTAGCAAGCAGTGTTTACAGCTTCTGCCCAGAACTTTTGCGAAATGCCAGAATCAGCAAGCATTGTTCTTGCTGCTTCCTTGAGCGTTCTGTTTCTTCTTTCTGGCAACTCCGTTCTGTTGAGGAGTTCGAGCGGCTGAAAGCTCATGCTTGATTCCATGATCTTCTAGAAAGGATTCAAGATTCTGATTTGAAAACTCAGTGCCTTTGTCACTACGAATCCTGTCTATGCTGGATGATTTTCTCGTTCTGAGTGCGTTTCAGCAGCTTGATCAACTTCGGACCGGTCTGATCTTTACTGCTAAAAAATATAGTCCATGTAAAGCGTGAGTAATCATCAATAACAACAAGAGTATACCGCATTCCCCCTAAACTTGTTATTGGTATAGACCAAACAAGTCCATAATGCAATAATTCTAAACAGCGGGAGGAGGATTGTGGCATTCTTGTTTTTGAAGGATGATCTGATCTGTTTGCCCATTTGGCAAGCTTCGCAGATTTATCCTTAGCAAAATCGATCTTGTGCAGACCGATAACTAAAATCATGTTTACACAGGCTGTAAATGGTCTTAAAGTTTATATGATTCCAACCGCTTATGCCACAACCAATGTTTATTATCATTGTTAGCGTGACTGAAACAAGTGGATTATCAGGTGAGGCATGATTACAGTTAATCTTATATGTATTTCCATTCCTGATTCCTACAAGCATGGTTATACCGTCTGATGATTTAACAGTGCAAGTGTGTTTGTGAAATTCTACAGCATAACCATTATCACATAGTTGACTTATACTGATCAGATTATAGCACAGATTTTCAACTAACAGCACATCATTGATAATAATGTTACCATGGACAATCTTACCCTTGCCCACGGTCTTACCCTTTGAGTTATCTCCGAAGATGATCTTGGGTCCAGTACATTCTGTGACTTTAGACAGCAGCTCGATGTTTCCAGTCATGCGACGGGAACACCCACTGTCCAAATACCAGTCTGATGCGGAGCTTCTTCGTACCTGTCATCAAATATAATTATTGTTGGTACCCAATCCTATTTGGGTCCAGAACGGATTAGCCCTTTGGGAACCCACACCTGTATCAGCTTCAATGGCTTGTGTGGTGTAAGGTGTGCTGTGTGCTGGTCTGTTTTGATGTTGTGTGTGATAATGTGTGCCGCTGTGAAAACCTTTGATTCTCATTAGGTAGTCTATATCTTCGTTGAATCGGTTTTGAATTATAGTAATTGTATTGTCTTCCTTGCCTTCGATCTTGCACCTTTGGATTGGTCTGATAGACGCAAATACTTGCTGGTGCCTTTTCTTTGGCTTGGTCAACATAACCAATTCCCTTTTTCTCAGATTTTGATTCACGTAAGAGACTCCTGTTTGAATCTTAGGTGCTTCAGTCTCATATACTGTGCTGGATTTAACAATGTCATTTGTTTGACTTGGTTCTTTACCAGCAACAGCTCAGGACTCATCTTTGGTGTCAAAGCCTATGCCGGTGAGTCACCGACGTTTCTTTGAACCTCTTGTAATTCTTCAAAGATGTTTCTGGATTTTGTCCATGTTTTGAATATATGAGAAAGCTTAGCATTTTGTTGTGCTAATTCTCTTGTTTTTCTTCATGGAGCTGATCATATGAGATTTTCAGCTTATTCAGCTCGATCTTTAGACTATTGCACTCACCCTGCTCAGAGCAGCTTGGTTTATTGTGCTCATCTATTTGGTCACTGACTTTAGCTTTATTCTTCTCAAATGATTCAGCTAAGATCCTATAATCATTAGCCATGTCTTGCAGTGCGGACATGAGCTCTTCTCGTGTAAGATTCATTTGAGTCAAGATCATATACCTCGTCTGTCTGACTCATCTCTTCGGTTTGCCATAAGACATTGAATATCTTCTTCGCTTTCGCTGGAAGAATATTCAGAGCTTTCCGAGTCTGAGTCTGTCTGAGCCCATTTGCTGTTTCCTTCTTCAGCTACTAGGACTTTTTGGGATTTTCCATGATTCTTGCGGTCTTTGTAGTGCTTCTTCTTCCTATCATCACGATGCTTCTCTTTCCGTTCTTCTTTCTTCGGTCTGGTGCAATCTGCAATAAAATGTCCGGTCTTACCACAATTGTAGCAAGCCTGATCGTTAACAGTATCATCTTTTCTTGATTTATAATGATGAGAGGGTTTGAAGTTCCTCTTATTCTTAGACATAAATTTACCGAATTTCTTGATAAATAATGACATAGCATCATTACTTATCTGTTCAGCGGATCGGTCTGATGTTGAAGCGATCTGGTCTGGAATGGCTGCCAGGGCCTTGTTTGGTTGAGAGATGAATGGCTCTGCTTCACCTCTGCTTATCAGTTCAAACTCATAGGCCTTAAGATCTGCAAACAGATCATGAAGTTCAACCTTGTTAAGATCTTTTGATTCCCTCATGGCAATGGTCTTAACATCCCATTCCTTTGGCAGAGCTCTCATAACTTTCAGAGCGATCTCTCTGTTAGAATATTCCTTCCCCAGACCATTCAGTTCATTTATGATGCCAGTGACTCTTTCATCAAACTCATTTAGAGTTTCTCCACTTTTCATCTTTATGCTCTCAAATCTTTGAAGAGCAACAGTAACTTGTTTTCTTTGGTCTGGTCGTTGCCTTCACATAGCTGTGCTATCTTCTCCCAAATTTCTTTGGCAGTAGAGCACATTTTGATTTTGCTGAACATGTTCTTGTCCAATGTCTTGAACAAGATGTCTTTGGCAACGTTATCGAGATTTGCTTTCTTTCTTTCCTCATTCGTCCAGAGGGATCTGTCCTTTTCTACCATTTGTGGTTCACCACCAGTAATGGCGACTGCTGTATTTATTTTTAGAATCTTCATTGGTCCATCAGTGATGACGAACCACATATCGTCATCCTGAGCTGCCAGATGAGCTTGCATTCTGATTCTCCAGTCATCATAGTCTTCTTTTGAGAACATAGGGATTTTGTTGAATGATGCCATCAGCTCGAGTGATTTTTGCTGATTAAGATGACCTGCTCTGATACCACTTGTTAGGATCGGTCCGGAGTGTTTAGAGGGGGGGTGAATGAACACTCCTTCTAAAATTAATCCCTTGTGATTTCTTTCGGATTAGTGAAAGAAATCTGTTTCTTAATCAATTCTTGTACAGAACAGACCACTGAAAGTATAAGTGCGGAACGGTCTGTTCTTGTATATGTAAGAACGGCTCGATGGCTAGTATGAAAGAACAAGTGCAGAAATAAGATACACAGGATATGTTTCTGGAAGTTCGAAGGTGGTGTAATCCTTCTACGTCTCCCCTTCTTCCAATTAAGGAAGGTTTATACTAGAAGACTTTGATTTATACAATCCTGTTGTACAAACCCGATTCAGACTGGATTTACCTCACTACCAATCTGAAACTCCTAGTCACTCAATCTGCTCAGACACACTCTGTCTGACAGTTACAATATGTTTCTCACTTCTATTTTTCAACACAGAAAACACAAGATGCGCACAGTGATCCTAAATGATCAAATGTTACAAGTAAACGTGCTTAAGAATGATTTCAGCTCGAGAGCTTCTGAGCTTGTAAGCTTGTGCTGTTTTTGCTTTCTTGTGTGTTTTTTCAATTGATCAGCGAGAGTCTTTTAAGTTCCTTTTGTTGCATCCTTTTATAGTTGAAGGTACCAACGACATTATTTCCCTTAATGTGCAACTTTGACTCTTCTTAAACTCTGAGAAAGCTTCAGTCTTCTTCTTCAGGATACTTGCCGTTCTGGTTCATACTTTCGGCGACTGTCAGGTAAGCTCTCTTTGTCTTCTTACCTTTATTTTCATGGCAATCTTCAGTCTATTAGGTGATTCTGACTAGCATTAATTCCAACATTATTAATGCTAAATAATATCAATGATCT